>CM024612.1:15572358-16083292 GCA_014182575.1 Eucalyptus decipiens | reverse complement strand
GACTTGAGGATAAGGTTGGCAATGATTGCAGCAAAGGTGCTGCTCTTGATGGAACGCGGAATGACTTAATTGTAAAAAGGAAACAACAGCGTGAAGCTGTTGATGCTCTTCTGTCTTCTTCTCTTATACCTTCAAAGAAGCCTGAAGCCTCTGGAAAAGCTTTCCCTGCCAAAAGGCCTGGTTCTGGGAAATTAAGTGCAGGTGCCAGCATTAAACCATCAAAGAGGAGAGGTAATTTTCCTTTTGATGGTTATTTGGAGTGGAGAATACAGCGAAAGAGGTCATATATCCACTTTCCTTGGAGGCATATTAATTTGCAAGTTAATACGTAGAACCGTCGTAAGTTTAGGTTAATATTATGGGATTGTTTTCCTGCTTGATTCTGACATTCTTAGCTGTGCTTAGATGGAACATCTCAGTTTTCTTCCCTTGCAGGTATGTCGTAGTCATTCGAGGTGGATCGCCTTCATAATCTTGTTCGGGATTTTTGTGAAATTATCCATAATGGTTAGCTAAGTGGACCACATTCAAATCAACTCGTGCTTGCTTGTGCTTTGTCACTTTGGAAGTGCAGTGCAATGATGAATCAGGTATAATAGCATATGAGAGCCGTATTTTTGTGCTGAATCACCACCAATGGATAATGCATAAGGAGCTCTTTGTAAGGAAGAAAACATCTGTATTGACTCACATTCTCATCTTCACTTATCCATTCACTCAAAATTTTACCTTCAAACTTTGTAAGAAAGTCAAACTCAAAAACTTAACCCAATCGGTGGAGGGAAATTACGTGAATATAAAGAGTATTTAGGATCTGTTGTCAAGCGATGTGGGACAATATTTCAATGCCCCCACTCATGTGCTAGCCATAATTATGAGCGACGCATGGAATTTTGACTAAGCACATTTACGTGGATTTTGACGACGCACATTCGCAAAAGGGATAGCACTGGCTCTGGTACCATGTTAGAAAGTCCAAGCCAAAAGCTTAAGCTGATAGGTAGAGGGAGATCACATGAATATAAAAAGCATTTACGACCTGTTGTCAAACAATGTGAGATAGTATTTCAACAAACTTATTACAGCCATGTGACAACAATCGAGCTGGTGATCACGCATGTTGTGTAGCATCTTATTTCAGGTTTTGATTCACACATTACTTATTTAGGTAGCTTCGAGTTTACATTTGTTTTTCTTGGCCCTTATCATGGAATTTAATGCTGGACTAGACTTTGTATTGCCATTCTAGTAGTTGCACTCTGTACCTTTATTTCCTAGGCTGTTGCTGGGATTTTTTTGAACCTAACAGTAGTTGGAAGTTGGAAATCTGCTAAGCCCATATCTAGTGTTATGTAATATTTCACTCAACTGTTTTAGTGTCATCAAGTCAAGTTTGATTAGTGAAGAGTCGAAAGTGTTTATGACTTTTATGGGAGAGTAGCTATTTGAAATTGTTAAATCTCTTTAGTTGGTTCTAATACAGTTTATTTGGTTTCGTCGAATGTAGCAGGCATTTGTTGCGATCTTATTTCACTCTGTCCACTCCTGCCGGTGTTATCAAAGACTCACTGTGAGTTGGCTTCAAGCAGATGATGCTTCAGCTGTCAAGGCTGTGGTTGGAGCTTGGACTCTAGTAGAAATGGGATGATGTATTCTCCATCGATGAGCTGGGGATGGGCAATTGAGATCCAACAAGTGATTTGGAAGACCTAAAGAGAAGGGTCTTCATGGACTCTGCTTTGTCTCGTAACCCACGGCACAACTGGCGAGGTTTGTAATGCGATCTCATGAATTTCCATTTCCCCATCTTTTGGCTTACTAAAAAGTTGCAGGCATGGATAATAATCTCCAGGCCTTTTGCATAGTAGTGCTTGTCTTCTAAAGTCGGCAAAGAAATTCCCTTTTGGTGTACATAGTGCAGATGAAAATGGTGGTGTTTCTCGGAATAATAGCAGGCAGCAAAATTCATTTTAAGGCCTCCATTGTATAGCATATTGGTCTCATTTTTCACATGGCAACCTTCTGCACAGTTTTTGTCAGCATGTACTGAATGTGTTTCTGCAAATATGCCTTAAGATATGCTAGATTATCCAAACTCGAGCAACTATTTTATTGTCAAATGGTCTTCTTGGGAAGATTTTGCTTGCAAAATGACCTTTTCACCTTTTCCTTTTGCAAATGTGGTGCCAACTATGACTTAAAAGAAAGAGTTGATCCTCTTTTTCTCATGGGACTCGATTGCTTTCCTATTTTTAATATATTCTCTAATTTTTCCACTTCTTTGTCTTCCGCCTTTCTCGTATTTCCCCTCATTTCGTTATAATTTTCATGTCCATTAATCTATTTGGCAACTTTTTTACATCATTGCTTTGTAACCACTATTAGGGTGAAAAGATAGATGTTTGTGCGCCTATGGATGCCTTCCCTTAATAGATGTGAACTGAACTTGAGAAAAAGCCTTACTAAAGCCGTACTTTTCTTCAATGGTTTTGACAGCTTTTTACAAGGGGTGCAGATTACTTTTTGTGATATGCAATGGGCGACTGTACAATGATACCAAAGCCTATATTGAAATCGTCTATGAGATAGGCGAATTCACGTTCCACCTATATATTGTGGTGTTATAGTTTGGGAAGCTACCTTGAATTCGAAAAATGTTCCTGAAATCTGACTGATGTGAACCTTTTCGACGCATGAGAATGTCATTGCATGATTTTTGTCTCTATCCTTGAGGCTATGTTTAGTAGTTGGGACAAGATTTTGGATACGATAGGATCAGGTATGTCAAAAAGTTCACTGTAGCTTTGACAAATCTAATCTCATTTACTGTTTGGGCCATCTAAAATAGAATCACAAAAAAAATTCAATTAGGTCATTGGATAGGCCGAAAAACCCTAGATCTAACTGGTGGCAAGCGCAGCGACTTTAAAGAGAAAAGGTTCGTTTGGCAACCGTGGGTGGTTGCTAGTTGAACCACCATTGCCATCGATGTTGGCATCAAGTTATTACAGGAACCTCACGGTTCCTTCACTTCTTTTCCCCTCGTTTTTTATTTATTTATTTAATATATCATCCGGGTACTATCTCAGCCCTTATTCCTGGATTTTTTGAACTTTTTATCCGGACATATTTAGGTATATCTTCCATCCGGAGAATGCCGAACTTGATCAGGATAAAAATTACCCTAAGCGTTTGTGACACGAGAATAGTAATTAGGTAAACTTCGACCAATTTATAAAATCGATATTCTGACTAATTGGTTGGGTATTGAATGTCTATTATTTAGCATGTCAATTTTGTATGCCGGTCTTAGTAGTCTCATCATTATTCGGGTGGCTCCATGACTCCCCGCATCTTTGTTCAACTCCCGTAAGAGGTGAATGCATGATCAGATACACCATTCGAAGAACAGATGAACTAATCGATGAAGCTGATGAATATGTGCATTCAATTCATATGGACATAACCCTCGAAATTCTTGTATTTTTAGGCACATGCAGGGCAACAAGGACAAAGAAAGAAACCATCAAATTAAGTGTTCCTATTACTCCTATTTCTTTTTGGCTTGGACATCATCTGGGGGGATGCCCCGCACCTGGCCAGGATTTCCTCAAAATCTTCTTCCTCACAACAAGGGATCTGAAGCCCCCTCCTGCTCGTACCCGACCTCCTCGGCCACCCGTTCCATCAAAGTCCTGAACTCCGGTGCTGAAAGGTAGCTTGCCGGGATCACAAACCTCCTCAGCTTTGGTCCGACATACACCACCAGGGACCCCTTTGGCACTCTTCCCGGTGGCCTCCTGTCGTCCCAGAACTCCATGGCGAGCAATGATTCCGTCAAATTGTCTCCCTGCGGTTTCCTGGACGCATGAGGAGGAGGCTGGTGGCGGTAATGCTGTGGAGGCGACCGTAGCCATAGCTTGAGCATGTTCTTGGGCCACCCGCCAACTCGATGTTTATTCATCCTATCGTCGAAAAGAAAGTGTCCACGATCCAGAATGTTATGTGAATCTCATCCTACAAAAGAAAGTGTCCATGCCACACGGCGAAATGTATTCTCGAAGAACCGCACAACCTGAAGAGGACTACCGCCATGGAGAAAACAGCTGTGGCATCTCTATGAAAACATGGGCACACTGTCTTTGGGAGATATGAAAGGGTCATCAGA
The DNA here is from genome assembly GCA_014182575.1 of Eucalyptus decipiens. Lineage (NCBI taxonomy): Eukaryota > Viridiplantae > Streptophyta > Magnoliopsida > Myrtales > Myrtaceae > Eucalyptus > Eucalyptus decipiens. The sequence goes on along the minus strand of CM024612.1, from coordinate 16,079,124 downwards.
AGGTAGAGAGATTAGAGACGAGCAGGTGTTTAGGTCCAATTCTGAGGGAAGAATGAGAAGTAGCGTTGAATATTGTTAGATTTTCGTGGACCCCGATGTTTCTGCTTTATACGTGAAGAAAGCAACGGTTAGCGGTCAATCCAATCCAACCCGTAAATAACCGAAAAAAGTGTCGGAAACTCCGTCCCTGAAATTTCGCTTGTTATACCGTCCTGAAAACAAATGACAGCGACAAGTACAACAACAACGTGTTGCCATCAACGTCTGGTGCGCCATTGTTGGCGGACCACGAGCTATTTTGACGCATGGTGCCCTCTTCTAGGCAACTTTTCTCAATTCACTCCCAACGTTGTTCAGATTAGTTTCTTCTTTTGTTTGTCTTTGGCCTTATATTTTTCGTCTGGGATTTTTGAGCCGTTTCTCCTCATTTACATAATGGCGATCCAGAGACGACATGTGTGATGTGGGTTCATTGAAAGGTGCATGCATCGTCTGTCTCGCTGGCCATAATTTCTCACGCCTCAGCCGGTATTTTCTGGCCCAGGATGATTCGGGTGTCTTCTATTTTTCGGTTGGTGGACCGAGTTGGTAATCGATCGTCTCTGACAACATTCAGACTGTATAAAGCATGATGCAGCGGCCTTTTCTATCTGTATGAATTACTACAGACAACTAGCCATAGAGCAGACTATACATACACGCCTACCATGCTTCATTTAGGCGATAGATCAACAATTGATGTGGAGATTGTGCACCGTTACTGTCAACTACGGTCGATGTAGATAGTTAGAATGTTTAGTAATGGTGAAAGTTAGAGGTGACATGCTGATATAATAGCATGTTTGTACCATACATATCCATTAAAGTGACCAACTATGAGGCCCCAAAGCCGAAAACGTAGGATAACATGTCTAGCCATCCAATAGGAATAAACAAGGAAACCTTTTCGGGAGTCACTTACAGCTGAAAAAACCATCAGCATGACCCCGACTTAATCCGACATGTTCAATTCAAGGTTAATAGTATATGCAACTTGGGCAACCAGAGCAGGATCAAACAATCTCTTGTTAGATGTTGCGGAATTTGTCTTCAGCTGAATGAAAATGAAAAATACATCCAGTTTTGAACCATTCTATGATGAAGCTTAAGTCCAGCTGCATTTTGGATTTGGAAGTAGAAGCCAAGAGAAAACTTCAGATCTGGACAAATTCGTATATTCCAAGACTGGTTGAGCTTCATGTCTCTTCTGGATAAACTTTTCTTTGTACAGCGTGGGATTATGCAACTGGTACTAATTCTGTCTGTTGAAAGACAAAAGGAATCTGAAGGATTAGTTGGCAGGGCAGGATGGCGCGGATTGTGTTTTACGAATTCGGCACAAAGAAAGAAAAAACAAAAGAAAAATTCAAAGAGGAGTTCAGCGGAAGTACTTTTCGCGATACCCGACAAAATTTTCGATGAATAGCTCGTGAATTTTGTCCCAGAATTTGATTGTCGGAAACAGCCTTCAGGAGAGCACATAGAAAGTGACGTGAGAACAAGTAGCAACTCGCGTGTATTGTTGCTTGACAAACATATTTTCCACTAAGTACTTGAACTGTGCTGCTCACCCCTTGCAAATCACGAAATTATCTGTTGTATAATCATCGTACCATGTCATTTTTCCTTTTATTTTACGACCCTTTTGTACTTGATTACCGCAATCATCGTAAAATAAACAATATCCCATTTTGCAATAAATTGGACTTAATTATGTTGAGATGTCAGGGTAACGTTTCTGGCGCAATTTTGAGGATAAAAAGTCCGGCGAACCATCTGAATGAAGTCTAATCCTTACCAATGGAACTGCTTATCTGTTAAGCATGACGGTGACCAGTCACATTTACTTGATCGAACCTTACATCAAAACTCACTGCAGGTAATCCTTTTAAAGGAGAAACGGATATTTCCGTAAGATGAAACTTGCAGAATTTCAACCTTTCGAATCTGGAATAAAGCAGTTGCAAACACTTGCTGTGGTCAAGCATATGCTCATTTCGACAGGTCCATTTCTTCTTCTTCTTCCCTTTTTTTTTTTCCCGGTTCAAGCAATCTCTCTGTAGGAGTTATTGCAGTTACTTTGAAGAAGAAAAACAACATATGAATACTATTGCTGCTGAGACAAGAATAAACGATGTTTATTAGCAGTAGCAGCGAGTTAACTTGGTCAGGTTGTTTTAGATCATTCAGAATAGTTGGCTTCTAGCAAGTACCTCAATTAAGCAATTCAGTCTTCCTTCTAGCTCCAAACTCTTATAAGCTTATCATCAGTCCAAGGTTCTGCATTATGCATCATCTATCATTTTCATGTGTCGAAATTCTCACTTCGAGATGACCCTTTGGTAGAGGTGGCTATTATTACTCTGCACACACTATCAGTTAAGGTGCCATGCTACTGCTGACAGAGTGTTCTTTTTTCCTAAGGTAAATAGCACTATCAATCTATCATCAAGGACTCAATATGGCAAACTCACTCTCATATCCTGCAACAGGGGAGTGAATGACAAAGCCTACAACATAAAGGCAGAGAAGACTTCTAGAGGTATTTTATCTTCTCAGAAAAAAAAATAAAAAATGCATCAATATTCTTGCTTCTAGTCTTTTGACAGATAATCATCAGCAGGAAAAATTCTTAGCATTTGCCTATAAGCTCCCCTGTATTTCCTCTGGTAGCTGCCAGGGTTTAGAATTCTCCCTAGCTAAGCTAAAATGCATCATCTGTTTACTCCACAGAGCAGGAAACGAGATGTTCATCCTTAAACCATAGCTTTATGCACAAGGTGCAGCATCTTCCTCTGGCAATAACCTGCTTCACTATCCAAGTCTTCAGTGGTTTCTGGGTAAATGTCACCGGAAGATCAACCATAAACTAGATAAATCCTTAACTACAAAATACTTTTATTGCATCACAAGCTACAGCTGCAAAAGTACGACATAGAATCCTGATGATTGCAGTCAAAGGATGTGAAACAATATCAGTTAAGAGCCAATTCACTTCACTTGTATATTATATATAGGGTATAACTCAAGTCAGTGGTTTCTTACAAGGCCTCACAAATTTTAGCAATGGTTGGGAAAAATTAAAAAGGTCCAGGCAAATGCCTACAACATCAAAGGTAACAAAGAGCATCCTTGTATTGATAGACTCCTTCCCAGGTATATAACAAACCACCTTCCTGTTTAATGCTCCAGAGCTGGGGCATCGAGTCACCAATGTCCATGGCCGTGTTCGTCTTGAGGTCATATAACACAAATTTGCTGGGGATGCGCAATACCATGAAACACTCTTCCTCCTCTCCTCCTCGCCTATGAACAATATGCAGGACAGAGAAGGCGTAAGCGGCCACCATATCGATAATCCTCCGCAGACTCCTCACCAAATCCCTCGCCACTGCTTCAAGATTGACATGGTACTTCACGAACCAGCCGGAGTAGTCCCTCGCCATCTCCATCACATCAAAGGCAGTAGTGGACGAGCCGTAGATCTCCACCAGATAGAGATGGCCTCCTGATTCCCCGAAGTAGCCCAATTTCCTCTCGGACCACCCTTCCCGGATCGGAGGCATCGCCATCTCCGTCAAAACCTCGTCTTCCACCCAGAACCGGAGCGAAGACCTTCCCCTGCTAATCCAGTGAAGTCCGCCATTCCAATACACGCCCCGGTCGAACAACAGCTCATCCGAAAGGAGGAACGGCTGCCCTGATTCCTCCAGCAGCCGAAGTGCGAGGAGCACACGAGAATCTGCCGGTGCCGCTCCGACAGTTCGGAGTCGGCGACGCACACGAGCCGGTAAAGGGATCTGGCGGGATCGAAGGCTATGTTGATCGCGAAGACGGTCCTGCAGCCCGGGTCGGGGAGACGGAGGAACTGCCTGGTGGGCGGCGTGCAGATGTAGTAAACCCGATCGCCCACGGGACACCGGGAGCTGCTGCAGAGGAGGAGGCCGTTGCAGGAATGCCGAATGAACACCCCATGCTCGTCTTCGATCAAGTCGGCCAGAGAAGGGTGGGCGCCGGGGCGAGGGCCGGAGCCGGCCAGGGCCTCCGTCGGGGGGTCGCAAGAGACGAACTTGAGGGACGGGTAGTACTCGCAAAGCAGCAACTTTTGGAGGTAGAACCCGGAGGAGTGGAGGCGGGCGTGGCGGCGGGAGTACTCGGCGACGAAGAGGGGGCCGGAGATGAGGTGGCGCCACCGCCGGCAGACGAGCTTGCACCTCAGCAGGGTCTTCCGGGGGAGGCGGACCAGGACTTCGATCAGGACGTCGTCCACGCCCCCGATCCCCGGGTGGGCCGGCGATCGGCGCCGCTCCGGCCCGAGCTCGGCGGTGCCACGCATTGGGTTTTCCGGCACGGCGGCGATCGCGCAGAGAGAGAGAGAGAGAGAGAGAGGCGGAGGGACGCGGTGACGGGTGTCAACGTGGGAGCGGCGCAGGTCAATATAGGCGCGGACGGGAAGGGAGAGAGAGCGACATAGCTTCTCGAAGAAGACGACGACGACGACGACGACTGATCTTCTCCAATCACTGCCACCACCGGTCAACCATAGCCTAGCCCCATGACCTCACCCTCGTACCACGTTTTTTTTTTTATCTCCTCGGATTGAGGAAAATCTTTTCCCACGTTCGAAATGGAAGAACCCATTTTACTTATTTATTTATTTATTTAGACCTTGTCTCATAATCATTTAAAAAAAGAGCGACTTCACATTCCATATTTCCATCTAAAACTTATCGATATAAAAGGTTTTTCATTTTTTAGAACATGAAATTTATCGTGCATGTCCTAAACTTGTACTTTCTTAGGATTTATTAGGTTTCGCCTATATTATTAATTAAATGATTTCAATGATCGTCATTTGTTGTTATATTTCACTGATTGCAATTTATATTTAGACATAAAAAAAGTATGAATATAAATAAAATAAAAAGTCATGCAAGCTCAAACTAATGCATCTAAATTATACACTCATCATTGAATATCATAGAATATGGATTAAAACTTATTTAGATTTCTAGGTTACAAGTTATAAGTTACAGATTCCTCCAACTAGAGATTTGGAAATTATTCGTTGAAATATATTTATCATTTTTGGAATTCGAAATCTATCTGTTAAAATATGTTTATCATTTTTTTAGGACCCATAGCTTGCCTGCATATCTTGAGACTTGGAACCTATAAGTTTCTACTAGTCCATTGTCAGGTTCTAAATTCTATTTTGGAATCATGCTTACTCCTTGTAACCATCATTTTATTTTAATTTTTTAAAATTTTTCTTTTTTTGGTCCCCAAAACTAAAAAAGAACATAAATCTACTTGGTAATGTTAGTTAATTTTTCTATTTTCTGTACAAAAAATTGGTCAAGGAATAGGTTTAAAACATAAACAGTTAGTAAAAAAAAATATAAATTTTTGTTCACTAAAGTAGAAATAAGTTTTTCCTGAACAGGAATTATTTTTGAGAACAAAAGGCTACTAAACACATCCTTAGTTATGCAAATTTTTGGAAATGGCCGGTCATGATTGAATGTCACATCAACAATGTCCGGCATCATTTGGTTAGAAGGACAATATTAGAAGACATCATAAAGGTTTAGGAATATATCAGTAAAGTTGAAAAGATTTTGAATTGAATTGATATTTGCATATTATGTTCATGACTGGTAGGTAATTATCCTCATATTTTGATCTCGCAAATTTTTTATTTAATTATCGAGTTAGTCGAGTTAGTCTACATCAAGCACATGATAGAGACGGGGTAAGTTTAACGTAACCTAGAAATCACACAAGAGAGGACCAAGTTTTCATACCAAACTATTTATTTGAGATTATTGATATTTGAATAACGAGAGTGACAACAATATTTTTTTTTTTTTAAAAACTTGGTCCTATATGAAAACTTGTCTACATCAAGCACATGTGGACCAAGTCTGCATCCCCCGTTCCTATCATGAACGAGAGTGACAACAATTTTTCGTACGCAGCTTAATGTTGTCCTTCCAATTTTATAAATGAAATGGAAACGCAACTCCTTTTCGTTGACGCGGCATTTTTAATTATTTTTCGAAGAGAGGGGCGCAAAAGTGACATCCTTTTCGTTTGAGCTTAAATGGCCATGGAGGTGACAAGCTTCAAATCTCAGTACTTTTCAAGTTTCAAGCTAGTAAAATAGACCTAGTGATGAAAAACAAGAGATAACTCTTCAAAGTAATTCTAAGTAATGTGCGAAGATAAAAAGCAAATTTTTCGAAATACTTTTCTAGGGCACATACTTCTTTCAATCATCCCTAGAGTCCACACTAAACTGTTGGAGAATTAATGTTATGCTGGTCATGGTCAGTGGATGCATCGATGATGATGAGGGACGACTCTATATATCGGCGGTGCAAGTTGTTCAGTACGTCCTATATGTTCATAAATGAAAGTATCACGTGATCATGTGAATACCATATTATTCATTCTAGCATAGCATGTTCTTCGACACTGACAAAATGCATTTAAAATTGTTAATGGGTTTAAAAAATTAATAATTGGAGATGCTAAACGTCTATATGATAGTAGTTATCCTTGAATTTGCATCGATAGTAAAGCACAGAAAGTCTTCCTTTGCCAGAAAAGAGAAAAATCCAGTTCTCCCTAGCTAGACCAGAGAACGAATACACAAGGCAAAACAGAGTGAAAGCACCAAGAAGCAACCTATTTGACAGGGACTGCCTGGATCTACTTGTGCTTTTATATTTCTTACCACGTATTTCGACATCTCAAACAGACCAAAGCATAGATTTTTTTGGGCCAATCGAGCAGAACAGAGGAGCATGAAATCTAAAGATAGATCAAGGGAAAACTTTCAGTGTTGGTTTAGGTAAGTGAGAGCATTACAAGATACTCTTATCTCAACCATTCCATACCCGAGAATTGTCAAGCATTGAACTTCTTCTTTCCCCTAAGGTCAATAATAATTTACCGCAGAGCCGAAGTGAAGCAGAAAGATCCGGTAGAAATTGGGCCTAGGCATGTCATCCACCATTCCTAAGGTCTGCATCCAATGTTCATCGATACAACGATGCAACCGTAAGATCCAAACAAAATTTGTAGTTGAAAGATCTCCCAGAGCCGTGGTGGCAGGAAGTGTAAGGGGTATGAGGAGACATGGTCGGACCTGGTACACGCTCGATGGGTCATGTGGTCTTCCTCATTGGTGCTGGTTTATGCCATTAGTGATTGATTCATCGCGGTCTTCTTAGTTTCAGTGTGGCATTGGATGCTATGAGGGATTCCATAGGCTTCTGTATTCACTCAGTTCGCTCCCTCTGGGTAAGATTCTTGGTTTACCATGTACGTGTGCTAAAGCGAGCTCTTCCTCTTTCCTTAGGGATCAGTGATTATTTGCTTTCTTCATAGAAGAAAAATGAGGGGAGGCAAGTATCAGGAACAATCAAAGTTCAATAAATTAGTCTGTCAGTCATACGCGCGGTGGATATCTATGGACCAAAATTGGACTCTTTTTCTTGAGTTCGCCAACTTCCTAACTCCTATATATTCTCTTGTCCTAAATTCAACATTACGCGTCACCCAAATTTGATTCCTCTAAACTATACACCTGAGGATGTGCACACCCACTACAACAAGGCAATGTAATAATCTGGTCTGGCTCCGCCTATGCCTGTAAACTGTGAAGTGAATATGAGTACTTGGCATTATGGAATCAGGTGGTTGTTTTGGCTGATGTGCTGGAGTAGCCCCTTGAGCTCCCCGACAGTAACACTAGCGGGTCGCTCATCACCTCCTGCACCACAAACATCCAACAAAAACTTATGACTCCTTGGTCATGATTAATGAACGCATACCTCTGATATTTATAGCTGTAGCTGATCAGCTGTTTCTTTGTTAGATTAACAGGATAATTTGAGTGGGGACTGAAAAAGGGTTTATATTTTAAGTCAGATGATGGTGGAGAGACTTTGGCTTACATGAGATGTGGAAAAGTGTGAGTGATGAGGGGACGGCATGTGAGAGTGATGAGGGGACGGCAGTGCACTGCCACCCAATATTGAGCAGTGATGCAGGTTCTCGTCAGCAAAATCTCTCAGCCTGTTGAGTTCTGGCAAAACAACCTTGCCGAGATCCGGCCGGTCTTTCCTTCTCATCTCAGCACATTGGAGAGCTATCTGTGCAAGGGACAAAGCCTCCTCAACTGGCCAGTCAGGTACGTCAGGGTCTAGCATCTCTGAGAAGTTTCCTTTCTCTATGGACTTGCTGACGTGGTGAGTGATGCCCATTGGTGATTTTGCCGTGATTAGTTGCAGAAGCACGACTCCGAAAGAATAAACATCGGATTTCACGCCTAGCATCCCCGTTTGCTGATACTCTGGATCGATGTAGCAGAAAGTGCCTGCGGTCGAAGTCATTCGGTACTGTGTTACACTTTCAGCGACTGAAGGAGGAACCAGCCTAGCCAATCCGACATCGCTAATTTTGCTGACATAGTTGTAATCGAGCAAAATGTTGCCAGGTTTGAGGTCGCGATGGACTAGAGGCTCTGGCTTTGTCTGATGGAGGAACAGGAGGCCTGTGGCTATCTCTGCAGCAATTCTGAATCTAAGTTGCCAAGACAGAATGGGGGACTTGCCTCGCTTGAAAAGACGTTCCTCTAAGCTTCCATTGGCCATGTACTCATACACTAGACACCCGTACTCTGGGCAGGCTCCTAAGAGAAGCACCATGTTGGGATGCCTTATGCGGTTAAGTACTTCCACCTGCATCACCATGATTAAGGGACAGATTATGTTTGCTAATCTTCGTACTCATTATATACATATGTATATGTCAACAGTATGTCTGTCCACGTCTTAGATCCTTTAATTTAACACCTAAAGATGACTTGGGCAATATGTCATGCTTCAACTGTGTTTTACTTTGTCTTACGGAACTTTTGATTTGGCTTTGCTCAGATCTTCTTCGATTGATAGATTTACTATGAATAGAAGATGGATTGCAGCATTGATAAGCTTTTTGATGCATTAAAAAGGCCCACCAGGAAGGAAGATATGCAAGAATCTAAATGCAAAATCCTTGTCTCCCCCATACCTCTTGTTGAAACTGCGACCTTCCGTGAACTGCATCTGGACGCAAAACTTTAACTGCAACTGGTGTATGATCTAGGTAACACTTGAACACTGGGCCATAACCTCCCTCGCCAACCTTGTGAGACTTGGCAAAGAAATTTGTCGCAGCTTCAATCTCTTCAATTGTGTATCGCCTGTATCTCACATCGCTGTGCTGCAGTTCATTCAATACCTTCTTTATCTCTTCTGCCTCTCTGAGAGCTTTCATTTCTGCATTCAGTCTCCTTTGTGCTTCCAGCTCTGCAATTCTCTGTGCTGCCTCTGCTTCTTCAAGGGCTGCTTTGTACTTAGCTCTTTCTATCTCTGCAATTGACAGAGCATTTTCCCTGGCATGTTGCACCTCGTCCAGTTTCTGCTCTTCTTCGAATCTCCAGCGTTGCAGCTCCATTGCCTGAAGCTAACTCAATTAAAACAACTGTCGTTTATATAATTTATAATCAAAGCGCATGGTGATCATCCACACCTTTTGTTTTGCCACCAGTGCCTCCTTGCATGCTGTACTGTACATCTCCATTGTTTGCTTCAATTCTAACTTTAGCCTCCTCATTTCAATTTCTGCATCATCCTGCATATTTTGTACAGAGAACGTGGAACTTAAAAGTCATCTATTAATTCTTGATTGTTCACATATGCAATTAGTATTCTCATGTTAGAGTAAAAACAAATCTAGTATTCTTTCAGGCAATGCACGCATACTCTAAACATTTTGGAAACAATCTGACGACAAATTTGAGGTAAGATAGTGATGCTGGTAACCAAGCACTTTCCAGATCGCTTGAAATATCTCTTGGTTAGTTTTAGAACATTGAAACTGCTATTGTATATCGAAGAGATGTCTTAGTATAAGAAAACATTACCAGATTCTGAGATGAGTACGAGCATGATGTCCGCGCACTCTCTTGGGAGATCGGTGACAATTCATATGATGAACTGAAATCGATATATTTCTGCAGTGAATGAATGGATGACCTATCTGGGCTGGCGGAGAGTCTGGCAGGGTGAAAGGATTCCATTCGGTCATAGAGCGAGGAGGATGGTTGATCTGTGCTTGATCTTCCAGAGCTGATGAACGATATGTCAGTTTCTAATTCTGGCATCATCCCTGCTGCATAGGCTGATGAGCCTCTTCTTTTATCCAATGCTGACCTGTTTCATTATTTTTTCATTGAACTCATTGAATGAGTCTAGACTTATAAAATCAGTGGCATGACATGATCACAATGAGAGTACTCAACCTATGCTGCCTTTCCCCTCCTCTCACAAGTCACGAGACTTGCAACTATATGGACCCAATATCCAACTTGACATGCATCAAGGATAGTCAAGAAAAAAAAAGGCACTTCTTCTTGCCAAAGATTCGTCTCTTTGTAAATTGAAATGTCTATAGACTACAAGCATTTGAAATCCCCATATGCATTCAACCATTAAAGAAAAAAGAAAAAACATGCACTCTTTCTGGAAATGGTCTAAGATTTCACGACTTACTTGATGGACTCATTGTGCATGGCAAGAGAAGACTTGATTGATGTTTGATCTGCAAATAATAGAAGGCTTCAACAGTCTACATTTTCGCCATGCTGTAAGCAATGACGGAAGTGGTTGGTGAGATAAACGAACCTTTTAAACTGTTCTGCAGGTGTTTTTCAGAACCGGCTGTCTGTTCGTTAAGGTTCTGTATTTGGTCAAGAAGAGGGGAGGGATGAGGAGACGGACGAGAAGCATTCCGCACGGAAGAGACCTTTCCTTTGGAGATGACGTAAACCGTGCAGAAATCTGGTGCCCCTTTTGATACGCTGCTTGGGATGTTTATGTGCTTTAATCTAATTAAGAAAAACCAAGAAGTTTAGGCCTGTTTGCAGTACTCATATTGCAGGGTGCAAGTTTGATTGTCCTAAACATAATGTTTTTTCGTAGAGCCAGGTTCACACCCAGCGTAAAGTACGCATTTCTTCTCGTGTCTGTGTCCTTGAAAGTTGGCGTGAAGATCATTCTCCTTTAAAGTTTGTAAACTTTTGATTGAGTGAAGATCTTTCTCATTCTGCATTAGTGCCGTATCTTGTTTCCGCTTTATTCCTCAGATCATGTGATTCGCTTCTGAGGTTTTGTCTCAGGAATGGTGTGTAGAAAAGTTCAAAATCTCTGTAGAGCTAATGCAAATAAGTAGGGAACACGACGTGACAAGCTCATATGAAAGCTAAAATGAGATGCTCTATGACCGACTCCGCATTGCATAAAGAAAGAGGAATCACTGATGGTTCGGTTTCACATACAGCTCTATTTGTAATTAGATGCCCGAGACGTTGGAGAAAAATTAGAAAGGGAAAAAGGGTAGAATTTTAGAGGATAGAAGCTGCCACCTGATGAATCCATGACGATGCGAAGCGCCGAGAACCAAGAGCTCTATCCCGGCGTAAGAGACATATTCTGTAATTGCTCTGGCCACGTCCGTGTCCTCCAGTATGACATCTAGGCAATGTATCTGATCCAAGTTACTGAATTTGTGAATGTAAGTAATAAATGAGGCAAAGAATGTTGCATCATGCTTGTTTTGCTTATGAAAGATGGCGGGAAAATTGCAGTAGTGAAGGGAAAGGACTTCATTATTAGATGCGTACATCTTTTCGGGTGCAATAACAATGGAAAGTGAGAAACAGGTCTTTGTTTAGCTTCTGTAACTCCTGCTGTTTGTGCGGCGACGAGACTTCAAAATGGGAAGCCGGGTAGGGCTCATGATTGTGGTGATGGGGCTCATGATTGTGGTGATGGTGCTCATGATTGTGGTGATGGTGCTCATGATTGTGGTGATGGTGTCGCGGTGCTGCATCCACCGAAGAGAGAGAGAGAGAGTTAAATGTACACGTCTGATCCATTTCGATGGGGCCTCATGTCATACCATAGCTTTGAAAATGGCGATCAGCAAGTTACTCAGAAAGAGAAAATGAAGAATGTAGCATGGTAACTTACTGGGAGCGAAGGCGGGGTTATGTTGGACATGGATGAGGATGACGGTTTGGCCCTTGGAGAGGATATTATCGGCGGCCCAACGGATGGCGTATTGGCTACCTTTGTCCCCGTCGATGGCGACGGCGACCAATCCATTCCTCATCGCGGTTTTCTTCTCCACATGACCCTTTCCTAACCACATTCTTTCTCTCTCTCTCTGGAAACTGAGGATCAAACGGATTGATTCTTGGGTGGGTGACAAGAAAACCTTGGACTGTGTTTGATGGTCAGAGCTCCCTCCTGAAAAGGTGTGCCCGCTATTTTCTCTTCTTCAGGCATCAAAGGTTGTGTGTTTTCTTTTCCTGTCTGTTCCCCCGTCTTAGTGCACGAAAGGATCGAGCATCGGTCACTAAAAATAGCTAGGAGGAGACCAAAATATGAGACTCTCCTATGATCTCTCTCTCCTATCTCCCCCCTCCCTTTCCCCATTTCTCTCTGTGATTTCCCAAGTCGGTAGCTCAGCTCTGGCCCAAAGAAGGAAAAAAACGTTGGAAGTTCAGCATTGACTTGCTTTGCATACTTTAAGGGTAGGATTATTTGCCATGAAGTCTTATATAAAAATTATTATGGAGGTAACGACGGTCTTTGAACTTTTGCTCATTCAACGTCATCTCCGAACTTCTTTTTGTTCGATGTCGTCCCTGTATGTTTGAAGATTGGTTCACTGCGATCTTTCCGTTAAAATTATAGGCGGAATTTGCTAAATTTGCTAATGTTGATGGATAGTCCGTCTACTATAGAACTTAACGTTAATTTTCATTCAATTTCGTCCCTATACTTTGTTTAGTTGTTCAATTTAGTCCCCGGAGGGTTTTCTTTTCCCTCTCACTTGTGTTGTATCAAATTTAGGTTTAGTCTTGATACAAATACTCATTGGTTATGTAAGGAGCTCGGGCTATCGCTATGTAATATTATCCATTTCTATTCCTGTAAGGATGGCATGTTTCCCATCCTCAGGGTTGTCACAATCCTGTAAGGACTTGGAGGCTACCACTACATAATATTGTTTGCTTTGAACATCTAGCTTTTACAGCTTTAAAACGCATTACATAATTAGGGAACCTAAGCCTTATCAACTAACCTAGGACTCTTTCCCTTGGCGATGTGGGACAGAAGAAATGCGTTTAGCCTTGCCTGCTTTTTGGGTCACAATCGCTTGCCAGCGCAACATTCCTTGCCATCCCAACCATGTTGCACACCTTTAGGGTCTGGGTCGTCATATTCTCCATTCCTTATGGCACAACGCCCTTGTTGTGGCGCCACATGTTGACAGGAGTTAGCACTGATACCACGGGATATTACACCAAACTATAGGGATGAGGTGACATGGCCATTCTTTCACCCAAAGGATACAGCCTCAAATCATACTTAAAATCCACTTCTAAAGGTCCCCATTGATAGCACTCTTGCTATATTAACCGCTAATCAATGAACCTGAAATGGTTGGGAAATAACGGGGTGAACAACCATAATTCAGTGAGTAGTACGTATATCTTTTAAGCATATTGAACAACTATTATGCATTTATACAAAGCAATATTGAAACTTCATAACCTAAACTCAAGGTATAAAATATATATCGAATCACATATGAGTTGTCTCTTTTCGACAAAACTTTGTATGTTTTAGAAAATACTCAATTAATCATTATAAACATCAATGATCAAGTCCATTGATCAACACCTGATGACAAGGCGATTAAGACTCCCTCCCTAAGCAAGGTCTCCATCTACAAAGCCGGTGGTTTGCCATCCTCTAATATCAGAATTCCAAACCAGAAATCAATCTCATAAACCAAGCAAATAACTTTTCACAACATAGCCATCCACAATTTCGATGTTATGGTACTAGAGATTGATATGAATGTGATGTGCAAGTGAGTGAATTTATTGCAGTCGATTTGGTGATTTTCGTGTGAGTTTGTTGCATTTCTTTGTGGGGTCACTAATTGATTTTGGGACCCTAAGCTAAAATCCAGTTGACTCGCTCTCTTCGAAGGTTTAACATAATTTACTCATGAAAATCAGGTAATGATCGTTGTCATGGATAATATTGGTTCCGGTTGAAATATCACATTGCATATAATCGGTTTGCCCAGGTATTGCAAGAATTTGATAAAGTTCCACCTGCGTCATCATGTTAGGTAATTCATATAGTTCTTAATGCGGAAATTCATAACAAATCAATGATCTTTGATCTTCATGATTTTCACAAATAAATGAAGACATACCTTTATCCATAGCGTTACCGTAGAACTTGATCCAAAAGAAGAAATCCGATTTCTCTCCCTTAACCCACTAAACCTTAATGTATTCAATCGATGGATGAGAGAATACCCAACTTCTTTCGGTTATTGTTATTCGTTGTGGGTGGAGAGAGGATCGGACTCTATTTATACGTTCATTGAAAATGTGTCTTTCATCAAAGCGATATACCATTTCGTTTTATTAGAGTCGTACCTTATCGTAACCAATAATGATTTATAGCATTTTCAAGAATTATTAAACCATATAATAAATCACATAATATGGGCCATAATAATTCTTACATTCTCCCACTTGGCTCATATGATGTTTCTTTCATGGTTTAATAAAGATTGTAATGTGCACAATAAGATTATGCTATAAAATTTCATTAAATTGGCAATCACATAATAATCACAATTAAGTAAAGAAAACTAATGCGAGTCATAGCGGTTATATGTCATTAATCGACATAGTCCCTTCTATGCACTACAACTATAGCACTTTACTTAACATGATCCATAAATGAGAAGTACAGTAATAGTCCAACTATAATGTTTCTTTAGAAACTATCCTGTTTAACATTCATCTATTTCCATAATGTATACTAAATAGAAAACAAGAAATATTAGAAACACGTAAGTGAGCTCAAAGTGTCAAATACTACAATCACAATACAAACATTAATGACGTCCAATAACGCCAATCTTTTCAACATGCTCATTAAATGTTTTGAGCGGCAGTCCTTTTATTAAAGGATCTGCTATCATAAGATTGGTGCTAATGTGCTCAATTGACACTCTTTGTTTCTGAACTTCTTTTTTGACAGATAAGTATTTGATCTCTATATGCTTAGCACCTTTAGAATACTTGTCGTTTTTAGAGAAGAAAACTGCTGCAGAGTTATCACAATAAATTTTCAGCGGCTTAGCAATACTGTCGACAATCACAAGCCCTGAAATAAAATTCCGCAGCCATAATCCATGAATTGTGGCCTCAAAGCATGCCACAAATTCAGTTTCCATAGTTGATGCAGCAATAACTGATTGCTTCGTACTCTTCCATGAAATTGCCTCTCCAGTCATAAGAAACAAGTAACAAAACGTTGATTTTCTTGTATTGACACATCCGACTAAGTTTGAATCTGAATATCCAATCACCTCGAGATGATTGAATCTTTTATAAATGAGCATATGATTCTTCGTTCCTTGCAAGTATCTAAGAACTTTCTTTGCAGCTTTCCAATGATCATTTTCAGGATTACTTTGATACCTGCCCAACATTCCGACAAAGAAAACGATGTCCGGTCTGGTGCAAGTTTGTGCATACATTAAACTCCCAACAACGGATGCATAAGGAATATTATTCATTTGTTCTCGTTCCAATTCACTTTTCGGACATTGCATAAGGCTAAATTTATCACATTTCTGAATTGGAACTATTCCTGCTAAACATTTACTCATATTAAATTTCTCTAAAATTTTCTCAATGTAGGCTTTCTGAGACAATCCTAATAATCCTTGTGATCTATCACGGAATATTTCTATTCCTATCATATATGTTGCCTCTCCCATATATTTCATTTCAAAATTCTTAGAGAGAAATTTCTTGGTTTCATGTAACAAACCAAGATCATTAGCAGCAAGCAAAATATTATCAACATACAGAACTAGAAAAATAAACTTGCTCCCACTAATCTTCATATATATACACCGATCAACGGTATTTTCCTTAAATCCAAATGAAGTTATGGTATCGTTAAACTTAAGATACCATTGTTAGGAAACTTGTTTAAGTCCATATATTGACTTTTTTAATTTACATACCATGTGTTCCTTTCCTTTAACTGAAAAGCCTTCGGGTTGGTCCATATAAACCTCTTCTTCTAAATTCCCATTAAGAAAAGCGGTTTTTACATCCATTTGGTGTAACTCCAAGTCATAATGAGCCACCAAAGCCATAATAATTCTCCAAGTCATAATGAGCCACCAAAGCCATAATAATTCTAAGTGAGTCCTTCTTAAAGACTGGTGAAAATGTCTCTTTATAGTCAATGCCTTCTTTCTAAGTAAAACCCTTTGCAACAAGTCTGGCTTTATGTCGTTCAATATTGCCTTTTGAGTCGCACTTGGTCTTAAAGACCCATTTACACCCGACCTTCTTACATCCTTTAGGCAATTCAACTATATCCCAAACTTGATTTTGATGCATGGATTTTAACTCTTATTCCATGACATTAAACCATTCATTAGAATCTTCACATTCCATGGCTTGGGAAAATGAATCTGGATCATTTCCAATTCCTAAGTTAATTTCTGACTCTTGTAGATAAACCATATAGTCATCAGAAATAGCCAACATCTTTTTTCTTTGAGATCTCCTTAATGCTATTTCTTGTGACTCGGTTATTGTAGGTTCATTATTGACATCTCCATTATTGAGTGTTTGTTTATTAATTTGTTGTTCTCGATTATTGTTAGATTGTACTACAATATCAGGAACAACAACTTTAGAAGCTTTAGGCATAGGAATTTCTACCCTTACTTCTTGAATGCAAGCATTACGCATTATTTCACTCCCACTGATTTCACCATTCTCAATGAACCTAGCATTTCCAGATTCAACAATTCTTGTACTATGATTAAGACAATAAAATTTATACCCTTTGGATTTCTCTGCATAACCAATGAAATAACCACCGATCGTTCTTGAATCCAATTTCCTTTCATGTGGATTATAAATTCTTACTTCTACTTGACAACCCCAAACATGCAGGTGTCGTAAATTAGGTTTCCTTCCCGTCCACAGTTCAAAGGGAGTCTTTGGAACTGACTTACTCGGAACCCTGTTTAATAAGTACATAGAAGTCTTTAAAACATAAAAAAAAAAAGACAAGGGTAAAAATGAATAACTCATCATACTCCTAACCATTTTCATTAAAGTACGGTTACGCCTTTTGTTCCACCATTTTGTTGTGGTGTACCTGGCATTGTGTATTGAGCACAAATGCCATGTCTTTCAAGAAATTTAGCAAATGGACTTGGACATTGTCCCGATTCATCATACTTTCCATAATATTCACCGCTTCTATCCGATATTACTATTTTCACCTTTCTATCTAATTGCCTCTCAACCTTTTTAATATACACTTCAAGTGCATTCACTGATTGAGACTTATCATGCAATAGATAAATGTAACCATAACGTGAAAAATCATCAACAAAGGTTATAAAATAGTTTTCCTTATCAAAAGATGGAACATCGAAAGGACCATATATGTCAGTATGTATAATTTCAAGAAGCTCTGTGCTTGTTGTGACACATTTCTTAGTGTGTTTTGTTTGTTTACCTTTAATACAATCAATACATACTCCAAGGTCAGTAAAATCCAAATTTGGAAGAATTTCATTCTTCACTAATTTTTGCATTCTTTCTTTGGATGTATGACCCAAACGTTTATGCCACAAGTAAGCAGAATTTTCATTCACCAAACTTCGTTTAGTGCCAACATTATGATGCAAGGTCATTAATGTCTCAACAAAAGTATTATCAAGTCTAAATTTGTAGAGACCATCCAATAAGAGTATCACTTTTAAATAAACTGAAAGATTCAGATCCAAACTTACAATAAAATCCCGCCACATCAAGTCTTGGCAAAGAAATTAAATTGCGAGAAAATGTAGGTACATAAAGGGTTCGAAACAAATCTAAATAATGCTCAATATCTAAGATCAAACGATAAGTGCCAATGCCTTCAACTAGAGCTTTGTTTCTGTTCCCTGTAATCACATAACTTTCATTTGGCTTTATAATTTGGATCGTAAGAAATCCCTGCATCGTATTTGACACATGAGTGGTGGCACCGGAATCAATCCACCAAGTATTATAAGGAATTTCAGTAAAATTTGATTCAAAACATACTAAAGCACAATGCTTACATTTCTTTTCGAACCAAGCTTTACATTTCAGACAATCTTTCTTCAAGTGTCCAATTTTGTTGCAAAAATGACACTTAATAAGATTGTGTTTCTTCTTGTGGATTTGAGAAGCCTTTGAAGAGTCATTCAGGACGTGTAGTCATTTCTTCTTGCTCCTTCCACCTTTCCTCTTAAAATTCTTTCGAACTTCTTGATGACTTGAGAGATGAACAGAATGAGCCTTTTGATTATTTATCCTTGTTTCCTCTTGAACTAGCATACTGGCCAATTCGTTTACATTCCACTTATCCTTTATAGTGTTGTAATTCATTTGAAATGGCCCA
The DNA here is from genome assembly GCA_014182575.1 of Eucalyptus decipiens. NCBI lineage: Eukaryota > Viridiplantae > Streptophyta > Magnoliopsida > Myrtales > Myrtaceae > Eucalyptus > Eucalyptus decipiens. Next base: position 16,060,456 of record CM024612.1, on the reverse strand, counting down.
TATTGCTCATGAGGTAAGGAATTAAGTATAAATTGTATTAAAAAGTACTCATCCATGTTCATTCCCAAAGTTCTTGACTTTGCTGCTAAATTCGTCATCTCAAGTATATGCTCATGCATGGTACGCGAACCATCGTATTTCATGGTGGTTAGTGTGCTCATCAATGTACCAGCAAGTGACTTATTAGCAGTTTGAGAACGCTCTTCCACAAATTTCATAAATTCCTTAGCATTGTTAGTCTTGGGAAGAGAAGTCTTTAAGTTGTTTGTAACTGTCATTCGCATGAACATTAAGCTCAGTCTGTTCGATCTTTCCCAAGCTTTATGGAAAGACTTTTCATCATTGCTACTTTCATCAGTAATAGCAGCTGGTTTCTCAGCTTAAAGCGCTAAATCAAGATCCAGGATCTAAGTGAAACTGGACTCGTTCACTCCAATCAGGAAAATTTATCCCATTGAATAAGGGAACAGATGAGGCGTGCGAATGGAGTGAAACAAGTACAGATACTGCAAATGTGCACGAAAATACTCATACATTAATGCTTTGAGAATATCATCTAATCAGATTCAAACTAAACTACACATGCACATCATAGTTTTCCTTTGGGCGATCTTATGATATACAAAAATATATATAAACCATAATGATGCTAATAACTTTTATTTGATAATTGTAAATATATCTTATTAAAATTTATTTGTTATCTTTGGATATACAAACAAATTTAACAAGTCATATTAATTATCAACTATCATGTTCATGTATTATAAGAAAATAATTAACCTTTGGGTTAATCCCTAAGTTCTTATAATAAATAAACTTCAATATACCCATAACTCCAATAATAATATAAAACATATCAATTTCATATATAGCATCAATTAATCATGGGTAATTGAATAAAATAATTTACAATATCAAAAAAAATTCAAAAGACTTCAAGGTTCGGCCATTCTAGTGACTAAAAAACCTTTCATAATATGAATTTTTAATATTGTAAAATACAAATATTTACCAAATTTGCACACAAAGACAAAAATTTAATCAAAGCATAAGGACAAAATCGTAAAATCATAATTCCATAAAGACATAATCATAAATTTATAATCCAAGGGCAAAATGATAAATAATCAGCAATGACAGAATCGTAATTATAAATTAAATAGGGGCAGAACAGTAAATAACCATCAAAAGGAGGGCAAAACGGTAATTAGGAGCCGCAGGAGGGGCAAAAGCGTAAAAGTCCGCGCGGGGACGTCAGGCGTGTGCCGAGCACGCGCCTTCATCGGCTGCAGGCGCGTGCCCCGCACGCGCGCGTCCAACGCGCAGGTGCGTGCGTCCGCGCGGGCAGCGCTTGTGCGCGCGTGACGGCGCGTGGTGCGTGGGCGTGACTGCAGCACGTGCGTGGAGCCCACGTGCCTTCTTCCTCGCGCACAGACGCGATTTTTCGCCGGTTTTCGCCGTTTTTAGCCGCGATTTCGCCGCCATTTCTTCTCCGGCAGCCCATCCCAGACACAAATAAATAATGGGTTTTGAAGAGCATGCCGGCACAATCACATGGGTCCAAGTTTCGGCGAAAATGACCAAGAAATTGGCCCCAAAACAAACGAAAAATTCTCAGAACACAAAACCTCCACCACCGCCGCTTCCGCCGCTCGATTAGCCTCTGGCGAACATCGATATACCGGAAAAACTCATGGCTAATGTTCCTCATGAGAGTGCGACGGTGTGGGTCCGAAATCAAGCGGTGGGTTGCCGGATTTTACTCGGAACCGGCGAGTTTCTTCCTTGCCCTCAAAATTCCGAATTCCTCCATTTTTGTCCTTAAAATTCCGAATTACTCCATTTTTGTCCTTTTCTCCATAAAAGCATTCATCATTCGAATTTTCTTTAACAGAACCTTCCAAAACATTTCAACAACAACAAATACTACAAAGAAGATTGTTCAACGAATCATCAAACATAAATCATAATATTTCTTTAAATGGAAAAATCATGAGATTATAAACCAAATGTTCTGATATCAACTGTTAGGTAATTCATATAGTTCTTAATGCGGAAATTCATAACAAATCAATGATCTTCATGATTTTCATAAATAGATGAAGACATACCTTTATCCATAGCGTTACCGTAGAACTTGATCCAAAAGAAGAAATCCGATTTCTCTCCCTTAACCCACTAAACCTTAATGTATTCAATCGATGGATGAGAGAATACCCAACTTCTTTCGATTATTATTATTCGTTATGGGTGGAGAGAGGACTGGACTCTATTTATACGTTCATTAAAAATGTGCCTTCCATTAAAGCAATATACCCTTTCGTTTTATTAGAGTTGTACATTCTCGTAGCCAATAATGATTTATAGCATTTCAAAAATTATTAAACCATATAATAAATCACATAATATGGGCTATAATAATTCTTACACATCATGGTCAATGGACAAATTAAATACGATAATGTGATTAAATTCACTGCAATTTTGCTTCCTCTTTTTGAAAATTATTATGAAAAAAGAAGAAAAAAAATCTCTTTTGCCTCACTAGTGAAAGTGTTGCAAAAGGCGAGCGATCGAACAATAATATAGATAGAAGAAGAAAATAAATCGGACACTAGATTTACGTGGTTCAATCGTAAAGACCTACATCTACGGTGAGCGGCGTGAAAATTTCACTATGATCAGCGATCTGAGGAAATTACATACTCGAGCTTTCTCAAACACTCTCTCGGTGTTTCCCAAGCCCCCACCAACTCCAAACCCAACTCACGATACAAAATTATCACGCATTCAAGCTCGAACGAAACGCTCTATGTACGTCAAACAAGAACAGCGTCTTCACGTACGTATCCTCTTTGTAGGGCTTCTGCAAGCGGTGCGGACATGCGAAAAGCTTTGCGGCTCCAGCGTTCTTTTACATAGGTCTTCGTGCACACCGAAAAGGAAATACGTGTGTGTTCAAGAAAAGTCAAATTCTTGACTTGGGCCCACCTATTTTGTCTACGTGCAGGGACTTCTTCATTGGGCGTGGAGTGTGCGTGCCCAAGGTCAAACTTTTGACCTAGGGCCCACCACTTACAATTCTTCATGCAGAGGGACTTCACGCGGCTTTCCTTTTCCGTTTCGTAGGATTTCGGCCGTCCGTGAAAAAGAAAAGAAGACCTGCAATTCTTTATGTAAATCTTTATGAAGTCCCATTAACTTCTATTTGTCCAAACGAATCGTGTTTTTTTTTTTTTACAAATACTTAAACTCGAGACATAATTTAACAGAAAGAATGGGAAGAATCCTGAATTGCATAACCTTTTCTTTATCACCGGGGACTATAATAGCCTCATTGGCGGTATTCATTTTCTAGACGATATGCATTTAATGAATTTTTGAAGTATCTCGATCATGTTTTAGCTGTAATTAAACAGAAGGTAGATGTCCAACATTTGCTTCAACCGTCAGCTGCTGGCTTTCCCCATCTCTCCTAAACTTCCCCCACTCTTTGGAGCCAGCTGTATACTGCCATTTACTTGATGGCATTTCCTTGACGTTCTCAGTTCCTCAATTGACGACAAAAAGTGACATTGTGAGTTACAAAGCAAGAAATGTGCAAGGCTTCAAAATAGGTTTCGATTCTTCTCTCTCACCTCTTGCTGAAAAACTGTGATTTTCCATGAGCTGCATCTGGACGTAAAACTTTGACTGCGACTGGCGTATGATCAAGGTAACACTTGAAGACTGGCCCATAACCTCCCTCCCCAATCTTGTAGGACTCATCAAATGAATTTGTTGCAGCTTCAATCTCTTTGATAGTGTACATCCTGCATCTTGCATCACTGCAATTTAATGAATTCAAGACCTTCTTCATCTCCTCTGCACTTTTGAGGGCTTTCATTTCCACATTGGCCCTCCTCAGCGCTTCTAATTCTGCTAGCTTCTGTGCTGCGTTGGCTGCTTCAATGGCTGCTTTGCACTTAGCCCTCTCCTTTTCTACAATTGATAATGCAGCTTCCTGAGCAAATCGTGCCTCTTCAAGATGTCGCTCTTCTTCTAGTCTCCAGCAATGCATCTCCATTTCCTGAAGTTAGTTTGGTTTAAGCAAGTACCCTATTTTCACATGAAATAAGTACTTCTCTTCTCAGTACCTTCTGTTTTTCTGTGAGTGCTTCTTTGCATGCTGTACTATACAGTTCCATTGTTTGCTTCAGTTCTAACTTCAGCCTCCTCATTTCAGCTTCGACTCCATCCTGCATTATTTTAATATGGAAAGAAAGGTCGGAAGTCATCACATAAGAATTTCACTTGTACTACAATGATTATCTTTCTTGGAAACATGACTATTACTTTGATGGATCAAGGTTTTTCAAGAGACTATTAAACCGTGACAGAATATATATACCTGTGGAGTACAGACATCTTTGTAATCATCTTTTACTCGGCTATCTGCAATTAACACTTGCCTTTTGTTTACCTTGTATGAATGCAATTTGAGATTTGGTCATCCAGTTCTCTTGCCTTGTTTTATACTATTAACAATTGCATGCTGAACACATACACTACATTGTGAATGGCACTATAATATAAGGCACTTTCTCATTTGCAATAGAAGATGATTCTTGTTCGGCCTAATTAACAGTTATGACTGTTTTTGCAACTGAAGAGTGCAAAAAAATCACCTATTACATCAGAAACTTGTTTGAGATATGCAGGAACCAATATATGACACCTCAATTTCCTACGCTTTAAACTTCTTGGAATAATATATGCGAAAGAAGAATATGAACTCATCATGCTGATAGCTCTTAAAACCATCTCAGGGTAGGTGGGCATTTCTTTACTTAGTCGTATTAGATAAATTTTCTTGCAACTTGTCATGGAAAAGTAATTAATTACCATGTATTGTGGCAGATACTTGTAAGTCTGAGATTGAGAAAAGATTACCTTGTGATGTGATGAATTTGATGTGTGTCCGCTGTCATATGAGGCTGATGAAAATCCATGCAGAGAATTGGGGGTCGGCGAACTTGTGCTTTGAATGAATGGATGAACTATCAGGACTGGTGGAAAGCCTTGGAGGGTGGAAGGAGTCACTATGGTCATAGAACACAAAGGATGTGCGTTCTGTGCTTGGCCTTCCCGAGCTGACAAATGATATGTCAGAATCTGGGTCCGACATTATCCCCGCTACATATCCAGGTGACCTTCCTCTATCCCATATTGACCTGTTTTATTATCACAGGCCCAGTGAGTGCACATTTGAAGAAACTGAAGCTGTAAACTGTAGTGACAATGCTCAACCAATTCTCTGCCTCTCCCCTCTCATCATTACTACCTCTAATTAAATTGATGCTCATCCAAAATAGTCAAGAATATATATCACGCTTCTATATAATCATTCTTTTTTCCTTTTGAACTGCACTTGCTTAGGATATATTGTTTGCAACCCCATATTCCTTGGAGGGTTTCCACCTTTTTCGCTGGTGGTGTATAAAGATTTAATATTTTTGAAACTTACTTGATAGACTCATATTGCCTGCTGAGAGGTCTAGGCAAGGATCTTTCTGCAGCCATTGGAACACTCCAACAGTTTAATATTCTTGTAATGCTGAAGCATATCTGAAGTGATCTGGGAGAGAAATGAACCTCTTAAACTGTTCTGCAAGTATCTTTCAGAACCGGCTGTTTTCTCTTTGAGGTTCTGTATTTGGTCAAGAAGAGGGGAGGCATGAGGGGCCGGACGAGAAGCTTTCCGCACAGAAGAGACCTTTCCCTTGGAGATGACATAAACGGTGCAGAAATCCGGTACCCCTTTTGAGACATTGCTTGGGATATGCGAAGACTTTAATCTGTTGGAGGAAAGTCACCAACTTAAGTAGATCTACACAAACTCTAGTGTTTGTAGCATTTATATTGAGGATGATGTGCAAATTTCATTCTCTTCTTCCTCTATATTACAATCTTTCATAAAGGAAGGTTGTGCATCACTGCATGATGCACCCATTCCTTCCCTTGAGTATTTTTTGAGTCGTGAGGAGTTGGTGTCAGAAACACTTCCTGAATGTTGTTTGTACAAGTGGATTTGTCATCTCTGTTTGGTAAATCCAGTACTCAAATAAAAGATCAAATACCTCAATTAGTTTACATGTGACTGTAAGTCTTGCTATAAAACTTCATAAGTGAAACTATTTGCAGAGGTTAAATAAAGTATATACGTTTGTTTTTAAAAAAGTAAGAAAGGAGATAAAACAAGATATTGCCTGCAAATTTTCTATTGGACACAAGCAGAGGTTGTTACCTGATGAAGCCATGCCGAGATGAAGCACCAAGAACCAAGAATTCAATCGCAGCATAAGAGACATAGTCAGTAAGTGCTCTGACCACGTCTGTATCTTCCAGTACAACATCTATGCTATGTATCTGATTCAAGTAACTAAATTTGTAAATAATCAGAAAGAAAGGGAACAAGGAATGTGGAAACTGAATTCTAAATATACATTGAAGGAGCAAAACAACACTATAAGAAAGATGAAGTACAAACATAAGGATTCTGTTAGAGATTGTCCACAAACAAAGTACTTTTTGAACATCTAATTAAGGAAAATTTCAATTTCCAAATAACTAACCTTTTCAGGTAATGTGCGTAACTGGTGCCTTCAAATTTGTAACTTTCCTCGTCAGGCAAGCATAGGAAGTGCTTCAGGGGCACTTGTTAACACGATCTGAAATATTGATACTGAAAGGATTTTCAGCTTTTTGACTTACATCTTTTCGAGTGCAATAACAATGGAAGGTGAGAAACAGGTCCTTGGTTGGCTTGTTGAGGTCCTGCTTCTGTTGAGGGGATGAAATTCCATGAGCAATGTCAGAAGTGGAATGGTGACGGTGATGATGATGATGTTGCTGGTAGCGGCAGCGGTGGCGATGTTTGTGTGCAACTGCAACCAATCAAAAAGAGAAATAGTCAGTCACATGCTTTTTGGAATCTGCAGGAGCTCCCAATGTCTGGTAATGGATTATGCTGTGCAGGGTGATACATAACATCACATTGCTAGCATTTCGTGTAATGGTTTGCTTTGCTTGGTCAATTTCCTCTAGTTTTTCTTTCTGGATATGATGAAACATGATGACAAGTTTATGATGTATCTGCGATGGGCTGGAAACTGAGGATGCAAAGCGTGTTTGAGACTGAAATGCAATCTTGATTTCTATGTATGAGAAGAGATAGATGCGAATGAAAATGGTATACATACGAGAAGAGTCGTTGTGAACATGAATGAGGATGACAGTTTGGCCCCTGGAGAGGTGATTATCACCGGCCCACCAGATGGCACATTGGCTGCCTTTGTCCTTGTCGACAGCAATTGCGACTAATCCGTTCCTGGTGCTGGTTTTGTTCTCCCCACGACTCTTTCCAACCCACATTCTTTCTTCTCTGTGACAAGAGCTCAATGCTTCTTTCCTTTTGCCTTTTGGTTATAGGTAACGATAACTGTGGAAATGTGCTTGATCAAAGCTTCTGAACAATAATCTGGTGGTTCTCTCTTGTGCAAGTTAAAAAAATCCAGTAGTTCTTTTGTTCCTTCCATATCAGTGAAGAATTGGTACCAGACGTTAATGTGGCTAATAATAGGGGAGAAAAGAAGGATGAGACTCCCATCTAATCTCTCTCTCTCTCTCTCTCACACGCACACACACACACACACACACACACAGATATCTTAAATTGAGGAGGACCTTTCTTGTTTTGAATCTGGTCAAACAAAATGCCAATAAGAGAAAACTCAAATCACTAGCTTGGTTCATTAGGATAAACAAAGTACAATATTCTGGATATGTGCACGTGTTAATGGATCTAAGAACAGTCATTATACCCGTCCCGCTATCTTAATCGACAACACCAAGTGTAATTCTAGGTTAGCACATAATGCGGCACCATAACTCGATTTCTGCTTACAGAAAATTGCCCAGCCAGAGCTCACGATTCCATGACGTGGCTCAACAAATCAGCCTTACCATCATACAGATCAAATGGGTTATATTTGCATGGATCAAAGAATTTTCTTTCCTTGTGTATCATCAAGAGGACAGCGACATTAAAATGAATAAATTTCCGTGAGATATCGCATCAGTTCCTGTTCTAACAGAAGTAGAAAACGACGCAATTTTTACTCAACGCCAGAAGAAAAGGTATAGAAACAATACAAATGCTCCATTGCGCCCCATAAGGTGTAGATAGAACGTGTATGAAATCTTGTATTTGATCATTTACATTATTTCAACAGTAGTATTGATTATATTACAATGAACTGTGGATACACCATCATCTTAGCTTTGACCATCCATTCTAGGACCGCAAGTCCTTCGGATCTATGAAACCAGAAAATTTGAATACTGTTATGCCGATGAAATCTACGTTTTCTCAAATATGGAAGCCGTGATGACATGCCTTGTTTCTTCAGAGGACTTTCGACGGTAAAGGAACCCGCCTGCGATACTCTGCCAGAGCCCACAATGGGTATATGTTCCTGTAAGCGGCGTAGTGTAACATGCAGTTCTTCATGAAAACCCCAGTGATTTCCTGCCACCCGAAGTTATTGACTATTAATAACCACGGCAGCCATAGTTCATGCTTCGATCGTTGTAAAGATAATATGCGTTGAATAATCGTCTCTGGGTTTTCCTAGCTGTATGAGCTATTGCAGAGGAAATTCTTTCCAACGATATTGGGGGCGAGCACTCTTTTATATCCGAGATATTAACACTATATGAGATCAAAAGTTATAGGAAGGTACAAACCTGTTGGGGATAATCGCCATCTTCCATCTGTGAATTGATCAACAGCTTTGCGGCCCGGTGCAATGGAGTTGGATCTCTCTCCGTCTGATAGTAGATAAAGTACCAAAGTCAGAAACTTCACATGGAATACTGATTTTTACTATCACAAAAGTATGGTTAATGCGATCGAGATCCAAACAACAAGATCATCCACTGACCTGCCCTGCGTGAATCAAACCCATCATAGCCCAAGCGGTGTGCACCAGATTCGATCTGTTCCCTTCAAGTGGTACGTATTCCTACATTGACCGAAATGACCATTAGAAAATTCAAGATTTCCATGTCGCTAGAAAAGCTTGCAACAAATACAGCTAAAGCCGAACATGCTGTAGAAGGTCCCTCTAGAAATTACCTTCTTCGGGCAAGAAAGATAGCTCTCTCCCCACCCACCATCCTGCAACTGTGTTTGCAGAAGAAAAGCGACTCCTTTGCGCATAGCTGCACAATTGTTATACGTCTTGCCAGCAGCTGCTAGTCCTCCGAGCGCAAACCATGATCCGTATGTAAAACAGACTCCCCAGTTCCCATACCTGCAAAAATTGCTCAATTGGTTATTCTTTTCCTTAATTAATCTGAAATATTCAGAAGTGCCTAATGGAAAAGGAACATACCACGAGCCATCTGGATTTTGTATGTTCTCCAGAAACTGTACAGCGTTTACTAAGAAATTCTCAATCTCCTTCTTCCTGTGGCCAGGATACAACTTCCTGAACATAACTAACGCATGGATAGCTGATGATGTGCATTCAACATATTCATGCTCGACAACAATGTCCGCAAAGAACTCTGTTGGATTTAGTAGCTGCAAGTGACACATGATAAGAAATAATGTCTTCGTTTAGTAATTTGTTAACAAAGAAACATGTCTTAGTCTGTCAGGACTATCAAGGAATTCCCACAAATTTATTAAATACTTACTTCTAGCCATTCCTGGGCTCCTGCAGGTTCCCACGCAGCCAATCCGCCATTTTTACTCTGAAACAAGTGATAAGCATGGTTGATGTGATGATACTATATATATCATACTTGGGAATCTGAAAAAAGTTATGAAACTCAAAGAAAGACTTAAATAGCCACACAATTTTGGGATGAATGGAGCAAACAAAGTTTGGCCAATATATCTTGTCTAGGTCAAATAGTTTCTCAAGTCTTGCTCAGGAAAGAAAAACAATGGTGTACTCACTTGTAGAGAAAGTAAGACATTGACAGAATCGTACAACCTCTCTGGCTCCATCTTCTCACCAACAATTTCAGGTGGCATCATTGAGAAAAGCAAGCAACACTAAATAAACAGGAAAAGAGATTCAGTGAGAAACAGAGCAATTTAGGATTGAATTGAACCTGTGGATGCTGTGTAGTCATAGTAGTATTACCTTCAGACCTTCTGCAGTGCAATCAGATACTTGCCAACCGTGATCTTGATCTGAAAATGTCCAAGATCCTTTAGAAATATGACGGTGCATGCTTTTGAAGTCACCAGATGGATTGTCCTTGACCTGGAATTTTGTAGACAGATTGATGCAGTTCAGCTTACAAGAGGAAGCAAAAGAAACAAGGAAAAGGTTTTGAGGCAAACAGGCGCTTGCAAGAATAAAAATTCAAACCTGAGATTTTTTAATGAAGTCATGTCCTCTAGCTAATACCGGTGCTATCTCCTCAGTCATATTACTGGCAAGCAAAGCTTGGACAGCAAAGCCCGTATCCCACTCCTGGCTACCAAAACTCTGCATATGAATGAGCCAAATACCATACTAAGTTTTCCTCTAGATGATCTCACTTTATTAAATCAATCTTCTCGTCATTATAACTGTACTTTCATCTTTCAAATATGCAGATAAGTATTTATCAGTTCAAATTTGAGACCAATTCTGTTATAGGTCATTGACACTACTACTAACCTGCATCTTCATTCCGTCTTCAGCCACCCAAAGGTAATCCGGTATCCTCGCGAGATGCTTCTTGAAATAGTCACCGTCTGGGTCTTCTACCCAGCAAGCAAGCATGCACAACACCTGTCCAGGTCCAAAGCAAAAGATATATTCTCAGTGTTGTTTCCCATGCTGTGTAAATTTTGCGATTTGTGTCTCTCTCCTCTTTGAATGTACGTCTTCATTACCTTTTCAACACATCCAATTGTGATGTATCGACTGTTCTCATCCTCATAGTGAATGTGCTTCATCGTCACCTGAAGAGCCTTTTCTCTAAGTTTATTAAGCGGCCAACGGTTGAGAAAAGGCTCTGTGCATATGTAAAGACTATCCCACATTAGATCCTGTATCAAAGGATGGGGATAGTAGAGATCCTCCTGCAACAACAAATTCGAATCATTTTATTAAAAATTTACTTACTTGCAAACTATCTGATTGTGGATCGATATTTTGGAACAGCCAGTGATACTTGCCTTGGCACAAAGATGGCGAACTTTCCTCCAGCAAATCGTGTCGTAGGGTTGAGTATGAAGTTCTTCTCTCAACTGTTGAACAAGAGGCGTGATCGGGCCAACAAATTTTTTCCCGTACAAGTACGACATGGGCATGTAAACCATCCGACAGTAGCACCACATTTTAGCTACATCATTCAGGATGGGAAAATTTAGTCAACGCATCCATGCAACTAAGGAGAAACGCAATTAAGGGGAATTCTTGAAGGGTGGTGACTTCAATGAAAAGCCAATGCTATTTTCTTGTTGGCTTAGCAAAAATGCCACACGGTTCCAGTGTGAAAATTAGTCCAAATTAGTCTTATTACCCGTGTAAGATTAGGTGTACTGGACTACTGTAGAATGTTATCAAGGACAAGATGAAGAAAATCTGGGAAAACAAACCTGGATGCATGGGGAGGAACGAAGGCAAGATCCAGAACTCAGGGGGCATTGGGTTGCTTCCAGTCCAATCAAAAACGCCGAGAATCTACAGAGCACGCACGACAAGACAACACACAAGCAGAAGCACAATGTCACATATATGATACACTCAAAACACATACACAGGACGATCTTGAGAACAATTTTTTGACGATCGATGAAGGAAAGAGTGAGGGAGTACCGAGAGCCAAGTCTTGCCCCAGGAGGGTATGTAGGTCACCCCGCCATGGTCATGAATCCACTTCCTGGCCCGAGCACAAGCATTGTCCTTGCCACCATCGGGCCCTTCCCCAAGAATGCGCATGCATATGTAGCTCAGGGCGGTGCAGAACATGGTGCTGTGACCTTCGATGTGCAAGCCCCATCCACCATCTTCATTCTGCAACAGAAATAACGCAAGACATAAACAGAGTTTCCAGTCGAAGTCTTTCAAAGTTCCTCCGCCGTTTCTCCATCCGAGTGTCTTTCTTTTTTGCAAGGAAAGACTACCTGGTGGTTGTAGATGTAGCGGAGAATCTCTTTGCGATGCTCGGCGGGGAAGACGGCGTCAAGGTGGCCGGTGATGTAGACGCACATGACCAGGGGAGGGAGGAAGAAGAGAGGGCCTGCGTTCTCGGCAGGCCAGTGACCGTCGCTAGCCTGCAGGGCGGAGAAGAAGTGGACGGCCCGCTTCAGCGCGGTGGACGCCTTGTCGTAGGTGATCTCCTCGCCATCCTCCACCCTCACTGGCGGGATCGTCTGCTTGAACTGCTTCTCCCTCAGGAACTGCCCAGAAATCATGCACCGTGCGTCAGCTTAAGATTGCCCACCAACTTGGTATTACCCCCCACGTTAACAGGTTTTACACTATACAACAAGCAACGACAGTAAAGCTTTAAAGTTAAAAAAAATGGTAACTCGTATGTGTTAGACTTGATTCCATCCCTCAGTGCCAGCAGTGGCTGCAAACATGATTGGGCTAGTAATCTGCGAAGTTCGAGTCCCGAGATCGAGACGATAGCTTCGCCCGATTTCCGGTGGGCTACAGTGCCGAGCTCCTTTTTCACGTTTTGGTGGACGAGGGGTGATTGAAGCTAGAGCGAAATTGTTGAAAAGGGAAAGAAGAGAACGACGAAGACAAGGAGAGAAAGGGCCGTGTGGTCGTGGGACGAAGGTTCGGTTGAATTATTGTCTAGGGTGCTGGGGTTCTGCTTTGCCTTTCCTCGCTGACCTTCCTTTCAAAGGGTCGAGTCTCCTCCTTTTCATTTTCAATCCGTGTGTGCCAACCCCGCGTCGTTCACACACACACAGTTCAAGTCCAAAACAAGCATCGACATATATACAGTACCGCATGTGTTTCAGTTCTTGTTCTAAAAGCCGCCCTCGATCTTCTCATTCAAACGTGAAGGCCCAGCAGCCACCAAAGACCAGGCTACCTAAGCCGCCGAAACTAGATGCACAGTTGGCTAACGTAATTGAAAACTGATTCTACGTATCCGTGTCAAGTTCGACAGATATGTACATGTATGCAATGCCGTCCTCAGTTCTGAAGTCGACAGAAAAAATGTGGACTACGATTCGTTCCCACACACGCAGAAACAAGAAAGGTGAGCAAGCGAGTTGGGTGCGTGTTCATCAGGTGCGTGGGACGCGTTATGTACCTGCATGCGCCAAAGGAGGTCGCCACAGGGCTTGACTTGGTGGCGGTGGTCGTAGAAGTGCTGGCGAGCAGCCTCGACCTCCGCGCGCTCCTCAGCGGTGCCAGCCTCCGGGTCGAACTCCCAAATCTGTCTCCCCACGTAGTTGTTGGTGCTGTACAGGTAGGGACCGTCCTCTCCTTCCGCTATCTTCAGCCTCCACATTCTCGTTCTCTCTTCCTTCAACCGATTATACTGCGGCTCTCGGTGTTCGGGTACTCGCGAGCCGGCCTTCCTGATGATCATGCAGACAGAAAAAAAGAAAGTTAACGAGCTGCTGCAAATCAAATCTCCTCGGTGAGCATGTTCATTATAGATATTCATGAACTCTTCGTTTTTCTGAGATTAATATTGCCATCTCTGCATGCATGAAGATGGCGAAGCTCGCCGCGCTAGCGTAGCAAAAGCACGAACAAGATACACAGAGAGACATCTACCTCTTCTATCTGCAGAGAGATTTGCGAGAGCTGACTAGAAAAAAATCGAGCTCTCTCTCTCTCTCCAAAGCCAAAGCGAAGTTGTGCTCTTGTGGAGGAGGAAGAGGACCTTATTTGTACCCCGTCTTTTTTTTTTTTTTTTTTTTGGTCAGTTTGTACCCCGTCTTGGACGGCTAGCTTTTTCCTCCTCCTTTCCCTCATTTTTAAATAATATTTCTCAAATATCTTTGCCAAGCAAAAGTCAAGCAATGCTAAGTCTGCCCAATAGAATTAAATAATTCCAGATATAACAACTTGTACAAAGAGCCATGAGTCTCATCTCATCCTTGATTTGAGCGGCGTATCAACCAAAAACTTCACATACGATAAGTTTGATTAAAACTAATTTTTTGACCCTAAAAATTTCAAAGTTAATACACTCATGATAAATTTATCTTAAATTAATTTTTTTTATCATAAAAAACCTTAAACTTAATTTTTTGTTTACAAAAAATCATAAATTGATATCTCTATGACAAACAAAGAGTAAAATTCTTAATGGGTACACTCATCAATTATCACATATCATCTAAATTCCGAGTAATTTGACGATAAATTTAATAAAAATTAATAAAATTAAATTTACGATGGAGATATTATTATGAGATTTTTTGTGGTCATAGTTAGATGCACGTTTTTCTTAGCATTAACTTTTTAATTAAACGGGCAAGGGTGTGATATCTATAACTCGCCGCTCGGCCTACCGGAAGCCATGGCCTGGGGTAAAGTACAACCCTCCACAAAATTTGCCGGGCCAGATGACGAGGGGAGCGGACATTACCAGTACGAGCCTGTCCGATTACTTTTGCACTTTTCGCATACTGAATCGTACGGTCGACGAATGGGATGCGTGGACGAAGTAACATGTCGGGCTACTTACGGGTGATTTTGACTTTACCTGTCGTATAAAGTTCAGATATGCCTGTAGCAGACGTGTCAGATTCGATCGAGCATTATTTGCTCATTGGTGAAGATGCCCCCCGCGCGGATTCGACAACACTAAATGACGAATTTTTTTTTTTTTTGGACAATACTAAATGACGAATTGGGTGGGAAGGAAACAGAGCCGCCGGCTTTTAAATGCGGTGCGGAATTAGGTTTGTGGAAACGGGCCGACCTTTCGTTGTCATCTGAACTAATCCAGTGACTCACCGGGCCCCCACACGATATAAGGACGCACCAGAAAAATTACGTAAGGCGATCCCTGCAAATCGATTCTCTATTCTCTGGCCGGCCGAGAAACGAATCGATGACGCATTGATACTAGAGATGTTTGGCATTGAATATTTGATTGGACCCCGGAGTCCCTAAAATGCTGGGCTCATCGCTTTCGGATGCCCTTAGGCTGATGCTATTGTGACGGATCGTGTGCAATCGTTGGAAAGATCAGCCCCGCAGGTGTGTCAAGATTTAAGAATCTCGACCCATTGTTTTTAGTCTGTTTTCGATCTATTTTCAAGATTTAAGATGCCATATTTGCAAGGACTTAATTTTAAAGTATTCGGCATTGTTTTCACTCTATTTTCATTGAAAATTGTTAACATAGATATTGACAATCTTACATCACACAATCATGTTAGTGATTTTCAATAAAAATTAGTTGAATGGATTATATTGGTAAATCATCATAATGTTTAGGATTAATTAAATTAAATTAAATTAAAATGATTAAGACTGAATTTGTATAAGTGTAATGAATTTATGATTTTTTTTGATAATTTCTCCTAAAATAGTACTAAGAGTCCTAACGAATTGATGTAGGTATAGTACTAAGAGATTCAAAGGACTAGTCCCTTGTGTTATCACACGTCTCCCCTTACTCCTCTTATTCAAAGAAAAGCGCTAAGATCCTAGCTCGCCAAATCTCTATTCGAGCAAAAAAAAAAAAAAATCACCAGCAGACCAAACCGTGCTTTAGAGGGTGGAGTATCCCTTGCTTCGATTCCTCTTCGCTTCCAAATTTCTTCGAGTTCGATGGGAGCCATTCGGTGAGACCTGGTTATGAATTCCGATGTGAGGGATAAAGGTATTTATGTATTTGTAGGGGCCAATCGATAGTTCAAGTTAATAAGAGTTAGAGACCTACCTCGTAATTGATAAACACGCGGTCGATTTTTTATTCAATCCTATTAATGATTTGTATCTTCCTCCCTCATATAAAGAGAGGATATAGAAGGATTGAAATATAAAAATCAACGATGATCTTACGTTGTTCTAAGACATAATGTACGAGAGCATAAGTGCCATGGAACTTGCCGCCCTCGGACAGCACTCCGTCGCGAACAGCCTGTACCAGGTACTGGCGGCCCGATGCTGATTTGACTTGACCAAGATCCGGTGTCCCGGCAATTGTGGAGCGGCAGACAAGATGATTATTATTTATAACCAATATATTAAGGAGGAAAACTTGCGCACGAAGCGGAGAATCATTCGAATCACAAGATTTTCCTAAAACCTCGTCTAAAAAAATAATTGAATTATATTGCTTATATTGATACCTGCTCGTTGTTGATAATGTATGTGTCCCTATGAAGCTCCCGGTTGAAATCATGTCGATTTTGGGCTATAATAATGCCAGCATTACCGCCGTTGCTATCTGGGGAGGGTATGGACCTTGTGGGAGGACTCGATTTGCGTGCCTTTCAGCCTCGCCTCTGTCCATTTCAGGGGATTTCCGATCAATTCATATCAGTAACTCTTCTCGTGCTCGACCTTTCCAGAGTGGTCATATTGGGGTTTCTCAAAGGAAAGCCCTTCTTGGAGCATAATCATTGTAACTAGAAAGTGACACTCTTGCCTTGAGCAATTTATTGGCGGCGCTCTTCCTAGGTGACCATAGGGAACGATTGAGAATTCGAGAATGAGCATTCCCACGGATCTCCAATTTGAGACCCTTAAGAAACCTGTAGATCTTCACTACCTTTTTTTACATACTCCGTGACTGCAACATAGGTACATTTTGGGATATCCTCATAGTCATTGAGTTCATCCCATAAGATCTTCAACTTGGTGTAATATTCCACTATTGGTAGTCCTCCTTGCCTATACCAACCTAATCTCGATTTTGATCTCGTGGACGCGAGGTTTGTTCCCTTAGGCGGAACTCTACTTTAGCTCGTTCAGCATTACCTTTGCTTCTTTTACATATATCACGCTTCCTTATAAACTACTGTCGAGATAATTGAAAATTCATTAAGTTACCATGTAATTCACGCTATTGGATTTGACTTCTCTAGCGACTTCTCTAGCGATCCAACAATAAACTCGAGTTTACTTTTTGCTTGCAATGCGCATCCGGTCCCCTTTGACCATGTTGTCTCATTATCCGCACTCAGCATACATGAAACAAGGATTGTCGAATGTGTTAAGATAATATGGTAAGATAGTGCAATCGCCGGTCAAATTATCTGGTGGGTTTTGATCTGTTCGCTCTAACCATAACAAAAATCGCAATTGCCTTTTGTTATTTGTCGATGCAAGGTATTGCCCAATAGAAGCGGCAAGCAGAATCTTCCCTTATATTCCCCAATAACTACAAGAGAACCAGCAGTAACTTTTAAAAAAACTCTTCCACGATATCAGAGATATACCAAGTATTATTCTTTTTAAATAAAATCACATGTATTATTCTTCTTTGACGCCGTAAGCTAATTGGGTAAAAACCCGTGAGAGAGGCAGGCAAAGGCAAGAAGGTTGGTCAATATAGGCGGTAACTGCATCGGATTTTTGCTTTAAAGTGGAGGATTCGATTGAATAGGTAGTGTTAAGCGCATGCGTCAGCAGTGACCATTCTTCACATGGGCGGGGAGGGAAGGAGATCTGGTATCGGAATGCAACGAGCATGTGAAACTTTCGATTGTATTGGTGAATGATTGGTCGTTCGAATTCGTTCAATTTTCTTTTACCAATGTGAACATCCTTGGTCAACCATTTTAGGTTGTTGTGATTCCGTGGTTGATTTTTCTTGTTTCTTTTTTAAGGTTCTGGCATTTGGGGCTATTAGAATAAGACTAGTAATTCTGACTGTCAAAAGAAATTCCCGCTTGATTCATGTGTGGATGATGTACCGTGTACGCTTTTGTATTTGTTGCTGATCGGATGCCGATTACTTGCACTCAACTTAGCACTCAAATTTCTTAAAGAAGATAATAAAAATTGGCAAATGCGTGGTGGAATTTCTTGGGATCACTCCACTAATTTGTGGGCTTTCTATGCGCAAAGCCTGGAGTAAATCAACGACAGGTCACATCCATAATTCGTTCTCAACTCAAGATTTGTATATCTTTCGCGGTCATTTTCGAGCTATTGTCAACCCACACAATGTGAACCTTGCTCTTGTATCATAATTGGAAAGAGACTGTGAGAGCGCTTCTTTTTCGCTCTAAGCTCAGCTCCGCAAGCCTATTGTTACATCAAAATAATCATTGCGTTTCGGGTTGTACAAAGATCTTAGGTAGAATTTTCAAATGGTGGTATTTCTTGTATTGAAAGTTTGAGGCAATTGACGTTGAATAAAAATTCCATTTTAACTTCTTAATTAAGAGATTCGGACCTGAGGAAATCTTTAAACAGCTTTATTTGAGATCTTGTGTGGATCTCGGCATCTCTCAAATGTTAAATATAAAGAGGGTAAGAGGTAGGTGCAAAGCATATAAGGGAGAATGGAGTGCGGGTATTGACACATAAAAATAAAAAATTAATATGGCAGTGCGCTACATTAGTGGACAGGCGCATACGGTCTCTGTTTGGTGGAATATCACCGCTGTGTCTTGATGAAGTTACCCTGAACCGACACCAAGGATCAAACTCCGAAGTTAATGTCGCGCAAGAAGTGCAGATGAAATGGATGTTTGGTTTGACTTTTTGCTTGTGGCTTTTGGCTACGATTTTTTTACTTTTGTTTTAAGAATAATATACGGCTGCCGGCCGGTTAATAATGTACTTGCGTGTGAAAGTGTCCTGCATGGGATATTAGAAAGAAGTTCGTGGGTTAAATATGAGAGGACTGTAGTGACTGTCATTAAAAAATAAATATGAGCTTTCAAGTGGATCTATGAGCATGGAACCGCCTCCATTATGATTGACTTGATCTTAACTCGGTGCTTGATTGATAGTGAGTGCTTTGCTGCCCTTTAGCTTCCAGTGTTACTTAGGTAAGAGACAATCATAGTTCGAAACATCGCACAACGTACCTTATTTCATGTCGTCATTTTGATTTGATAAATTTTGTAAAAATTATATGGTAATGTTACAATGCGTCATCATAATCGATAGTAAAATTTTTCATCATAAGCAAGTTGTACGAAACTCTAGTATTGTAATGACCAAACACATTCTACATGGACTAACCCTCCTCAAAATGGTACTTTGAGTAATCACACAAGTTGGTGGCCATTTAGGGACTTTTTTTATTCAATGTGTGCTCTAGTCCATTCCAATTCCCTCCTCAATCTTAGAAGTTTGTTAAGAGTTGTATCTTATATGAACCTCTCATCTCAACACTATACCCACCTTGTCCAATTTGATATAAGCTTAGTTTGTTTACAAACCACACTCCTGCTAGGTATCCTAGTTTAGTACCATATATAAGGATCCGTGCATACAAGGTGGTGATCATGTAGGGTTGGGTATTGACTTATAAATCATTCAATGAGATCTCTCCCGGCTGATACAACAGTATTTAAAATGTCGCAAATGTACCGTAGAAATTCGTTGTCCCCATCACTTAGGCTGGACCTTTTCCTTTTCCTGCCATATGGAGCTTGA
Organism: Eucalyptus decipiens; assembly: GCA_014182575.1. NCBI lineage: Eukaryota > Viridiplantae > Streptophyta > Magnoliopsida > Myrtales > Myrtaceae > Eucalyptus > Eucalyptus decipiens. The sequence goes on along the minus strand of CM024612.1, from coordinate 16,040,846 downwards.
TGTACTTTTTTTTTTGGTCGGTGAGCTTGATGTACTTTTTATTTTTTATTTTTTACGTGCAGCAAATTCAGATATTCTGCTCGATTTTAAGTTTAGTCAACGATATGTGCGGTGCTTTTGGGATTGATTTTTCTTTTGTTCACTTCTACCATTTTGACTGTAAAATAAAGTTGCAATAATTATAAGAAATTCCTCTTGATTCATCATGGGGAACATATTGCGCACATACTGTTTCCCTCGCTATTTGGATGCCGGTCAATTTCTTTACTCAAATGCCCAAGCTATCAAACTCGATCGGTCCACCACTTGATAATCTTACTTAATTTGGAGAAACTATTGCATGAGTGCCGTTACTAAATCTAATTAACTGGAAATATTGAAAATGGTGAAAATCATATGGGCCTCATCAGATCTAACAATTCAAATTCAGTTTGCTATGTGTATTAAGTTAACTAAATTATTTGATTATGCTTTGGGGCATGTATAAAAGTAAGTATTTATGCATTTTCAGGTGCAGAAAAGGTATTTCCTCATTCCCCATCTGAAGGGTGAACTCAGTAACACATTCAAGGCGAGAGGTTTTAGTCTTTCTCAAAGTAGGTATGGAACACTATGTGATATGGACTCTCTTATTTTTCTTCAAGAATCTATCAACACCGACACCAATGTTTCTTGATTAGTTGGATGGATCGTTACCCATGATATTAGTGAAGCACATGAAATACTTTGCATTGGACTAGCCACTGGGGTTAATTGGAGTACTTGAAGGTTTGGTTTCGATCCGGCAAATATCGTGGTCAAATCATGCTACCTCCCACTTATCAAAGTAATTCTCAAGAGTCATGCCCAGGTACCACCCCATGGATGGAGCCTCACCCGATTTGGGTCGCTATTAGTGAGCCTCACGCCCAGTTACCACCTTTTGGATTCGTAGCTAGCTCTAAGTTATTGACTTAATTCCTCATCTATGATTAGGATGGGGCCTAAAACTAAGGTCCGTCGATGCCAGACTTGGAGGAAATCGAGGACAGATCATCTTTGATGGTTCGTTCCAACACAAATCCATAAGCCTTGCACCGTCATCATCACAAAGCAGTTTTCAGCCCTGCCCACAAAACCCTAATTCTCCTACCATCATTGGAAAAATAAGAGGGTTTGCTTCTGGCTGTATCAGCTAACTCAACACGCCCCCATTCGAACTCACGTCGGAACAGTTTGAATCGGTAAAAAGAAAGGTAAGAGATTGTAACGTAATATGAACTGGGCGCCCGATCTTACTCTTTCCCCCGCTAAGTCAACTCCCAGCTTTTCGCAGTCGGAACAATTAATGTTTGCGCCGAGTCACCATCGCGATGCCATTTATGTCCGCGCCGAATTGGCGGAGAGACCTAACTTTTCAGTCAATTTTTCCACCCACCCAAAAAAGGGTCAAAGCTCTCCCTCTTTGACTTCTCCATCAAAAAGAAAGGAAGAAATCATGCGATCTTTCTGCAGACCATTTGGACTTACGTAGCTTAAAGAGTGTCTCCACGTTCCGCATTCGACGACACCGCTTTCAAACAATTCACGCGGAGATTCCAATTAGGCTTCCGATTGCTCTTTCAACGAATTTATCGTGTATCAGACAAAAGCATATGTAATAAACTATTGAAGTTACGGGAAGAAGCCTAACTCTTTCGTTAAAGAAACCCTACAGGTCCACTTGGCTTACTTTTAAGGGGCGATAACGATGCATGAATCTGCATGTTTCTGGGACATGCCCACGAAATGACTTATGTAGTCAGGTCCTGCTAGTCTGAAATTGAGGTTGCGTTTGTAGCCTGTTTTCGTTCTTTTCTCTCATAGGATTTGACATTTAGCAGTAGTTATATAGCACACATTCGAAGTCGTCACAAATTATTATTATTATTAAAATATTAACAGGTGGGCTCGTTAATGACTTTCATGTGGGGTTCGTTAATGACTTTCATGTGCTTACTTCTTTTGCATACGTGATTGCCACCTACCCAAATTAGAGGAATTTGCCTGTTGGCTGAGTTAGAGGTAGATATGGCTCTTTATTGCAATTGATGTAATCTTTTCTCCATTCACACTAGAGCCAAGTACCTCTAGTGTCATATCTTAGGTTGAATTAGTGCATTTCGGTGATTGTAATTAAAAGTTCTATTGACATTATTGTTAATTCCACAATGACAAAATAAATTTGTCCACATAGTTTGATCAGATAAGAAATATACTCCGAACAGAAAAATTTATGTATGTTTTGATATCTTTATAATAAAGAGAACATAAGTCTATTTATAGGTTTTACGAGATAACTATATAAAGTAACAAGATATTACGATTTCAATCATAATCAATCAGTGGTGTGCAGAATCAAGAGAGATATATGTACAAAACTGAGAGATTGTAGAATCAAAGGAAATAATCTATATATCTCTAACATAGGAAAACATTTTAGAGAAATATCCAAATTATCTCTAACATCCCCTAAAACTCAAGGTGCGTAAAAGAAGTTAACTTGAGTTTGGATAAATATTTGAAAACACTTGTGTGGATCACCTAAGCAATTTAGTGTATTGGATAGAGAACCAACTAATGTTGATATGGTTGCTTATGTGGCTGTTATGTGTTGTTGGGGTTGTTGTGCAACTAGACCCATTAAATGGGAGGGTCAAGTCAGATTTGGGTTGAGTGAAAAGGGTTTGACAAAATTTATCCATTTAACTCGTTTTGACCCAATTTCATGCAATGCAAATCTAGTAATTCATAGTCGACCCAACTTATATCTAACACACACTCAACCCAAGCCATATTGTTAAAAACTTTCATATTTAACCTAACCTACAAAAACTCATACTTAAACTAAGATAAGAGTGCAGAGTGAGCAAGCGTGAGATTGGGTGAAGGTGAGAAAGAATGAAGAGAGAGTCGTAGTGGTGGGTTGAGTTTAGATAAGTTGTAAACATGTTACGACCCATTTAACACCCATAATATGTTTAAACCCATTGACGAGCTATTTACTTATTATAATTAACCCATTTATAATCCGTTTAACACCCATATGAGTGAACAAATGGGTCAATGATCCATTTTGATGGGTCTATGTGCAAGCTACATAGCAAGAGGTTGTTATTGTGGCAGGATGTTTTCGTTACGACATGAGGCTAGTTGTCATGACAGGAGTCTATTGTGGCTATTGTGACAAGATATGCGACAACATTATAGGCTGACGCGACTATAGGATGAGATGTAGAGCCCAAATTAGGCCTGGGGGAAGGGTGAGAAACCCTGTTAGGACTTCCGAAAGTTTATCATTACCCCATTTTACGTTTGGGGTTGACTTCGATAAACTGAGCAATTTAAGGACTTGCTCGGGTCCAGAGATAGACAACATTGAGAATTGACTTTAGAGAGGGATATTTGTAGTTTTTAGACAAAAGGAAGATGATATGACCTACGAGATTTACATTGGGTTGTGCATGGTTGTGCACTGAGGGTGAACTCAGGAGTGCATCGGGTACGATATGCACTTGTGTACCTCAAGATTAACTAGCTTTGGTATTAAGATAAATGGTCTAACTGAAAAACTTAAGTCAATAAGTGAAGGGAGATCACATGTATATAAAAAGTATATAAATCATGTTGTCAAAAGTATGGGATGTTTCAACACTCTTTAAAGGTGCAAGTCGAATTAAGAGTGGAACATGAAATTTAATTAACGAGGGCAAAAGCAAAATCTGACTTTGATATCATGTTAGAAGTTTCTATCCAAAAATTTTGGCCTCTATGTTGTCTAATATTATCACTTGGTTTCCTCTCTTCTTTCTCATCCGCCCCAATCAAGTTGTTGTGTATATAGACATTATGACAGGTTTCTCATTAAAATATAATTTATGGAAAGAGAGAGAGGAATATGTTGTTAATTTTTGTAGTCTAGATCATTTTTTAGCATATCTCATATGATGATGATGATAATAGACATGGACGATTTCCACCACCCAAGTTGACGAGAGGTATTTGCCTCTAGCCCGAGTCAATTAGAGATGAAATATGGCTCTTCCTTACGAGAAAGAATATATCGGTGACCGAATCCATGTGCGTGGTGCGACTAGTAAAATGGATACTCACATGCCATGCATCTCAACTAGTTTTGCACTCGAATAATTTCAAATTTTGCTTTGGATCGGCCTATTTTTTCGTGCGTCATTATATGGTATATAGTTGATGTGTACTGAACAACCTTCTCGAATTAATTTAATCTAACCGAAGGTTGCTTTGACAAGAATGCATCGCATGGCAAGTGGAAACTGACCTACAATTTGAGTTGAGCACAACGACAAAAACAACAAAACAAACGAATGATTAATCATTGACGCATCGTATGCTATCGTAGGCAACCCTCGACAATCATAGTGCATTCCAACGTCATGAAGTACTCCTGATTATGACCAGAAAGACTCACATTGCATGACTCGAGAAAAATTAAGTAATTAATGATATTTAGTTGGCCATAACTCAATGGATTAAATTTTTTTAGTGAAGATGGATCAAAATAAATTGTCAATCAACTCAAGTTATGAGCTCCTTTTTGAATTTTCCCATGAAGGTACTGTATTTCTATGGTGCTTCCCTCAATAGCGGGGTCACAGCCAATGTTTGATCAGTTGACTCATAATATACATCCATATCTGGAGAAAACATGGAATCCAATGGACCTTTGTAATTGCCGAGTGTGGTTGAGCAGACCACGGATGAAAGGCGTGTTTACATTGATTGGCAATGATTGTAAATTTGGGTTGAGATTTGTTGGTGTAGAAAAAGTACTGAGCTTGGGTTGAGGGGGGACTAATCCAATGTGTTAGAGACTCACTCGTGAAGGGAAAAATGTTGAGTACACGTGGGAGCAGCACGAAGGAAAAAGAAGACCCACAATGGATGTCCGGAGCCGAAGAAGCAATCAATAACATGTAGTTAGCCTGTTACCCAATAGGCTCAAGCTATGGCTTCTCTTAAACCTCCTCGTAACAGAAGTTTTTGAACTTCCGTCGTGCTTTTCTCAACATGTTTAAGGCAAAATTGACTAGATGGACTCAAATGTCAAAACGTAAAAATGTTTAAGATTCAATTAGTATATTTAAAAGGTTTAAGACTGAATTGATATAAGCACTGTATATTTAAGACCTTTTAGATAATTTTTTTTCCATTTTTTTCATTCTCTTTCCACAACCACCTTAGTGAACACATATTAGTTTTCGCTGCATGTGAAGCCGACCGAGTCTTCCTTCGTTGAAAGTCTAGTTGGACCGCACCAATACAATATCTTTCTTCATACACTTTTATCTCAACTTCTCAATGGAGCACTTCGGTCATTTCATCAACACTTTCACCGACGCCGAGGACGACAAGAAGCTTGCTGGTGCTGTCTTGGTGTATGGCTTTCCACACTCATCAAGTCCACCTTAGTGTTCTAGGCAAATAATTTATCCGTTCATTCACGGACCCACGTTTGTCAATTTTTTTTTTATCTTTTTAGCATCGCGTTTTATAATGCGGCGATTGATTATATAAATGCATCTTTTTCATACTGTTCCATACATCTTTTCTCATTCGTGGCTTCAATGTCCAACAAGGTTGGCTTGACTTGTTGAGATGAAACCCACCGCAAAAGTTTACAAACATTTTAGTGGAGCTTCTCAACGAAAAATCATATGTGAATAGAGAGAGGGGGTATATTGTTAATTTCCCTAAATTAGATTCATTTTTTTTAGCATATCTTACATGTTGATGATGGCGGAAGGCATGAATCATTGCTACCGCCAAAGTTAATAGGAGATATTTGCCTTTAGCCCCAGTCGATCAGAGAAAAACATGGCTCTTCCTGACTAAGCTTAAGCTGTTGGTCTGGTCATTTGCATTTTTGCCTAATACTATCGTGGGAATTTAATTAAGGAGTCAAATTTGGGACTAGAATGAAATTTTATATTTAATTACTTTAATAGATTAAATGATTCATATGAATGGTGCGATGAGCCATATGAAGATACTCTCGTAGACATTGCATCTCAACTAATTCTACATTTGAGTACTTTCGAAATTCGCTTTCATTCGGCTTACTTTTTCTCGTGTCCTTATGTGGTGTGTGTCTGTGTATAGCTGATGCGCACCGAACAACTTTCTCAAATTAATTTAATCTCATCCTAGGACACCTTCTTTGACTGGAACGTACACATTCCGTCCCGTGACAAGTGGGAACGCATTTGTAAATTCAGTGGACCGCAACACCAAGACAAAAGTACAAAAGAACCCATCATCCATCATCGAGGCGTCGTATGCTATCATGGGCCCAGCTCGATATTCGTATTCGTATTCGTATTCGGACATTATTGAACCGCTCCCAGCCATGACCAAGAACGTGAAGGTTCTCTGGACGGAGCGAGACGCATCTGGTGTATCGACCCTCGGCTTTCTCGATAGGTGTTATCTTTTGGATCGAGACCTTCTAAGATCAGTATCCTCTACGTTCGGATAAATCTGCCTTCCTGTGATTTGGACGCATCGGCTGCCGAGCAAATAGACGAACCGGGGTTCTCTGAATTTAGGCGAATCGTATCGATAAACGTGAGACGATGTAATGCGAAGTTCATTTCAAACGCGCCTCCTTATTTTGACCTCCATTGATACTTTCGCTGAAAGTCTAGCACGGTTCGGCATAAACCGCGACAGCATGATATCTTTATATTCTATCTCGACTGCGCACTTCGGTCATATCTGTACGACAAGAAGACAGTGGCTGCTGATGGGGCTGCTCCTCGTACTGGTGTGTCTTCCGACTCTCATCCCAATTGACCCAGTAAAATAACTTTGGGGAGTCCATCTTGGCGTTCCATGCAAATCATCTCCCTATCTCATTCACAGGTCCACGTTCATGAAAAATTTAGCAATGCGTTTCTGTAATCATGCGACTGGATGAGTTCTTTTCGTTTAAAATTGTAAGATTTGAGTCTGAGTACTGTTCGAGGTTATTCATGGAATCGGTGCGGCAGGCGGAGTGGGTCGAAACTATATTTTACATTTTATTTATTTATTTGTGGCTTCAATTTCCACAAAGATTGACTTGACTTATTGGGATGAAACCAAACACAAAAGTTTACAAAAGTTTACAAAAGTAACTCTTGATTATCTTACCTAAGGCGAAATCTTTGCACAAATCAATATTTTCAAACCTTATCTTTGGCAAGCCACGCGCCAAATCCTCTCTGGACAGCTATAGAAATTGCTCGAGGCTTGTATGCCATATTTTTGCTTTCATCTTTTGCAGAAACAGGACCGTGTTCCTGGAGAAGGTTAGATTCTTCCACATTTTTTTTTTTTTTTGAACGCGATTCTTCCACATTCAATAAGTAGACATTTCCCTACCTTTTGCCCATGAATTTTTTATCTTGATCTTTGACCAGTCCCGCACATTTTTCTTCCTTGAAACTTATCTTATATAGCTTCTCGCAAAAGTTCGCTAATTTTCAATAAATTATGAGTCAACCCCTTGACCAAGGAGACATTTTTTCTCCCATTACATGTCATAACCATCCGCTAACATGATATCCTTTGTATCTCTTCATCTTCGATGGGTTGGACATGTCCAAGCAGAACTTGAATTCATTTTTCCTTCGGTCTTTCTCATGTTGCATGTGTTTTTTTCGCAGCCTTGTTCATGGTAGTAGATTAGTTACGTCTATCACAGGATTGATTGTCTATCACGGGATTGATCACAGTTATTACATGAAAGATACTGCACGCCCCTTTGGCTTTAGAAAACTGATGTGAATGTTCCACCGCTTCCAGCCACTTTGTTTTTTGATCATTTCCATTGTATTGCGATGAATTATAAGCACAACGTCATCTTAGCTTGGATCCTCCATTCCACGACCGCTACGTCTACCGTACAAGAAAAAACCCCGTGCATGGGTTTTGATTGTTATTGGGCTCGTGAAATCTACGTTTTCTCAAGATGCAAGCTCTGACGACACGCCTTGTTTCTTCAGAGGCCTTTTGACGGTAAAGGAACCCGCCTACATTACCCTGCAAGAGCCCACAATGGGAATATGTTCCTGTAAGCGGCGCAGTGTAACATGCAATTCCTCCCGTAAACGCCAGTGATTTCCTGAAACGCAAAATTATCGACAATTAAGAATAACACCGGGCAAAGTTCGTGCTTAGATCATGTTTCGGCATAAGGTGATTCTTACCAATCGAGTTCTCTCAATCTCATTCAATTTTTTTTTTTTTTTTGTTGCAATAGTTCCGGATAATGTTTCGAGTGATTAAACAAATTGTTTGTAAGATAATATACGTGGATGATGTTCATGTCTAGCTTCTCCTCATTGTATGATTTAGTGATAGGAAATTCGTTCCAAGAATGGAAATTATCTTAAACAAGAGTTTGAAATATGTGCATTTTCTCTGAAAGAGCCTAGAGTGGCCCTTATAACAAATATGGGCTTGAAGTAGTCCACTTAGCTTCAAATAAGGGCTGAGCTCCTAACTGGCTAATTTGCACGTGTAACTCGTGTTTATTTGGACAGTAACATCAAGAAGCCGAGAATGACTATCAGTCTATCACTATCGAAATAGAGAAGTCATGTCAGTGATATTAAAAGGATAATTTCCCCTAAGAACCCTAAAAATAATTTCCCTAAGAAAATCCCTCGAAACACCCTAGCTTCTATCTGGGAATTCTTCAAACGGGGTCAAAGCAGAATATTTCTTACAAAATTTACCATTGATGTTGCTGTCTCGCTGTGAGATTAAGCATGCAAATCGTACGTGCAAGTTGGCCAGCAAAAAATTGGCTTGCCGACGAATTCAAGCTTTTATTTGAGACTAAATTGTGGAACAAGATCCATTCCTAGTCATCTTTTGATAAAACGACCTCTCTTCATATTCTTATTTGAGACTAAGTTAGTCACGTTATGTATTTATTTAAGACGATGTCTACTTTAGATCATCTATTGAAAAAAAGAAGAAGAAGAAGATCCAACATCATACTCTTACTTAATTTTAAATCTTTTAATGAGGTTCACAAGAGACCGCGTCGAAAGTGCGCGCGTATCACTATCGACCGTTGGTCACGGCAGGCCTTGCATTATTCTTTATTTATTCAATACGTGAATATAGGCAAAGGCAAAAAGGTCCACATAGGCAGGCGAGGAGACGGATCTGATGTCGGAGCCTCCTTGCTTAGCTCGGGGCACTTATTTTTGTTTGTATTCTAGTTAGCAATTGGGTAACAATCTTTAAATATCACAAAAAAATCAAATAATAAATAATTACAAATTTATGTGAGGTCGACTCCTTCAAAAATTTGTAATTCACAATAAGTTATTATAATAGCCCATGACTGTTATGCTAATAAAGTTTTATAAAATATTCATGGATGATTTATCTCATGGATTATATTTTTAATATTTGTATTAGTTGCTTATATTAAATGCGAAGCAATCTGTCTCCTCAAATGCCCAAGCTATCAGAATCGATCGGTCAATCACTTGATGATATTACTCGATTTTATGCTTGGATGCATGCATCGTGGGTATTCGCACGTTTCCCTTTTCAAACGCGGCCTTAATTAGATATTAAAGTGAGGGATAAAGCGTTAAAATAGTTTTCCTTGTTTTCCTTAAAAAATCTATTTTGACGACACTCGTGATTTTTGGTTAATTGGAGAACTGAATGTCAAGACGATTGTTTCAAATCAATCTCAAACCCAATGAACTGAAGCACACATATAAATTGGATACATATATTGCTTTCATTAGCTTAATCTTTTGTGGCTTCCACATCAAGTTGTAAGGAACTAAGAATATTACAAGTGCCATAACTTTCATACCGCGTTCGCTTGAGCGCTACAGTTTCTTAAAAAAAAAAAAGTTCATTTTAATGTCATAATTTCAATTGATCAATTGAGTGCCATAACATCTTAAAAATGGTTATCCAAGTGTTGAAAATCTGATGTAGCATGACATTAATGGTACATATTTTAAAAAAAAATTATGGCATTCAAATTATCAATTAAAAAGTTATATAACATTCAAATAATTGGAAAAACAAAAATTATGACACTCATTTGAGTGTGATATGAAAGTTAAGATACTCAAGTGATCGAAATTTTTATTGTAATTCTCAAGGGAGTGCCCTATAGAAATTACAATACATGTGGTGTCCATTTCCCCAAGTTGTAATATCATTGGTCTAAGCTTGTTAAGCGTCTATTTTGTATAAATGTAATATTATTGTAACATGTTCTCAGTAAAAATAAATGAATCGCATGGTACGTGTTAAGTGTATTTAGCAACACATTTTATAAGACTGGATCATCTTAGAAGCCTCGTTTGCTTTATAGGATATGGAATCAAAGTTCATAAGATGTAAGTACAACCTTTGGAAGAACATCCGGCAAAATAAAAATACGATTCTAGAGGATATAACAACAACTAAAATATGACATTCGATTGCTCTCGTAGTCCTGTTATTATGATTTCAATTTCGCAAGTTCCTAATTTTGAAATGGATTATGCATTGAAGAAATGATATGTTGAGTTTTGACTTTCAAATTAGAAATAATGCTATTTTAGACTATGGACTTTTATTTAAGGGTTTTTGAAGGGAGACTATAAAAGGAATGTGTTTAATGACGCATTTTTAACCCTAACCTCCAGATAATTTCCCTTTTTTGTTTTTTCCTATCTTCTTCTTGGATCTTTAGATCTAGTGGCTCATTAAGTGGTTTTTTGAGCTTTTTGTACTCTCTTACTTTTTGTTGAAGATAGTGAAATCTGTCTCTCTCCCTGTAGTTTTTTCCATTTTGGATTTCCATGTATATCTTGCGTCACATGTAATTTCGATTTTGCTTTCATCCTTTATTACTGCTTCGATTGGTACATCTTTTGGCATTTTTCCGCAACATGATGAACCTTCACATTATTATTTAAACTCTGTTTCAATGCTGTGATAATCACGTACACCCTCACACCTAAATTTATTTTTAATTGACTCTGCACACGGGTGATGTAAATTTGTAGCTCACTAATCAGATTTTTTTTTCTCAATTAGGGACGGAGGAAAATACAACCCGATTCTAAGAGTGAATTACGAATATAATCCTATCTATGTGTTTTTGACAACAACAATACAAGAAGGTCAAGGCAAAGAAGCTTTCTAGACGTTTAAAATCGATGTGTTAGATTATGAATGACCATTGAAAAGACTGGCCCATACGTCACACCTCAATTAAAATCTTGATTTACATGGCTTAAAAAAATTTGAGCCCATAAAACAAACCCAATTCTTCTCTTGGATTGCATTAGAGAGCAATTCATGAAAAAGACCCACTTTTCATTTAGAAAAGATTTAAATCCAAAATAAGAATCATACTCAAGACTAAAGAAGCGGATATTTTTCATGAATTGTATTCAAGAGGCGGCTTAATCATGACTTACATTATGGAGCAATCTAAAAGCAAAATTTTAGGGATGCCAACACCTGGAGTGTTAAATCTTGGTTCCAGAGACACATAGTGCCAAAAGCTTATAAAGGTACACTTAAGTGCCAAAATCGAAGTAAAAAATAGATCAATAAAGTGTTAATAGCGAGAAAATTCGAATAAAATACTGACGTGATATTTTTCTAGAGAGATGAGTGCAAAATGACGTCGTCTTGCATGTTGATGTGACTAGATAAGCCGAAAGCGACATCGTTTTATATATTGACTAGGGGTGTGCAACGAGAATCGCTTGAACTGGAATCGCTTGGACTAGCCGATTTTGGGTGGTTCCCAAAGAGAGTGGTCTAGTTCCCGATTCTCGCTTTGGAACCTAAGTGGTCGATCAGCCCACCCCGATTCCAAGGTGGAAACCGAACCAACCAGAGATCTTGAAACCTAAACCTGACCAGTTAATTTTACATATATATAATATATTTTTAAATTTTGTAAGAAAAAAACCTTAATTTCTCCATATTTTTTTCTATTTTTCATTTTATTTTTGGCCAAAAATAGTAAATTTGCTATTTCCACGGATCGGACCGACCGGTTGGTCACCCAGCCCTGGTTCTAGGACCGGTTAGTCCGGTTCCCAATCCTGCAATTTGGGAACCTGGCCCTCCCGGTCCGGTTCCGAGATGGAATGATGTCGTTTTTGCCTTAGATTTGCATTTTAATATAATTATTAATTAAAAATAAATTTAATAGATAAAAAGAAAGAAAGAAGGAGATTGTAGAAGGCGAGCGCAAGCCCGCCGTTCCGCAATCCCCTCCCTTTTTTTTTTTTTTTTTTTTTTCTAAATTTAGTTTTAAATTTAATTTAATTAATACTTATATTCAAATTCAAATAAGAGGCAAAACAACATCATTTTAACTTCTCTTTGCTAATTCAGCTCTACGACGAGCCATGTAGACAAATTATATTATTAAAAAATGTTACGTAGGATTTTCGGTACCATTTCTCAAAATTGGCAAATATCTCATTTTTCTAAGAAAGTAGCACTTATATATACTTTTCGTAACTTTCAAGACTTAAATGTTCAATCGTGCTAAGTTTTGGCATTTGTGCTGTACTTTTGCCAAAAATTTTATATTGTTGGATGTTATGAAAATCTCATGTGTAATTCTTTTGTAAGATTGAAAAAATACTTTTTGAGAAATTTTGAGGACTAAAACTATGTGAGTTATCATGATGTAATTGGGCATTGAAAAACACTAAAGTATTTTAGTGTTTCGAGTGTAGCTGTAATATTCATTATATCGCTCAATTGTGAAACCCTATGCTACTCTTCTCGTGGAGGAGGTCCTGCTTTACTAAACACCTATATACACGTGTTCATTAATCTAAGAATAGTTATGATAGAATCTTACATAGATCAAATGGGCTATATCTACACATGATAAATAGAAGAACTGTCATGTCTTGTCTCGTGTGTAATCGCGACGATAAGAGAGAAGAGTAGACAAGAACGACAATAAAATTAAAATGAACAAACACCCACGAATCTTGTATTGGCACCTATTCTCATAAAAAGGGCAAGATGACATAATCAACTTTTAATTCACCCCAGAAGAAAAGGAAAAGAAAAAATTATGTAAGATGATGCTGTATCCATAGATCATCGTAATCTAATCAATACTATTGACGAAAATAAATGTAAATGATCAAATACAAGCTTTTGCACGTTTTATCTACACCTTATAGGGCGCATTGGAGCATCTGTATTGTTTCTATTCCTTCTCTTCTATCATACAAGTAAAACCACAGACATAGGATTTGAATTCTGGTGTGCTTATGAAATCTATGTTTCCTCAATATGCAGGCTGTGACAAATTGACAATATGCCTTGTTTCTTCAAACAGCTGTTGACGGTAAAGGAGCCCACCTCCGATACTCTGCGAGAGCCCACAATGGGTATATGTTCCTGTAATTGGGATAGTGTAACATGCAGTTCTTGTTGAAACCCCAGTGATTTCCTGCAATGCAAAGTTCATGCCTAGATCATGTTGTTTCGTTATAAGGCGATTCTTACCGAACCAGTTCTCTCTCTCGATCAGTTATCATTCATTTGCACTAGTTCCTGACGATGTTTTGGGGAGTTGAACCAATTGTTTGTAAGATAATATGCGTGGACCATAATCGTCTCTAGGTTTTCCTGGTTGTATGGTTTAGTTTGCAGGAAATTCTTTCCAAGGATATTGGTGGCGTGCACTCTTTTATTTCCTGAGATTTGACCCTGTATGAAATCAACTTACTGAAAGGTACAAACCTGTTGGGGATAATCACCGTCTTCCATTTGTGAATTGATAAGCAGCTTTGCGGCCCGGTGCAGGGAGTTGGATCCTCTCCGCCTGATAGTAGATGAAGTTCCAAAGTCAGAAACTTCACATTGAATATTGATTTTTTACCATCACCAAAGTATGGTTAATGCAATCGAGACCCCAACGACAATATCATCCACTGACCTGCCCCGCATGAATCAGACCCATCATAGCCCAAGCAGTTTGCACCAGATTTGATCTGTTTCCTTCAAGTGGTACATATTCCTACATCGACCGATTTGGCAATTAAAAAAATTCAAGATTTCCGTGTTGCCAGAAAAGTGCAACTAAAGCAGCGAAAGCCAAACATGCCGAGGAAGGTCCCTTTAGAAATCACCTTCTTCGGGCAAGAAAGATAGCTCTCTCCCCACCCGCCATCCTGCAACTGCGTTCGTAGAAGAAAAGCGACTCCTTTTACGCATAGCTGCACAATTGCTATATGTCTTGCCAGCAGCTGCTAGTCCTCCGAGTGCAAACCATGAGCCATATGTAAAACAAACTCCCCAGCACCCATACCTACAAGAATTGCTCAGTTAGCTGTTTCTTTAATTTATCTGAATTCTTCAGAAATACCCAATGGAAGAGGAACATACCACGGGCCATCTGACTTTTGTACATTCTCCAGATACCGCACGGAATTTGATATAAAATCTGCAATCTCCTTCTTCCTGTGCCCCGGATACAAGTTCTGGAACAACACTAAAGCATTGATAGCTGAGGACGTGCATTCAACATATTCATGCTCAAGGACAATGTCCTCAAAGAACTCTGTCGGATTTAGGAGCTGCAAACGATAAATGATGAGGAAAAAGTCCTGATATGGTAATTTATGAACAAAGAAACATGTCTTAGTCTGTGAAGACCATCAAGGAATTCCAAAAAATTTATTGAGTACTCACTTCTAGCCAAGCTGGAGCTCCTGCGGGCTCCCATGCTGGCAATCCGCCATTTTTACTCTGGAACAAGTGGCATTCATGGACGATGTAATGATATTACAATTTATAATCAAACTCAACCAAAGAATTAAGTGGCAACGTGATTTTGGGATGCATAGAGCCAACAAAGCTTAGCCAATGTTTCTTGTCTAGATCAAAGACTTTCTCAAGTCTTTCTCAAGAAAGAAAAACAATGGTATACTCACTTGTAGAGAAAGCAAAATGTTGACAGCGTCATACAATTTCTCTGGCTCCATCTTCTCACCAACAATTTCAGGTGGCATCATTGAGAAAAGCAAGCAACACTGAATAAACAGGGAAAGAAATTCAGTGAGAAACTAAGCAATTTAGGATTGGATTGAACCTGCGGATACAGTGAAGGCATTCAGCGGGGTATTACCTTCAGACCTTCTGCAGTGCAATCAGAGACTTGCCAACCATGATCTTGATCCGAAAATGTCCAAGATCCTTTAGTGATATGACGGTGCATGCTTTTGAAATCACCAGAAGGATTGTCCTTGACCTGGAATATCATAAACAGATCAATGCACTTCAACTTATGTGAGGAAGCAAAAGAAACTAGGAAGTTGTTTGGAGACAGGCGATGGTTGCAAGAAGCAAAGATCAAACCTGAGATTTTTTAATGAAGTCATGTCCTCTAGCTAATACCGGTCCTATCTCCTCAGTCATATTACAGGCAAGCAAAGCTTGGATGGCAAAGCCAGTGTCCCACTCTTGGCTACCAAAACTCTGCATATGAATGAGCCAACCACCAAACTGAGCTTTCCTCTAGATGGTATCACTTTACCAAATTAATCTTCTCCTTGTTATAAGAATACTTCCACCTTTCAGATTTGCAGCAGAAGTACTTACCATTTCAGATTAAGCACAATTCAGTTATAGTTCGGTGACACTACTACTAACCTGCATCTTCATTCCATCTTCAGCAACCCAAAGGTAATCCAGTATCCTAGCAAGATGCTTCTTGAAATAGTCACTGTCTGGGTCCTCTACCCAGCAAGCAAGCATGCATAACACCTGTCCAAGTCAGAAGTGAAAGATATATTCTCAGTGATGTTTTTCACCATGCAGGAATTTTTCATTTTATGTGTCTATCTCCTCAAATTTATATATTTGTTACCTTTCTACACATCCAATTGTGATATATCGACTATTCTCATCTTCGTAGTGAATGTGCTTCATTGTCACCTGAAGAGCCTTTCCTCTAAGTTTATTAAATGGCCAACGGTTGAGAAGAGGCTCTGTAAATATGTAAAGACTATCCCAGATCAGATCCTGCACTAAGGGATGGGGATAGTAGAGATCCTCCTGCAACAACAATTCGAGTCATTTCGTTAAAAATTTTCTGACTTGTAAACTATCTGATTCTAGAATGATATCTTGGACCTATCCTGGACCTGTTAGGGATACTTGCCTTGGCACATAGATGGCGGACTTTTCTCCAGCAAATCATGTCGTAGGGTTGAGTATGAAGAGCGATAACTGCCGGAGGTGAGAATTCTGTGGCCCGCGGTTTGGTTTGGTTTTCGTTCGGTGTTTGTTCGACATGCGTGGCTTGAATTCGAGCGGGTCGGGGCTCGATTCGAAATCCGTTTCGGCGGCTGCGCTCGTCGGGGAAACGGTTCGGAACCGGCGATTGGATCGGGTGCTTTTGGTTTTTCGATTGTGTTTGCGAGCTGATTTGAGCTAATGTGATTGATTGAATTTGTTCCTGCTTGTTTCGGTGAAGGTGGCGATCGCCAGCCGAGCTGCGAAAACAAACCTGACGGAGCCGGTCAAAATCTCGCTCAAGGACTGCTTGGCATGCAGGTTGATTTTTTCATCTTTTTTTATTGTTAGGTGCCGCCTTTTGTGAAGAATTTGGTTGGTGTTGTAGGTATCAGAAAGAGAGAATCCACTTCTCGTAGAGCTCTTGTTAGTCTTGTATTGATTCTTCTGTCGAACTCGCCAAATTGTGCAGTGGGTGCATTACATCGGCGGAGACGGTTATGCTCGAGAAGCAGAGCTTGACGAGTTCCTCTCTAACATCGATAAGGGGAAGGCTGTCGTGATCTCCATCTCTCCCCAATCGAGAGCTTCCCTTGCCGCTCATTTCGGCTTATCTCCTCTTCAGGTGATTCTGAGATATGCATAAGTACATCCCTGTTTCATGATCCAATAGAAGTGCTTTACCGGGTTTTCGATGAATGGGGTCTCCGCTTTGACCATGAAGCAGGGAAATGGTTTGCTCTTTCCTTTGTCTGCTTATCTGTGTATTGCTCTGTTCCAGTTTCAAGATAATTCCCAGTTTTTTCTTTGAAAAGGTTGTCACGAATCATCGTTGTTCATAAATCTATGGCTAGTTATACTGGTCTGTAACATTCTACCATTCATATGCTGAGTTTCTTCCCCCTGCTTTTCAGGTTTTAAGGAAGCTCGTGACGTTTTTTAAGTCTATGGGAGTGAAGGCTGTGTTCGATACAAGTTGCAGTAGAGATATATCCCTCATCGAGTCTTGTAATGAGTTCATGATGCGGTACAAACAAAAAAAATCAAAGGGAGATAATCCTCTGCCCATGCTTGCTTCAGCATGCCCAGGTATGTGCTCCAATTCATTCTGTGAAAATACATGTATATGAACATTAGTGCAGGACATCAGTCTATCTGCATGCCCTCAAAAACTGAGAGAATGGAGAGGAATGATGGTTCGGGAATTCTAAAGAAATGGAAAAATGCTCTAAACAGACTGTTGGCCTCTTTCCATTGATGTAATGTCTTTCTATCTGCGCAGGTTGGATCTGCTATGCTGAAAAACGCTAGGGTCCTATATTTTGCCTTATATCTCATCTGTGAAAAGCCCTCAGCAAACTATGGGAGCTGCTCTTAAGCATCATGTATGCCAAATAATGGGCCTTAGGTAGACAATCCAGCAAGAGTTCTTCTTTTTTTCCCTTCTTTGTCCTTCTTTTCAATATTTTAAAAGTTAGTTCGAACAGTTTATCAAGGTAAGCATCTTTAGTTTGGTTCTATAGGGAATACATGTTAGCCTGGTCAAGCTTTAGTTGCACCCTGCCACCCGTCCCCCAGTCCCCCAGTCCCCCAAACCCCAACGAAGCAAAACATAGTTTGCTTTTGTACAAAACATACATTGCAAGGATGTTGCAAGAATCATTTTTGTTGATAGGGAGGTGGACCTGTTTATCTTTCATGGTGCTAGTCCTAATTTGAGTAGATAGGAAGATGGTAAAGTCATGTAGACTGGTTGGTCCTTTACACGGCCAATTATGGACTTAGTCGGCTAGTTTGTCAGCATGTACAACCCATCTTCATGGCGAGAAGAGAATATGAGGATTCCACATGACATTCTCATCAAAGCTAAAGCTTTTCTTATGTCCTCTAAATTTTTCAAACTAACTCCTGTGATTGTGCTTTTCCTGTGTGTTCTGTTACAGGGTGGATGAAATCTATCATGTAAGCATCATGCCCTGTTATGATAAGAAGCTGGAGGCCGTTCGGGATGACTTTGTTTTCCAGTTGGACTCTCCTAATGAAGCACAACTGATGTAGTTCAGCTAGCTGAAGTTGATTCGGTTTTTGACATCTGGAGAAGTTTTAGATTTAATAAAGCTGAAAGCCGTGGATTTCAAATCTTTAGAGGAGTCGCCTCTAGACAAAATGTAAGGACACACTGAACTGTCTATCCATTTCAGTCTCCATTAACAAAGCTATTATTACATCCAATCTTTTTGTGCAGGATGACAAATGTCGATGAAGATGGACATCTTTATGGTGTCCTGGGAAGCTCTGGAGGATACGCAGAAACCATCTTCCGATATGCAGCTAAAGAACTATTTGGAAGAGACATTGAGGGTCCCCTGGATTTTAAGATCATAAGGAATTCAGATTTTCAGGAAGTGAGTTTGGAAGTAAGTGCATTTTATCTCCTCTAGTATCATGAGGAAATTAATGGATTTGTAGAAGTTTTGTTCTGACTCCAATATGAGACTTCTGTAAATACTGGAATAAGATCTGTTGGTAAGGTTTGATGCCCACTGGTCTAGCACTGATAATGTTCAGTGCATTTGCTAAGCTTCTTCTGGCTTTTCAATGGTCTGTCTTGGTATTGCACTTATGCTTTTCAATGTATCTTTGATATCTTCTTACAAAATATAAAGGTAGAATATGTTGCGAGTATTTGAGTCATGTTTTGTGTTTTCTGGTAATGATTGTTTCTGGATTTGCACTGCCTCCCCAAGTAGGACTTCCAAATTACTGGTGTGTAGTTCCACCTGTAAAGATGCTGTAGTATTTGCACTTTCTGAATCTTTCTTATGTCATTGCATTTGGCGCAAGCAGGTGGATGGCAAAACAGTGTTGAAATTTGCATTATGTTATGGTTTCCGGAACCTGCAGAATATCGTGAGGAAAGTTAAAATTAACAAGTGCGATTATGATTTTGTGGAGGTGATGGCATGCCCTTCAGGTACGACATTTTACGTAGGTTATGCCATTCATTTATTTATGATGCACTGTCTGGTTGGACAATAGTGGAACAATGATTTTGGGATTGGGTTAAGGCATAATTTTTTTTAAAACTATAATTAAGTATTATATCTAACCGATTTTTTTTTGAATTTTAAGAAGTTCTTGGATTTTTAGTAATTTTTTACTAAAATTATGAAGCGGGTGTTCTATTGTTGTTGGACAAGCTGCTTTCTGTTGATATGTGTACAAGCTCATTTTTTGTTGTATACTAAGGTGGATGCTTGTTCTGAGCGTGTAAGGAATATTTTTATTGATAGGTTGCTTAAATGGTGGAGGTCAAGTTAAGCCAGAACCAGGACAATCTGCGAAGGACTTGATTCAGAGATTGGAAACTGTTTACATGGATCAGGTACGTTGTTGGTCACATAATCTTTTTTTTCCTCAACAAGGATTGATTTTTCTCAATATGTGTTATGATTAAATTGGTCTATGGCGGCCGGCAAGATGACCAATAAGAACCAGTAACCCTTTGGCACCACTTTTCTACATTTGAACATTTCTTCCAAGTATGGAGAGCCCATCCCACATTACTAACGCTTTGCTTGGGGGATAGAGAGAGAAGAAATCCTGGGGTGGGCAGAGAAAATTTACATTTTCCTCCAATCCTTCGAAAAAGAAAAAAAAGAAAATCCAAAAGTTTCTCAAAATTTTTGTACCCCTCTCTCATTTTCTCCCCCTCTCTAGAAGAGTAAGGCTCTTTCCTACTCTTCAGAATATTCCTATAGGTTTTGAGCATGAGGCTATAGAAATGTTGGTCTCTTATCTTGTAATTTTGGGTTGATACTTGTAGCTTTCTGGAAGACTTTGCATCCCCATTGGGTTTTCTTGGTGAAATCCTATTTGGAGCTCTAGTATTAATTAATGCTTGTATAGAAAGTAGAGATTCGGCTTGTTTTTATTTTGTGATGTGTATTCCCATTTGCTCTAACAGCATCTAGAAATGCTAGTCTCTCTTCTGGGAACGCTGTTTAAGAAAAGAGTTGATACCACAAAAAACTCAAGACTAGTATAACTATGACAAACTTATCCCAAGTTAATTTTTTGACCTCCAAAACCCCACATTAGTACCCATGTGACAAATTTACCCTAAACTAGTTTTTTGGCTTGCAAAAACCCTAAACCAGTATACATGTGACAAATTTACCCTTTGTTCACAAATTGGTATATTTGTGATAGACAAAGGGGGAAAAAACCGGTACACTTGTTAATTGTCGTATGTCATCCAACTCAACAATTTGATAGTCAAATTTAATGGAAATTAATGAGGGTAAATTTGTTGCCAATTTACCAGTTTGGGGGCAAATTTGCATATGTTTTTCAGTTTGGGGTTTTTTGTGATATTAATCCTTTAGAAAATATCGTCTCTAATGGCGGTTTGCAAGTGTCTGTGTATGGATTTATCAAAGTAGCATCTTTTCCTTTTCACTCTTGGATCTGGGTATGACCTGTTCCTATCTTGTACCTGTTTGTCAATTTTGCACAGGTTTCTGTTGCCGATCCTTTCAGGAACCCCTTGGTCAGAAAGCTGTATGATGAATGGCTTGAGCAGCCTGGTTCAAAGAAAGCAAAGAAGTATATGCATACAGAGTACCATCCAGTGGTAAAAAGCATTTCTTCAGAGTTACATAACTGGTGAGACATATAACTTGGAGACAAGGGCTGGCAGCTCTCCTCGGTCTATGGCCCGTATCCCTCCGATATACTCTTCTTGTACCTTACAGCTCGTGACACGATAACTTAAGCCATGAGATCAGCAGCCATTCGTTGGAATATACCTCCACGGATATCTGGTTTTGAGGAAAGAATTAGGGTTTGTATATTGTGTATATACGCTTTTGGTTCAGAAGAATTTTATTTACTTCAAGATTGTCAACTATCATAGAGAGGAAAGGCGGGAGTCAGTAGTCCATTATTTTCTTTGTTCTTTTCTTCTTTTCCCTCTTTTCCTCAAAATTTTCCTCTTGCCTCTGTACAAGGCTGTCGTCGTGTTTGTTTCCTTTTGAAGGAACAAAGTTGCCATTTTCTGTGTACATTATCGCGATAAATAAAGTAAAGATGCAGATTAGTTGATTTACTTTCCTGTGATAATATAGTTGGGAATGTAATGTCTCATTACTGTCTTATGGAGATCTAGGATACCCAATGGGAATGCAATGTCTGATGATTGTCTTGAGTAGATGTGGGATACCCAAGATTATCCTTGTTTAAGCACTGATTTCAGGATTTTAGGGAAATTTCAAAATAAGGGCTTAAAGTAGAGCTGTTATTTTGAAGTAGGGTTTAAAGTTATTTTTATTTTAAATAAGGATTCAAAGTGATCATTTTAGTTTCAAATAAATACCTAGGGCTTCAAGTAAAAAATGCATTTTTGGAAGAGAAATTAAAATGAATATTATTTCAAATAAGAATCCGAGTAGCTAATTTAATTTAGTTTTAGATAAAGACTTAAGCTCATTTTGTCGTCTAATATTCGTGGCTGGCATGCGCATGTGACAAATGGGCTTATTTGGGAGCCAAGAACGTTGGAAATGATCAAAATGAAGAAATATGTGTTAGTGATATTGAGGGAAAAGTGGCCCTTAAAAAAATTCTCGAAGAACTCTAGCTTAAATTTGGGGCTTCTTCAAATTGGGTCAAAGCTAAAAATTTTGGACAAAAGTGCTTGGATATTGCTGCCGGAACAAGGACATGAGTTGCACACGAAAGCTGACCATCAAGATTTGGTTAGCCATTAAGCTCGTGCACTTTTACAAGACAAGGTCAATTCTAGGTATCATTTCAAGAAACACGTCCCCATCTTAGCTCTTTAGTTACTTTAAACTCTTATTCAAAACGATCTTATTCAAAACGATGTTAATTCTAGATCTTTTTTGAAAGAACAGTCCTTTTTTTGGCCCTTATTTGAAATAAATTTGTCATTTTAGACCTTTATAGAAGACAAGGTCCAATCTAGACCATTTTTTAAGAAAATGATCACATTTCATACATTTATTTAAAACATTCTCGAGACTTTAATTTGGGGCACAATGAATGTGAGTTAAAAAATGCGAATGTTTCTACAAAATTCTTAGGAGCTTAACTAGCCAATTTCATGTACTTTTAGAGAATCCATTCTATAGTTTGTGAACATCGAGCATCCTTTGTCTTGATCATTCTATAGATGCTTGAAGATCATTGGATGAGGTGAAATTTACTCTTGGTCATGGGACGATTGAGTGTAGTGATTTCTAAAGTGTTACTTCACAAACCATTTTTATTTTGATCGTGCGAATATATATGTATATTCAATAAAACGTTACAAATATACGGATACACAATAAATTTTATGAAAATATTGTGAACTTCTTGAGATTCTCACTTTCCTCCTAAAGTGGAAATAATAATCATTCTGAGAAAAAAACTTCTGTCCAGCACTGTCGTTGCACAATCCCTTTAAGAAGTACATTCAAAATGTACGGATTTCTTGCCATAAAGATACTGTCTTAAAATGGCCACCTCTATGAGCAAAAAAAAAAAAAAAAAAAAAGTGGCCACCTCGGTGGTTGAAACCAAAAATCGCTTTTTTCTTTTTCTTTGAAAAATATGAAAACTCAATATCATATTTGCGAAGTTGTGATTAAGGAAATTAACAATGAACAGTGCCTTATTTAATCGATTTCATACCAATTTTGGTCAGCTCTTGTTAACTACAATGATAAAAAAGGTCTGTTCACCGAACGAATTTAATTGGATATTGTACAATTTCCATCGTCCTATAATGCTCTTGCCATGTAAGCGATTCCGATACAGATACAGATTTTGGAAAATAACTTCAGTGAATTAAAGGAGCTCCTCAAAAATGGAAAAGAGCATCTACATTGGATTCATTGCGAGGAACACAAAAAACATATTTTTTGGGAATCCACAAAAATCTCTGGCTTAAGACAAGCTGCCAAAAATACAGTCTTCTCCCCCCATTAAAATTCCACTTGCCCAAGTGTAAAACCATTATTCAACGGAAAGGCTCTCCTCCTACCTCCCCCCTCTCTCTCTTTGCGTTCCGACCCGTTTCTTGATCATCTTGATCTGCTCCGAGCCTCGAAAATGGTGCGTCTTCTTCCCTCTTCCCTCTTCCTCGTGGGATTTCGCGAGTTGGGTTCGTTTCTCTTCTGTTAATTCTTCGTGCCCGCGCTTTCTTGCGGCTCCGGGAGAGGAGAAACGGGCCGGATTCCGTGTTCTTGTTCTTGTAAAGTTTCGGTTTTTTTTTGGGGGTTGTCTTGATGAAGGATTGTCGTGCTCTTCCGCTGCTTCTCTGGCGTCGTGTTTGAAAGCTTTTGCATGTTCATGGGCAGAGGATTTCGGCCTGTCGTCTGTTTCTCGACGGCCGGAGGCAATTCGTGCGGCTTGTTTGGGGGTTGTCCGAAAGCTCTGTTGAAGTTTTTAGGGCTGTGGTTTCGTTCTGCTTTTAAAGTTTGTTCCTTTCCGACGATGATCATAGAATCTGACGATCTGTGCCTCTACCTTTTCTTCTTTTTCTTGTCTCAAGAGAGAAAAGGCAGCAAGTTTTTATCTTTTTTGGCAGATTAGTGAGGCCATAAATTTGTGCTTTTTATTTATTTATTTATAATTATTTGGAATAAGCATGAAGTCTTTGTCTGGATAATCTTAGCAATTTACAGTTAAGTGCCGTGACTTTTTTTCGATCCGTGTTGTTTTGGGTTTTGACAGACGACATCAAAGCGCTTTGCCGAAAGGAAGGTTGCCAAGTTTCAGAAGAACATCACAAGGAGGGATCGGTCCCGAAACCTCATCCAAGAAGGGAAATGATCTCCCAGTCGGGCGAATTGTCCTCGGCTTCTTTGTCTTCGTGGTTGTTGGATCATGTATGATATGTTTCTTCTTGTCTAGTTCACACATTCATTCTTTGCATGAGGAGCTTTACATCGTGTTTTGTTTGCTCGAATGGTTTGGTGAGACTAGTATAGCTGTTTTAGGAAGGATAAAAAAGATTTCAAAGAACTTATGACTTGATAGGTTGGTGTAGCTCTGTTAATGGTATTTGATATAGAGAGGCTTTGAAATAGAGAAGCTGCTAGTCATCTCAGCAGGTGTGGGTAAAATGTCTCTCCTCTTTGCATTTTACAAGAGATGCAACAGAGGTAATGTAATCTCAAATCTTATGTTGCATATCTAATGACACAAACTAAAGTATGAGGAAATATCTCAATTTGTATTGTGGGTGTCAAATGTGGCGGTGTCTTAGAATGTTCCTGGGCAATCGAGCATTTTATATGGACTTATGGGTCGATGGGATCTTGAACCACTACTGAATCATACAAGTACACATCTGTTTATCCCAGTTTCTTCTGTGTACGTAGACTTTTCTGGTTGCATACTATGTCCTTGAGACTGTTTTATAGTGAAAAATCTTGCCTTTCTTCTTTCTTTGCCATATTAGCAGCATGTGCAGAATGCCCTGCTGGCACATCCGTTGTATAGTCTTGTAATATAAGATGCCAAATATGCATATTCTGGACGGTTTCCTTTTAACATTCATTGCTGTTTGCAATTCTCTTCAATTATAAGAGCTGATCAACATATATGAAAGTGCTTAGTTTACAGCTGTTTGTAGTGGTCATCTATATGTAGCTGATGTAGAATGCTTATTGTTATACTCAGATTTAGAGGCCTGAAGTCTCTATAGAGCCATAAGTAAACGAAACTTAGTAGTTTTGGGCACTTTTGAATTCTATAGTTGATGCTAATCACTTCGTCTTTCTCTAACCAAGGGGACTTGATTCCCATTTTCAGAAGAGTGTTTGACATGCCTTTCTATCTACTGGTTTGCAGCTCTGTTTCAGATAATCAGGACAGCTACAAGTAAGGGAATGGCTTAAGGGCTAGCATTAGTAGCAGAAAACTGGAGACAACAGGATGTGATTGAGTTATTGTATTTTCTTAATATATTGCGAGGAAAAGATCATGGTTTCTAGGCTGAAACCATTTCATGACAATGTGTAATGTCTAGCTATATAAAATGGATCTCGTGCCTTTGTAATGAAAATTTGGCTACTTGTGTTGATCTGACAGCATCCATGGAAAATGGTCCTGTCACATCCCACGGTGAATGATTATAGGAGTGAATGCAAAAAACTGGCTAGGTGCCTTCAAATGCAGAGGAGCCCACTATAGGGAGCATGATTGCTTCCAAATGACTGACTAATGTCTCCGCATCATGTGCACCGTCGTTTGCCCACACTTCGCGCTTCAATTCATTGCCCTAAAAATATCGTATCCCGATGTATTTTAAGGTACCTTCTAGTCAAAATGATCGATCCTTTTATGGAAGGGGCCACTAAATTGACAAGATGATAATACATGCTGAGCTGATGCTGCCAATATGCTTCGTCCCTTTGCTAGAAAGGAAAGAACAGGGTATGGTACAAGAGATTGGCACAATTATGTCCGTCTTGTAAGAAGGGATTGAAAAGCAACATTGGGAAAATCATTGAGCAGAAACCTATGGCCGAAATCTACGTACATCTCCGAAGTACTGCTGGCGCATGGGTTTTCTGTATGTGCATTTACTTCCATCTTATCTGCGACCTGTGTGGGCCATCCGGTTGCTGGTACAAGGTTTCTGGCAGCCATCAGAACTTCTGGACAACTTCTTGGGACAAAGGTTGAAACCAGCTCCATAGAAAGTCTCCATATTACCATCAGAGAAGCCAAGGTATCTTGAAGAATTATAATCTGGTTCCTCTTCAAATTCCTGCAAAATTATGGTGATTCCTGAATGAAATCAGGAGATATTTCTCGGCATTCCCAGTCAAAAGATGCTTAACAATGTGGTTTGACATTAAATTACGAGCTTAGAATTTTCACCTTCGAGCTTGTCTTGCCATTATTGGGAGTTAAACAAGGATTCATGTCCTTGAGGAACAGGTCATCTGGACTACCAGGGGCTGTTCCTTCACTCGAGCTAAACTCCTGAATGAACAAATTTTTAATTACTATTATTGACAAAAATATAGTAAATGCAGAAGCTAGGAGAAATAAATGCAGAAACAGGCGAAAGCTAAGAAAAAAAAAATGCAGAAGCTAGGAGAAATAAATTCAGAAACAGGCCAAAGCTAAGAAAAAAACAACCCGCATCCTATGAAATTTACCAAAGAATTAGCTGCTTCTTCATGGTTATATATAGGTGTCCTCGGAGAGCCGCCAATCTGGTGTTGAAAACATGCCTTAGCAGAAAATTTATCCGCCTTCACCTGCTCAAGCAAAAAGCAATTCTCCATCAATGTCAATGTATGCTTGACCACGTACAGCACTTTAATGTACAAGAAAGCACATGAATTTCCATGTGAAGTGTCCGGCAGAAACATATTCTAGACTATAGATGACGGAAACTCGTGTTCATGGCAAAATGGAATGAGAATACAGATATACACGACATATCCTTCCCTTAAAAGGGTAGTCAGATTATACCCCATATTAGAAATTGAGGACAACCTTTTACTTCATGAGCAAGAATTATCTTCATGCAAATGATTAACTGCGAAAGAAATTGTTCCAAGAACAACTACAAACTATGACTTCAACAACCACAAAAGAACTCACATAAGCTTCATACACACTGAACAGAAGTCTTATAAGTTTCTAATCAGACCCATGAATTAATCTGAATCCAAGCTGATCCCCGCTATATTAAAACAGCAGAAGTCAAAGCAATGGTACCTCAGCGAGATCATCCGCAAGGCACTGGAGCTGGCCGGTGAGAGAAGAGACCTGCTTCTGGAGAGCAGGGATTATCATTTTGGCTTGCCTCAATTCTGTTCCTTGCTTTTCCAATTGTCCTTGAAGCTCATTGTTGGTCACGTCAGGGAAAAGTACGGCGCTCTTTAATGCCTTGATTTCTTCCCTCTGGCTCAAGCACAGATCTTTCAACTTCTCAACCTGCAAATTTGAGAGCACAGAGGATCCACATGCTCGAATTCAGTACTGGGTATAAAACCAGAAATTGGCATTAAGGATCAAAGAACCATGACACCATTTTCAAATCTTCCAAAACACATCGAAGATGATGTGAATCTTACATGTAAACATTCGAAAACATGATAAAATCTGGGGAAACACTAAGGATCTGAAACATCAGATTCAATTCGATCTACTAATTACTGGTGGTCCTTCAGTCAATTAAGTAATTTCAAATCACAAACAAAAGAAAAATGATATCTTTCCACCGAATTAGATCAGAGATTATTAGAATGTATATTGAAAAGAATCTCAGACCTTCAATCTAGCATCAACAGCATCCAGAAAAATCCCACATGGAAAATCAAGAAGCGAACGATCATAGAAGAAACGAAGAAAACAAGCAAACAAAGACCAACTCACTTCTCTGTTCTTCTGCTCGAGCGTCAACTTGAGCTCGGCGACCTCCATCTCCAAGTCCTTGTTCGCGCTCAGGAGCTCCCTCTCGCTCCTCAACACCATCGCCAGCGTCCGCGCGTTGCTCCCCCCGCCCTTGACCTCCGTCAGCGCCTTCACGCCCTCTTTCTTCGCCTTCTTCTCCGATCCCCTCCTCCGAACAGCTTCTTCGGCAGCACCCCGAGCTGGTTCCTGCCCTTCGCCCCCTTTTTCAGGTCCTCCGCGATCACGTCCACGGGGATCACCAGTTTGGCGCTCCCCAGCTTCCCCCTCGCCGCCGCTGCCGCCGCCGACGACGACTTCTTCCCCATGAATCTCTTCACCATGTCCGCGAAGTTCTGGTTCTTCGCGCCGGAGGGGAGGTCGGACGATTTGGCCCTGACGAGGGCACGCGAGGAGGAGGACGAGGAGGAGGCAGGCGCGAGGGCGGGGGATTTGCCGGGCTTCTGCTTGAGCTCCGTGGAGGACGACGTGGAAGAGCGGGAGTCGTAGGAGCTGTAGCGGGAGGCCGCCTTGAACGTCGCCGCCATTCTCGCCGGAGAACTTCGGTCGCCGGAGGACTTCGGTCGGCGATTTCAGATGAGCATTTGCTAGGGTTTCTGCGGGAGGAAGAAGAAGACGACGAAGATCTGCACAGTAGAGAGAGAGAGAGAGAGAGGGCGAGCTTCGAGCGGGAGCGAGGGAGCTGAATTTGAAAGATGAAGATGGGGACACGTGGCGGTCGGTGGGGGAGTTTCGTGGGGGGGCGCTGTCGGAATTCAAAAAAAGATTTTCGATGAGGCGTGAAAGGCGCGCGGTCTTGCTGATTTTCGGTTCTCGTTTTGTTTTAAATTGGGAATTCGCCTCCGATCTTCCCCAAAATTATGACTCTGACCCCTTATTTTTGAGGATAATGACACAAACGGTCCATAGACTTTAGCTTAATGTGCAATTTATTTATGAATTTTTAATTTATTTAATGTGCTTTTTGAATTTTAATTCAATGTGTGATATAATCCTTAAATTTTTTGTACAAGTTCACTATAGTCCCTGAATTGCATGTAAATGTTCAATATAATCTTAAATTAATAGAAATATTATATTGAACATTTTTATACAGTTCAAGTAATATATTGAATTTGCACTAAAAGTTCAGGAATTCCATCAAATAAATTAAAATTTTAGAAACCATATTGTACATTTGAGTCAAAATTCAAGAGCTACATTTAATAGAGTAAAAGTTCATAGACCAAATTGCACATTAGGACAAAGTTTGTGATTGTTTGTGTCGTTTTTCCTCTTCTTTTACATGAAAGGGGTGGACCGTGCTAGCCCACTATCTCGAGCCGAAACTAAGTTAGTTCAATTCGGATAAGTCATGCTCATTTCAATTTCAACATTGTGCCGGTCAGTTTTGTTAGAGCTTTGTTCCAACGTTTGAGGGTTTTTTCATCGTTCTCCTTCTCCTCTGCATTAGCTATACTGTCGTATTGCTGGTTTAGCTTTGCAGATTGACATAGTATGGTCGTTTTGTTTTATGGTATAGGTGATTAAGCCTTTGTGACTTGTATTGGGAGAGGTCGGTTCGCTTGGTTTGAGATAACAAGATTACTTCCATATCCTGAGAAGAAAACAAAAAAGATACCCGTGTCGTTTATTTGAAATCGAAGTTGCTTCCTGTAGAATCAACGTATTAGTTATGAACTCTCTGGTAATAATCTCTTTGCATCATGTCGACAGCAATCCCTCCCTATTCACTGGTCAATGGCAATCATGCTGGTGCTAGGTGGTATGAGAAGCTCAATGAAACAGGAGGATTTATCAAAATGCACATTCTAAGTTGGGCAAAATCAACGAGGGTGTAGCTTGCTAGACGTCGTATATCTTTTACTTGATGCAGCCTGTCGTAATTCACTTCGACCGAGAATCCGGGTTGGCTCGACGGCAGAACTTTGGTCAAGTCCACAGGCGATTGGCTCCTCTAGTGAACACTCGGGAACGCGAAAGGAGTAATTCAATGACAGCATTTTCTGTCTATGAAAACACAGAGAGAAAGAGTATACAGAGTCCAAACAGTTCAGCAATGAATGAACCATTCCATTCCAATGAGTAGCATGAGGCTCAATATCCAGTTCGTTTCCTAGGAAAAAAGAAAATTTCATCTCCTCCCAGAGAAAGGGAAAGACTGTCTGAGTCTATTAACAGTAAGAGTTGAACAGACTTGCACTATACTTCATCATCATTCTATGAGGGGTTACTGTCAGAAAGGTATGAACATCAAAGGTGCAAAAGCCAATTCAGTCAAAAGCTACATGCCTGCTTCTGCAGCCGAGCAAAACCCACGGGCTAAAGAAAACTGTACCTTCGAAACTGGTCTACAACTTCCATTTTGGATGGACCAGGACTAAAACTTTTAGGGGAAATCTTGATCCTGTAGACGGCTGAAAATGCTGCGCTATGTTACTGTACACCGAATTATCATATAAGAAAAGAAACAGATTATAAGAGTCATCAGTCACCAACACCTAGTCTCCATATACCCAACAAAATTGCCTCCAACCCTGCTTCGGGATTAATCGAGCATAGACATCCCTTCTTCGGCAGCTTGAGTCATTAATTCTACAGCATCTGCTATTTCAAATAACCGGTTGGTGGATTGAGGGTTCTCAGTTGATGCGATTCCTTTGTCATTGCCAATGGCAGCCGCAGCAGTGTCGCTAATACCATTGTGGTTTGTAACGCCAATTGATGTTTGGACATCATCTTGACTGAAACAGCTCTGCTTGCTCGCTCCTGCACTTCCTCGGAGATCATGAGATGCAGATAAATCAGGCAACTCTTTCTCTTCTACGATCACTTTTCCCTTGTTAGAGGTTGAGTCGATTTTCTGAGACCCGGGTGGAGATTTGTTGCGGTTAGATGCCTCTTGAACAGGAGTACATGATGAGGACTCAATGCCAGCAGAAGAATTTGCTGATAGAAATGCACTGATGTCAGGTTTTGACTTAATGTCTACCCATCTTTGATCAACCCAGTCTCTTGATACACGGACATTCTTCCTGTGGAATGTAGCTAGCCTGCCTTCGCCTGAAATAATGGGAGAAAATAAACATAATTTAGCCAAAAGCTTAGTGGGTTTACAGTCACAAATTAGGTCTTCAACTCAGAAAAATGGCAATCTACACATGAATTCCAGATCTGGAAACAAAGTAGGGGCAACCCATCAAGAATTTGCTAGATTCGAGCATACCTGGGAAATAAACCTCCAGACTATTCTTTCCAGGGACTTTAAGTTGTGTCACAACACCTTCCCACCAACCATCACACCACCACACATCTACAGCCATCCCAATCTCAAAATTACAGCCACCAGAAGTCTTGGGAGGGCGTGGCCGAATTGTCTGTCGGCCTGGGCACCGCATGCCCAATTTATCAGGAGAAGCTACCTTGACTGCAGGAACCCACTCCTGTGATCAAGAAACACGGAATTCATTTGCTTTTTCTAAACATTTGTTCAACACTTGATATGACTTGAAAATGTCCAGAAAATGTTCACGTTCTGGTAATACAGCTATATATCTCCAGCAAATGCAACTGCTGTCTTGGACTTTCAATTATATTAAAGAGTTAGATTATCAACTGAATTCTATGCAATGCACGATTAGCCTATTTTCTAGTGCTGGATACAAGCCCCCTGTCAAAGTGCCGCCAGCACGAGCACACTGACTCATCAACACCAACATCTACTTCCAGTTCAAAAGAAGCGTCTGGAAGGAAAAAGTTCAGATATTAAGACAATTCCATACCTCAAGTTTAGCAATATCATCTGCATCCAGTAGATCATCGTACCTCACTTTCAGACACTTCTCTGACCTTTGCACAATTTGGCATCTAAACCAGCAGCCTCGAATGCCACTATCTTGGCAAAGCAGCTCTATTTTGTCATTAACCTTCAACGAGAAGGGAACTTGGGGTTCCGGGGTCACAAGTTTGATGCCTGGATTTTTTTCGACAACTTCAATTTCAGCTTAGGGTATCTTGATGTCGATGGAGTCTGGCTCTGGGATTCTGAAATTCTAATGCCTGAACCACCACTTCCATCATTGCCCTTGCACTCTTCCTTATCCTCCCCATTCTTATCGGGATCATATTTTTGGTCTTACAGACAAAAGAACTATCAAGACGAGACAAAATTGCTTGACTCGGGTAGCCACGCAATTTAGCAAGTGAAAAGGGCTTGACCTTATTGTTCTTAAACTGCCTCGAGCACATGTATATTCCAGCTGCTGAGGCCGGTGAAACAGAAGCCATGCATCTTTCGTAATGCTGGGCAGTCAAAACCGTTGCTGGACCCTCAACACATTCGGCACTGATCATCTGAACATAAGGTGTGATGAGAACTTCCCTTGGATGCAAATTCAACTGAGGAATTATATGCTGAACTTCCTCATTCTGGTAAAACCACCGCACTTTCACCTTTTTCAGTCCTTTCTTATCCTCGTACATATCTTCCACGTAACCAAGGTATGGACAACCTTCTTCGGCCATGATCAGTGCAAAAGAGTGGACCTGAAAATTAAGGGGTCAGAATCTTGAGGAGAAGAAAGTCCATGAGACTAGGACAAATTAACCAAGTTTCATGGGAAAAATTTAGCATTTGGAACGAGAGCATAGACTTACAGCAATGGTGATTTCATTTCTGTGAAAAGCTGGATAATGTGTGAGCTGTTTAGCACAAACCCAAGCAACACCAGCCCAATCAATCTCTTGGTCTATAGCTTTCAATTTCCTCAGAGGCTGAATCAATGATACAAAATTCTTTAACATAGGAAATCTCAAGGGCAACAATCACAGTAATCTAATACACTAGGTTTTTTTTTTCTTTTACCAAAAAAAACATACTCACCACAGCTTCATAGGAAACCAGAGCTTCAACTGTGTCGTCATTCTCTGAATCTGCATGAACAATCCAATCTTGTCAGAAAAATTCAGACCCCAGATAAAAGCACCACAATCATTCAGAGAATTCCAGAGCATATCATAAAGATAACTCCTACTTAATAGAAAGATATCAACCAGGCAGAAGAAATGCGGCCACCAACACTAGATACCCTATGCAATAAAGGGCTAAAAAGCATGAAATCTCCATCTCATAATGACTTGATTGACCGAAAACACAAAACACCATAGCAAGAAAGGTACACACTGAGCATTATACCAACACTGACAGTCTTGTCATCATACAATTAAAAGGTGTGAGCTACCCATCTGGCATCACCCATAGATTTAACAAATAGCTTGATGAGACAAAAATCAAGACACAGAACATGACAAGCACCATCCTTACAGCAACTAGCTTCTTTAGGTAAAAAGAATGTCGAAGCATGCCCCGGTAAAATAAAGCATTTTGAGCAGAATTTAACTTTCATTGTGGAGCGGGAATCGTAAATGTTAAGACATGCACACACAAGGAGAAGATAGAAGTGTTTGCTTACTTAAGTTATCTGAAAGGGTCAAATGATTGTTCTGTCTGAGCACTAATGTGCAGACCAACGTTTATAATGGAGAAATAAAGGGAAAGTATCAATTAACAAGGAAACTGCTTACAGTTTGGCTAGGTCAGTACATGAACATACACAGGTGTAGACACAAAACACAAAAAAGGTCAGGGAAACACACAAACATGCAAAACAATACAGAGGACCAATGTCATGGGCAGGCAACCATATGCAGGCACCACACCACCAGACACAGATGCACCAAACAATGTCCCCATGGAAGGTCATTCAAGAGTGCTGCAGATAGAATTGTAAGGCAAAACTGGCCCTTGTTGAGTCTGAGATAAAAAGTTCCCAGGCTTTGTTCAACATTCAGCATGAGTAGTTCTTCCAAAGAGTGCTAGTTGATCAACATGGGTACCAAAATGAAGCGAGTGGCAGTACTTATGATGCTTTGTGTCCGATCTCACATGTGTGCTAAACACATGCATTCGCAATATCCTCTACGCGACAGACCCCCCAAACCTCTCTCTCTCTGCGCGTGCGCCGCACATGCGAATAGAGATTGGCACTTTAATACAAATTATGGGAGTAATAGCATCATCATAACAAAGATTTACTTCTCTGAAGGAATGATAAAAATAAAAAACAATCAGCTTTGTAATATCATTAATAGTATCCTTTCTACAAGGAAAAGTTCAGCATAATCATGGGCGAACTGCTCCAAAGAAAGATAATTGTACAGCGAAGATAAGGATTGATGAACTGTGGAACTACCAACCGAAAAAAATCTATCTAACAAGAATAGTGAGCTACGGCCCTTAAATATGTACAACAAAGTCATAATATCTTCTTGGGATTTGTTACCCAGATAGATCTTTACAAGCACATGATGAACTAGACTACTTGATGGATATCATAGAACACTTTTCGGAAGACCACCACCATTTCAATTAAAATCTATCAAATAGAACGAAAAAATCATTGGATTATTTTCAAAAGCTCATCATAAAAGGGTATAAATTCCAGTACCGAAAGCCAAAAAGGGGCGAAGACGACAAGCAACATCAGTTTGCATAGCAAAGAAAGGATCTGTAAAATCACCAAACGATGGTGTGAAGCAAGAGCAACCATATAACTGGTTATAGAAGAATCGATGATACCCATTTCGTTACAGTAGTCAGCATACTTCATTGAAGAACTCATCGCAGAAGACCTCTCTCTCTCTCTCTCCCCCTCTCCAGATAAAAGAAAACTTTGACTCTGATTAGAGAACTGTTGTAAGAAAAACTTAAAAAGCGTGCAAAAGGCACATGAGTGCAGCTCCTTTCGAAGAGAGTTTGATATAATCCATACTGTAATATTGGCAAAAAATCTCTTCAAAACAGCAACTCCATAAATGCAGTCCCGAATGCAATGAATTAAGAGTCTTGACAAGATTTCTTGGTAATCTTATCAGTCAATGAACGGCCCATATCCAACAATATCTCTCTCTCTCTCTTGGGGGCACATGTGCACGTGCTACATACTAGAAAATCCCAAAAGGAAGTATAAGGCAGAGAAAACTTAGCACCCCGAGAGACAAAGATGAAATTAATACAAAGGGGACACGGAAAAGACTCATCTACCATAATTGTACAGCATTAACATAATCTTCTTCATCTACGCATAATAAGCAAGTAAATCAACAGTCTGCTCTTTAGTAGTTGAGTGTGTACGTAATGGTAGCCCACTAAACTTTGCACATATGCACATGCAGGGATTTAAAATCACAGTTCAAGGTCATGAGCCTTGAAGATTGGAAGGAAGACCAATCAGCCCATGATTAATAACCATCATAAAAATCGAGGGTCCACATCATTATCATATGTAGGACCACACTTCCATGGAGGCTTTAAACAAATAGTCTCTTCAGTAACATAACAAATTTGGTAGTATCAAGTAGATATGTATCTCCATTTCACAGTGAAAAATGCAATGCAAATCTCCTGTTTGAATACTAAAATGATTTTGAGGCAGGAACAGCCAGGCGACAAGGCTTCCTATTGCTGCTGTTACTGTTGTTCTTGAAGAATGTAGCATCAAGGAGGATGGGTTTTCAACATTTTTAGGCAAATCTACATTTTTAGGCAATTAAATTCCTAAAGACATAGCAATGACACTAAGAATATACCAAAGCTAATACTGAGTAATTCACATCATTTCAAGCCCACAAAAACACGATTCTTTAGATGGATAGTGTGATTACCAGTAACACAAGGGCAATGGAGCATTCAAGAGTAAACACGGTGAGAACCTTTTGCTTAACACAGCTTAAAATATAAGGGAAAATTTAACATTTACTCCAGTAACAGTGTTTTATTGCAATATCACCAGATGAACAACGGATATTAGGTGTAGGACAACTTCCATGGAGATACATCAACCCAATGTGGTAAGACTATGTCATAGCTAGCTGCCCACATTTTAATGATAGATAACCAACTGCCAAAACGCTAATGCGACTATATGATAATTATATTCACCAGCTTTCTTATTTTCAAGAAAGTGACAAGAAACAACTCCTACAAACTTTCACAAGATCCAGAAGTTGTATTCATATGTCACTCCCTTAGAATGCTTCCATTACTCCAGATCATCCACTAATCGGTCCAATTTAAGTAAATAAATATTACCTAGGGATGTTTAGGATCCTTCCTCAGATCCAGCGTCATAAAAGAAGTGCTATTATCAACACTGTGATTATAGTGTCTCTCTTTCTCTCTCTCAATCACTTTCATTTTCGTAATTTGGGTTTGAACGGCATTAGCTCCCCTTACATTAAGAGAGTAATCATCACCCTCCTTAACTATCAACTCCAATATTTTGATCTTCAGCAAATGCGTATCACTTTAAGCAATAGTGCTTTAACATCTTCAAAATCTGATGCCGACTTGTGCTAATAAGGAAAATATCCTGAAGATTATATAGCTAAAAAATGGTCACTTATTGCAAATATCTAAAATTGGTAATGCTCAAATCTGATGCTGACATGTGCTACTCTGGAAAGTCTACCAAAGGTTATATAGCTAAAAAATGACTTATTGCTAATATCTCAAATTGGTACTGTTCAAATATTTATTATGAAACAAATGCCAAAAATGTTATTTTTGATGTTCATAACCGGACATTGCCACCCCATTATTCAGAGACATGCGAGCATATTTACCTCTGTCTTGAACACAATTGTGCACATTAAAGTTTTCAAATGATAATGACAGAACCATAATTAGCCAATGGCAAGTGATTGTCAAAATTCTAGATATATGAAAACCATGTTGTACAGCTGTGACGCTTTTTGAAGGCTAACTCCACCACTATGTGCTCATTCCAAGGAAACTAACGACTCTCCAAGGAAGGTGAGATTTGTTAGACCTCTTTCATTTTTCCTAATCTTTAGCATTTCATCCAGCACGTGTGCTCAACATAAAGTAAGAAGACTTATATGGGTTCTCGATTAAATCGACCACAGTATCTAGTGGTGAGTAATTTACACTAGGAATGCAGAAACATACATGTTCTCAACCTGCCTCTAAACACAATCATGTTTCATATCTATATTTCCAAAAGAGGTCGCAAAGCCATCAGGACATCACATATCACAATTCACATACTAGCCAAAGAAGCCTAAGCCATGAACTCGTTTGTCAGAAACCAACATTTACAAACAATTGATATAACGATGCAAGGGAAACAAATGGCATTTAAAAATACTGAGCACTCATAGCACATACTTGAAACCAATGAGGCGAGCAACTCCACAACTTCTCTTCTAGCTCGCCACTTTCTGAACCCTTTGATCAACCCATTGGACCTATACAACTGCACGAAATCATCCGTCGCAATATACATCATGTGCCTAATGCTCCTCTCAGTCCCGACAACTGCCAGCACCGAATTCCCCGACGCATCCTTCAAGTAAAAATGCACCACCCTATTGCCCCGCTCGGCACACACGATCCGCTCCTCCCACGCCACGAAACCGTCCTTATCATCAGACATTCTGAACCCCTAGACCATTCACAAGGGTTCCACTTCAACCTCAAGGCAAAAAACAAAAATGGGAAAAAAATCCCTCAATTTAAGTCTACATAATCAAAACCCTTCAGTTGGACCACTAAGACACGCTTGGGAAAGACAACCCAAAAACCCTAACATCATTCCAACCGTCCTAAAACCTTAAACCCACGAACAAACTAAGTAAAAAGAGCAAAAAAACCGAAGCCCGGTTCAAGCCCCTGATGACAAAACCTCCCTCCGGCGTCAACACATACAAAGCAGCCGAAAAACAATCATGGGTTAGCAAGGACCGAGGAACGCAAAGATTTTCAGAGACACAAAGAACCCGAGTTAACAAAAGCCAGCGCCGCCCAAATTAGACACCTCTCAGACGGCTCCACACACAAGATAATCAGGGTGATCGAAGAGGGGGGGAAAAGGGTCGTCGTTCCAGTCAAGAACTGAAGGGTCCTCACCGGCATCAGAGGGACGACAGGCGAAAAGGAGACATTTTGAGACCAACCCAGAACCAGCAGCACCCAGAGAACGACGAGGACGACGACGGGGCACTGTAATGTGTTGTATGGTTTGACCGCCGCACGCCCAGAAGAGATAGAGGGATTTTGGGCTAAGGAGACGAGCCACAAGCCGCTAAATTCGGCTGGAGGGCAGAGAGAGAGAGATTTTAGTGAAGCAGAGAGACCGCAGCGACGCGAAGAAGTGAAAGAATTCTTGAGTATCGTTGTACCATCAGCTAAGCATTAACGATTAACGAGCGAGAAAAAAAGAAGGCTCCTTTTTTCTTTTTCTTTTGTGCGGCTTACGGAGCAGGGCGAAGCGGCTAGGAGAGGACAAAAGCCTTTCCCCATGCACCCTGGTTTTGTGTACAGGTTTGAGGGGGAAAACTTGGCCCGGAATTTGCCTTCGGAAAAGGTATTCTATGTGACGAAAACATCTACTTTTAATTTGGAAAGCAATTTTTGTCCCCAGAGAATATCTTCCTCGATGATAATTTACTTAGGAAATGTTTGTTTATGATGTTTCTTCGTTGCGATTTTTGTACTTGTGCCTGCGGTTTTTGCGGAACTAGAACTCCATGCACGGTGGAGACGCATTGCGATGGTGGCTGATGGTAGTTATGGGCGAGCATCGATCCTAACGGTGTGTAGTGTGGTGGCCCGAGAGGGGGTGGTTGGTGGGCGGTGATGGGTGGTCAAGACAATTTTTTTAGGCTTGCGGAGGCATCAACTTGTTAGGGGATAGCCGTGGGCACTGTGTCTATATGACGAGTATTGCAAAGAGGAGGCACCAATGGTGGTTGGGCAATGGCAACGAATGATGCCCAATGCTATTAATTATGGTAGTTTTGTGACCGATAATGTTGAGAACGGAAACCGTGACCATTATACATTGCTTTTATAGAAAATGGTGTAATTTATGTTAACATCCTTTAATGAGTAAATGATGCAATATTTCGTTATGATTGTTTTGCTATAAATAGCATTGTGCTTAAGATTAACAATAATAAGTTTGCACCGAACAGAAAAGATAAAAAGAAAAATCACCAATTATCATGTAACTATGCCATACAATCCGACAAAGCTATCCGGAAAAGTGTTCCTGCCGAGACAAAATGGCACAACGGTTACAACGACCAAATCAAGGGCAAGAAGTTTTGTGAGTCGGGACTATATTCAACTCGACAATCATTAGAATGTCATTATTTTTTGGGAAAATTACAAAAACATGATACGATGAAAGTTGTAAGCTTTAATTTGGGGAGTTATTGTCTATTGTTGGCCTTAGTAGGGAAGCTAGAAAGATAGTGGTTTATCCTGTGGTGGATCTCAGAGGCCACTAATCTCTAACACGCGAACTTGTTTTATTCAAAACTCTATGACTGAATCAAGGGTGTTTTGATCAATGATTTCTCATTCACGTACATCAATAAGATCCTTTCATTTAGCAGCATCTTAAATTTAATTGGTTCCTATACTATTCTATGATTATGTAGTTGTCCAAATTATCTTCGGTGACAATTTCAGGACAAAATTCAATTTTCTCCAAAAAGTGCATGGAATATGAAATTGACACGTGGCACTTTGCCAATCTAGGCTTAATTTAGGAATACGTACTTTGAAATATTCACTCTTTATGTTTGCATATCGAAAATGCATTTGGCAGACCTTCTTTTTCTAATGCTCCGCAGATGTTTTCAAGAAATAAACTAGAGGAATATAAGAATGGTACTCTTGAGTTTTCCAATTAAAAAAAGAAAAAAGAAAAAAGAAATCAAATGCAGCAACAGCAGCAGCATAAGAAAACTCTAACATGAGGGAAGTCTTTCCAGCCGGCCCAGTTATATTATAAGGCCTCAATTCTCAGTGCAAGCCCATCATCTCCATCTCGAATCTCGATCCACTTCGTGCAATTTATATCAGCCTGTCACCATTATCCTCTCTTTCCCTTGATAAGGCGCACCAGAAAATGCTTTGCTACCACTCATACATATGAGCTAAAAGAATCACTGACCCCAAAGAAATGAAGACACTAGTTCTGCAATCTCAGTTCCTTCTTTCAAGAAACGCCAACCTCTTCAACCCAAGATCCAATGCCACCACTGTCATCCCCTCAAGAATCGTGACATCATGCAGTCAGCACCACCCTCCACCACCTCCTCCTTCTTCATCAGCATCAGCATCTTCCAGATGCAATTCCATTGCAAGACCCACGAGAGCCATCCAGAAGTCCCATAATCAGCACTCTCATCATGTTTCAACAGATGGGGGTTCAAGAAAGGTGGTTTTAGGTGCTGTTTCACTTGGGATTGCGCTGCTCCTTATGGGATTTGAAGACCACCACAACAAGGCTTTGGCCTTTGGCCCTGAAGGGCCACTGGTAGAGGAGTTCTGGGAAAATGTCAGGAGATATGCACTGTATGCCCTCACAGTGAGTACAGGCGCTATTTACACTATATTGCAGCCCATCTTCGAGCTGCTCAAGAACCCGATTTCCGCGGTTCTGATCCTGTTGATCTTAGGAGGTAGCACCTTCATCGTGTACCAGGTGGTGGCTACCATGGTTGGGGTCAATGAATTCGCTTATGATTATGCGTATTAATTAATCCAAAGTCTCAATTTTTCCTGAAGATAGATTCCCATATGTCTTTTCATGTTTCTCTCTGCTTTTATGTCTTTAACACATGGAGCATAGTTTTTGGAATAGTAGAATATTAGCAAGTCTTGCTCACAATATAATGATCTTCATTACTGGTTGGTTTTGCTTATCTTATGAATGATGTCCTATAATGTCATCTGATGGACTGAATATTGTAACTGCATTTTGTATGCTAGGCATATTAGAATGCATCCAACTACAGATAGTTTGGTTTTGGATTTTGAGAGTTTAAATACTATGTAGGTTAGCTCAATTTGTATATAGTTTGATTGAGTCCTTCGTAGTACACATCCATGTTAAGGTGATGCACAAAACTGTCTGAAGCCTCCAATAAAACTCACACAGTAACACATTAGTTGTCTGGGCATCTGCAAAGAGGGAAAAAGACTTTGAATAATGCCAGAATGGATTAATGAACACTTCATATTGTGATCCCAACAGAAGAAAAAAGGTGCATTGAACGAATGTCCTTCAATAGGTTGGTCCAAAGATCTTCCATGTTGCTGCAAGTTCTACCATCAGTTGGTGGACATTTTCCCTGAGTCATCTCTATCCTTAGAATTTGCCCTTTTATCGTTTCCTTGGAAGTGTGCAGTTTACAATGCTTTTGTGGAATGTAATTCATGAAGTATGGCTAAACCTCTTATATCCTTAGAATTTGCCCTTTTATCGTTTCCTCGGAAGTGTGCAGTTTACAATGCTTTTGTAGGATGTAATTCATGAAGTATGGCTAAACCTTCTATATCCTGAGAATTTGCCCTTTTATCATTTCCTCGGAAGTGTGCAGTTTACAATGCTTTTGTAGAATGTAATTCATGAAGTATGGCTAAACCTCTTATGGTAGTTCTGTCTAAACTTGAGAAATCGTTGAACTGTTTTTATCTGTTGTTCTTACTTGTCGAAACACCAAAGGGATTTGTTATTTCTAACATCCAGGCTTCCCGAATCAAAGATTATGATGTCCCATTTCTTGAAATCCCCAGAAAAATCCATGCTTGCTCTAGAGGCTTAGCTTACTCTCTAAGGTTCTCAATAAGTTTCATTGATTTTTGCAGTTCAATGAACATTTTCACAGGCAAGCCACTTTTATGCTCATCAGTGATTGTCAACTTATAAACTCTACCATCTTCTTAAAGATCTGCATTGTGATATTGAAAAGTTATTTCTGCAAACCAATATGCAGTAGGCCTCTCCTTCAAAGATGTCTCTTGTTGGACACCATCACAAACAAAAGAATTGTGGTTTGTTTGATTTTTTGCAGGCTTGAGATGTGTCAATGTGCATGTTGCTATGCCCATAGAAACTGCTTATCATCTTTCCATTTTATAAATCATTGGAGATGGATTGTCACCGTTAGTTCTGTCGCACACCTTCATGTGAGAGTACATGGATGAACCAAATCTTAATCTTAATGATCAAAACAAGTACATGAAGTTAACCATAGCAGGATTAAGCCCTTGTCCATATCATGGCTAAATATCCAATATTCCAATCCTCCTCTGCCTCCTTATAGCTTCTCTTATTGTCTCGTACAAACCCTGGCTGAATTCTTCACGTTTGTGATTGTAATTGTTTTTGCATTTGTGGTGTTTAAATATATCCTGAGAAACATCGGGAAATCACCAACTATACTATAGGAAGAATCACCAAAATCAGGAAAATTACAAGTCATGGGAGCTTCAGTCAACAGAACCATAGAACACCAAGATGCATAACCGTCTCAATGTTCAATAATGCCAGACAGACCTCAAAAGTTCCTTTAAAGTTATCTACGAGGTCCAATGTGAGTAGGCTCTTGGCATCTCACTCTAATCACTACTCATTCGCTGAGTAAAATGCCAATCCTGCTTATACATCCCATACCCTTATTGGAATGTTTAAATAAGCAAAGCATTTTGTACAAGATCCGACTTGATTATTTACTCAGTTGGATTTTGCAAAACTAGTTAATGAATCTATTTTAGTAGACTTCTGTGTTCCTAGCATTGCTGCTCGTTTTCTGGAGTATCCTCTTAGATGCCCTGTCTTATGGCTCTGGAGATCAGATGCTATCTGACATGGATTTGCCTCTGTAAACAAGACCTTCTGTACTCAAAATGCTTTACCAT
Organism: Eucalyptus decipiens; assembly: GCA_014182575.1. Classification (NCBI taxonomy): domain Eukaryota; kingdom Viridiplantae; phylum Streptophyta; class Magnoliopsida; order Myrtales; family Myrtaceae; genus Eucalyptus; species Eucalyptus decipiens. The sequence goes on along the minus strand of CM024612.1, from coordinate 15,998,299 downwards.
CACACAAGAGAAGAGGGAGGCTGAGGAGTAGAAAGTATACTCTGAGATGCTTCTGAGGGAATACCACTCAGGCAGAGTTTCATTGGCACACTTGATGAGAACAAAGAGTATGTAAAATGCAAAGAGGAACATTCCAAATCCATGGTCTTGCCAATCTTAATTAATCTAATGTTCAGAATAAAGATGAAATCGATTATATATACTCTATCTGCCTAGAAATGTAAATATTGACCAAGGAAGTATATTTAGATACCATATAGATCAGTCATGGAAATTTAACTCAACTGCTGTAGTTAAATGACTTCTTCTATGTATTATGGCTGCCAGGTCCAACCACAAGGTCATGCCCAAGTGCTCAAAGCATAGTCTAGGCAAGCCTCTAGCGATAATATTAGTACTTGTTCTATTGTATTTTGGCAACATATGTACATATTGTCATTTTATTATCAAGTGGTAGAATTAACTGCAGACAACACCAGCAATGTCTTGGATATAACACAAGCTCTTTCATTTCAAGAAGATACCTTGAAGTCCTCTCGATGTTTATTTATTTACTGCTCAAGCAAGAAAAGAAGTTAAGGGATTATTTTCAACGAATTACTTCCCTTATAAAAAAAAAGAGCCTGCTAAAAGTAATATACTGAATGATTTGCAATGAATCTGAAAGCTCCTTAAGGAAAGTGTCTGATTCTCATTCACCTAACTCTTGCTGATCTGATGTTTCAAGAAGCTTTTGACTCCCAATTTTCCGGATGCAATTCCATTGCAAGACCCACAAAAGCCATACAGAAGTCCCATAATCAGCACTCTCATCATGTTTCACTAGATGGGGGTTCAAGAAAGGTGGTTTTAGGTGCTGTTTCACTTGGGATTGTGCTGTTCCTTATGGGATTTGAAGACCACCGCAACAAGGCTTTGGCCTTTGGTCCAGAAGGGCCACTTGCAGAGGAGTTCTGGGACAATGTCACGAGATATGCACTCTATGCCCTCACAGTGAGTACAGGCCCTATTTACACCATATTTCAGCCCATCCTGGAGCTGCTCAAGATCCCATTTTCGGCGGTCCTGATCCTGATGATCTTAGGAGGTAGCATCTTCATTGTGTACCAGGTGGTGGCTACCATGGTTGGGGTTAACGAATTCTCTTATTATTATGCATATTAATTGATCCGAAGTCTCAATTTCCCCTGAAGATAGATTCTTTCGTGTCTTTTCATGTTGCTCTCTGCTTTTATTCCTTCGATACATGAACCATAGTTCTTGGCACAGTAGAACATTACCAAAGTCTTGCTCAGAATACATGATGATGTTAATTGCTGATTGGTCTTGCCTATCTCTTGCATAATGTCCTATAATGTCACTTAATGAAACAGGACTCTGTAACTATGTTTTGAATGCTTGGCATATTAGAACGTATCCAATTACGGATAGTTTGGTTTTGGAGTTTGAGATGGTTAAATACTCGATAGGGTAGCTCAGTTTGTAAATAGCTCGAATGAGCCCTTGAGATGTGTTTATTTTCGGGGCACAATCTCAAGCTGTTGACAACTAAAGCATAGACTAATCGATTGATCAGCTCATGTTCTATGGCAAATATGTAGAGCACAATCAACATAATTAACCTGGTCATCATTAATAAGGACATAATATATTCGCACTATTATGCCATGAACATACGAATATTCAATTATTTTAACAAGTGCAAATGCTACGTGCTGAATTATTTTAGTAAAGACTGTATTTGACAACACGCTATAGCATCAAAATAATTAACTTGGCCGTTATTAATAAGAACATAATATATTCGCACTATTATGCCATGAACATACGAATTGTCAATTATACTAATGAATGCAATTGCTCCAGGCTGGAATATTTTAATAAAAACAGTTTTCCACAACGTGACATGGAATCAACATAATCAACTTGGCCATTATTAATAAGAACATAATATATTCCCACTATTATGTGATGAACATTCGAATTGTCAATTATTTTTATTAGTACAAAAGGCTACATGTTGAAATATTCTAGTGAACATTGTTTTCCACAAAATGCTATAGAATCAATTTATTGAGTTGGTCTATTTAGTTATATTATTGGATCGAACGAGCCTTGTTCCCTGAGATTGGTTTGGCCCTTCATTGCATAGCTTAGATGGAAGGCGAAGAAGGCCTCCTTCTAAGGGTGCCCAAGTCATCAGTAAAATACCACTTTAGAAGAGCTAACTCTCATTTCCTTTTTCTAGGTCTATTGATATTGAATCAATTGAATGCACTTTTAACACTTTTTCACGGACAAAGTATATTCCAAGTGTCAAAACTTGGCACGGAAGGACACTTAAAGTATCAAAATCGGAGCAAAATTGATCACTCAAGTGCCACTTTGGCCAAAATATCGATGTAGCGATTTTCAGGTAAAGCAAGTGCAAAACGGCGTCATTTTGGTCACTGACGTGGCTAGACAATATAAAAATGAAGTCATTTTGGTGTTGATGTGGTAAAAAAATTAATAAAATTAAATTTAAAACTAAATTTATTTAAAATATTAAAAAATAAATTAAAAATATTAAAAATTAAATTAAAAAAAAGCTAGGCGGTTGAAGGCTAAGCCTTTGTCGCCAGGAAGGGTCGACGATGGAGGCGGGAGGGTCGGCTATGGTCGTCGGGCCTTAGTCGGGGCCGGCGACCTCGATGGACCGGCGGTGAGGGCCTATGAGCCCTCGCCCTAGATCTTGGCCCGGGCGAGGGCCACCAACCCTCGTTGGATCTAGACAAGGGCCTCGACCCTTGCCCCCGGATTTGGGGTGAGGGCTCGCAGGCCCTCATCGCCGATCGGCCAGGGTCGCCGGCCCTTGCTAGGGCTCAACGACCTCGGCCGACCCTCCCCCTTCGTCGCCGCCCTTTTGGCGGTGGCGGTGGCAAGGGCTGAGCTCTCGGCCTCGCCCGCCACACACTTTTTTTAAATTTTTTTTTTTTTATGTTAAATATTTTAAATAAATTTAGTTTTAAATTAAATTAAATTAATTTTTATATTAATCTTTTACCACGTCGGCACCAAAACGACGTTGTTTTTGTATTATCTAGCCACATTAGTGTGCAAAATGGTGTTGTTTTGCACTTCTTCGCTAAAAATCGTCACATCGTTTTGGTCCGATTTTTTTGCACTTTAGTATCGCTTTTCTAATTTTTGGCACTTAAGAGCGCGTTTGGTAACTTTTGCGTTGAAAAATTGTTCTAGGGAACGGAAATAGAAAAATCTATTTCTATTCCTAGGAAACAATTTTTGAACAGAAGAACATGTTTGGTTCTGCACAAAATTTTTGTTATTGGAATAGAAAAAGTGTATAAACACGTTTGGTAAACTTGTATAATTTTTTTGTGTTTTTTTTTAAATTTTTAATTTTATTTTTCCTTTTTTCGTCCTCGACAAGGGCCGGTAGCCTCGCCTAGCCCCAGTGAGGCCAAGCCTTGCCAGCCAGCGCGAGGTCAGCCTCGCCTTGGTTGGGGGAGCTCGAACTTGCCCAAATTTGGCAAGGTCGAGCTCACCTAGCCAAGGCGAGTCTGAGCCTCACCTAGGTGAGACCGAGCTCACGCTCCGGCGAGGTCGTTGGCCCTCGACAGCCGGTTGTCGGTCATGGCGATGCCGGCAACCGCCAAAGAAAAAAAAGAAGAAGAAAAATGAGAAAAAAAGTGTTTCTCGGTATTGTTCTCGAGAATAAAAACAAGTTTTTTTTACTTTTTTTTTTTTATTCCAAATCCGTTCCTGGAAACAAAAATGTAAACAAACACGTTTACATTCTTTTTTATTTTTCGAAACAAAAGAACAAAAATTTGTGTTCCGAGGAGCAAAAACAAATTTAAACAAATAGAGCCTAAGTATCCCTCTATGCAAAGTTTTGGCACTTAGAATGTACTTTGTCCTTTTCACTTTTGGAAGACCCTACATCGAATCTAGATTTTTCATATATAAATGTGACTAATGTATAAAGGATTTCTTTGTAATGTCTATGTTTGCTCCTGTTAAATATGTATGAGTTTGTAAGTGTAATTCCAAAAAGCATTAGAGGAACACTCGTCATGCCTCTACATTATTAGCATACCCTAGATATATTTCATAGATCTTACTTGTGGTACTATAAAAAATCCATAAATCGAGGAAATTTCTTTTTCTAACGTGGGCACCGGGTTTAGTTTGTAATCATTTCCCATCGCAGACCAAAAGAACTCTGTTCCACGTGTGTGGTGTCGGATAACCATATTTGCCGAATAGGATATCTAAGAACGCGTTTGGTAACACTTCTCCTCTCATCAACAATTTTTAATAAAAAATGATTCTTTTTTATTTTATTCTTGAGAACGATTTCTAAACATTTTAAGTTGTTTGGTAATTATCCAATGTTTCAATTCTTGGAATAAAATTGTGTTTGGCACAATGCTCAAAATTTCTATCTCAAATCATTTTATTTTAATTTTTAAATAATTGCTAGTTTTTTTTTTTCTTCTTTTCTTTTTTTCCTTTCTTTCTCTTCTTCTTCATCTTCAAGTTGTTGGTTGCCGGCCTTAGGATGACTAGCCGGCAACCTCATTAGAGCGTCGCTGACCCTAGGCGAGGTCGTGCCTCGTCGGCGGAGCCTCGCTGGTAGATGGGTGAGGCTCAGCCGAGCCATGGCTGGGCGAGTCTTGCTCAATTAGGCAAGCCTCGTCGGTGGCTTGGGGAGGCTTGGGTGAGGCCCGCCTCGCTGGTGGCTGGGCTCACCTCCGGTGAGCTTGCTGGAGTGATTGCCGGCGACCGGCGGCGGACGACGGACGATGATGGATGGCAACGGCGGCGGCGGCAGTAAATGAAAAAGAAGAAGAAAGAGGGAAGAAGAACAAGAAAGAAGAAAAGAAAATAGAGAAAATAGATTGTTTGATTCTAGAATTGTTCCCAGAAACAAATAATCAACTTTTTTATTTTTATTTATCAATTCTGTTCCAAATTTACTTCCGGGAACAAAAAAATTAGAAATTTGTTCTCGGGAACAAAAATTTTACCAAACAAATTTTTGTTACAAATCTACTCCCAGGAACAAAAGAATAGAAACTGTTACTGTTTAGCAAGTTACCAAATAAAGCCTAAGAATACTCCATGAATTACTTTAGAAATGGCGAAGAATAAGGATGAAGCAGCAAAAGAGAAAATGAAGAAAAGAATAACAATGTAATCTGGAATGCAAGACAGGTCAGTCGGATTGGACTGTTGGAAATCTTGCATTGCCCTCTTGACAAAAGGAAAAAGTTCATACGCAAAACTCAAGCTAGAAGAGCACAATTCTGCACATACGCAGTCAAGACAACTCTCAACTCCAACGTTGTAGAAAACTAGACCAGCCAGCTCCTTCATAACTAATAAAGCAAAATCATAGTATCTCTCACTCTATCCAAACGACCACTACATTAATCCGATCCCAGCTCAATCCCCCAATAATATATAAAATAGCCAAATAAATAAATAATTCCAAGATTAAAATGACACAGAGGAATTTCAGCAGAAGAAACAGAGGAATCCACACACCTCTAGGTCCTACAGTAACAGAAAAAGCATCAGCTAATTTATCAATCCCAGACTGAAGAGCCTCTCTGCATTCCTTGCCAGAGATATCTTCTCTGGACCTGCCTTTACCCCAAAGTTTCCTACTTTTTGCCCGTTTCTCCATTGACCAAATACCCCCCTATTTCCACTCAGATTCTGAACAGTGCACAGCGCCGAATTATTCAATCTCACTTTAAAGAAGTACAATTCGTAAAAGGGCATGAAGAAATTGAGGGAAAACATTGAGGGAAAACAAAAGACAGAGGAATTCATTGGAAAGAGCAGCTTCTGAGGGAGGATTGAAGGTGCTGTGAAGGAGGCAGACACTCTTATCTGAGGGCGGTTCTTCCTGGGTTTTTCTTTGCGGGTTTAAACGTTAATGTTGGCCCCTGGGGTCGGGTCAAGCGACAAGTAAGCCTGGGTCCGGGACGTAGGGTCCTTTCTTGGGCAAGCGACAAGTTTTCACTATTACTGCATGTTTTTGTGTCTTGGATGATTTAACGCTGGAAAAATAAAATCTTAGCGGGAGTTAACACACTCAAATTTTGGAAAGAAACTTTAGAATTGAACTTTTTTTGGCTGAGTCGATGAAAGGCGAAAGAAGAGAAGCTTAAATGATACCCATGTATAAAGGGACTCCCAAAGAGTGAATGTTTTCTATATCTCTAATCTATTTTGCCAAAGAGAAAGGGAAAATCGATGGAGATATTACCTATAGATTTTTAGTGTGTAAGTACATTGGTATAATAATGACGTAGTGAAATTCATATAATTAACTCCATATAGTGTGATAAGATTGGGCCTTTTGTTATAGGTGTTCAAAATTTGCAACGTTAGCACGTGTTAAGACATAAAACTTAGGAAATGTGGGTTCTAGTCTAAGTTAGGATGTTCTAAAAATAGGTGCAAATATTTATTCCATACATCATATTTCGATGTCTACTCACTTAAGAATAAGAATCAATCATAAAAAATGAAGTAGAAGCATTATCGATATAATTAGGGATTGTCACAAAGGCGTGTCAGTTGCATTGATTGAGTATAAACTTGCCCATGGACGACTTCAGAAAACCCTCGAGTTGTTAAGACATTTATAATGTAGCTAATCATATAATTTTGAATTTACTAACATATTAGAAAAATTGTCTTATGCAAATTCATTTTTGCTTTCAAACTTTGCTTTTATAGGTGTTGTTTTAACCGAGCGAGATCAAGGAAAACTAAATTAAAAATAGTCAAATGCTATTAAGGCAAGGATGTTATACTGTGCACCCTGTGAACAGAGACAAGAAGACAAAACAGAAAAAGTCAACGTTTTCGCGATGAGGCCCTCGCGATCCGTGGGAAAACATAATAAATGACTAGGAATCTCGAAAGCATCTATGGCCTTGAATAAGAGAAAGCATTGAAATTACACAGATTTAGATCCGAGAAGAGAATTGGCAAGTCGCGAACAAAGAAGAAAATGTATGACTTACGAATTGTTCTGCTAGTGCTACTAACCCTGTTCGGGTATGACTTACAAACTGTTCTACTGCTAGCCCTGCTCATGTACGCTTCCAGATTCCTGCAGCAGGAAAAAAGCAAGGTCCCTCAGACGTACGACGTGTTTTTGAGCTTCAAAGGTGAGGACACTCGCGCTGGCTTCTCTGATTACCTCTACAACGGCCTGGTAGATGCTGGGTTCCATGTGTTCAGGGACGACAATGCCCTCCCGTTCGGTGAGCAGATAGAACAGGAGCTTATCCAGGCCATCAGGAGTTCAAGGATCGTGATTCCCATCATCTCTGTAAACTATGCAGAGAGCATATGGTGCCTCCGCGAGCTCACCGAGATTATGAATTGCCACAACAAGCATAATAAACCAGTCTTTCCTGTATTCTATAATGTGAATGTTCCAGATTTTAGTGACCCAAGGAGTGGTGTTGCATACGATCCATTCAAACATGGGGCCATGAACGGCAACGCAGTGCGAGAATGGGTGAAAGCACTGTCTTCTGTTTGGTGGATTAGAGGATGGACATCACAGACTATTGCTAATGGGTATGTATGTATGAATGTATGTCTGTCGGTCTCTATGGATGTATGTATTTCCAATCTCCAGATCTATATCCGTCACAAGTCTGATTCCGAACCCCTCTGATACTTGGATGGGAATGACCGATCCGGAGTCGCAGAATCAGGAGAAATTATACGCCTAATCTTTGTTTTATAAACCAATATTTGGGCAGGCTTGACGGAGAGCTGGCAAAAATGGTGGTCGAAAGGGTTTCAAGTGAATTGAAGAGAATGAGGATCGAACGGTTCCCTATGTTTCCTATTTTGATGTCCAGTTACCACATAAGATCAGGTATCTTCCAATTCCATTTGAGCCAAGGGCCTCTCATTCGTAAGTATTCTCGGTGTTCATCATGTGAGAGCTTTGGCCTCGCTTCATTTCTCACGTGAAGAAGGCACATAAGCTTCGCGTGGTTTATGACCTTAGCCGATTTTGTGGCTCTTAAAATTTACTTGGTCTTTTTGAATTTTCCTTTGATTCGCAATGGCTGCATCTTATCATCATACCTTTGGTTTTGTCTCGTTGGATCACAGCGTATAGTTACTATTGGGAGAAGCAAAGAGGAGAGGTGTTCTTGGCCTTTCACGGCCCCGATACACGACTCGGCTTTGCTGCTTGCCTCTACAGCAGCCTTGTGGATGCAGGAATTAGAGTGCTTAAAGATGATGATGCATACCTCATAGGTACACATCGTGTTCATGGGATTGTCAATGCCATCGGCCATTGCAAGATATCAATTCCAATTCTCTCTCTAAATTATGCTTCTTCTCATTGGTGCCTCAACGATCTTGCTGAGATGATTGATTGCAAGAGAAAAAAAGGGCAAAAGATTTTGCCCATCTTCTACAAAGTGAAGCCCTCGGATGTGAAAAACATCTCCAATTGTTTTGGAAGTTATATGCCTAAACATAAGAAAGAGGTCCAGCCAAGTGTCTATAGCAGGTGGGAGAAAGTTCTTGTTGAGATTGGGTCCTCCAAAGGATGGGAATCGGATAAAATCGCCAATGGGTACTTACTTTCATCATATTCCCACCAAAACCTTAGTTTGATCCTATTAGAGGAACTCTTATACTGCTTAAAGCTTACTTCATATTTATTTGGCAATTGGCAGGAATGAAGGGGAACTTTTGAAAAAGGTAGTCGAGGAGGTTTTGATGTTGTTGACAAATCCCCAAAAGCTTGAATTTGGTAATACTCATTTTTAGCATATGTGGTTCCTGTGTTACAAGAGGATTTTTCTCGACGATCAAATGTGTCATCATTTTGTTATTCGTCCTTCGCATTAAATTTCTTGTAGACTGGCGAAAAGTTCTTCTGGAGTAAAGAAACATGTTTTGCTTGTTATGTCGTGTAATTTCTTTAATAAATATGTCATATTTAGATTTAGCTTTGACCGCATTAATGAATGTCTCGTGTTTGGATTTACAAGTCTGTTCTGTTACATATAGAAAGAAGATATTATAAGAAGTGGGAATGTAGGCGGGCGGACCTAGGGATGAAAGGAGGAGAGAAAAATGTCTAAGCAATAATTATGAAAAGAATTGTTTTCCCATATTCATTTTCAAATCCTATTTTATGCTCGAATGAGCTGAGTTTTCGACTAGTTATGGTATGGAAGATGTACTAGACTTTATTAAAAGGCAATTTGCATATTATGTTGCAACGAGTTGAGTTCTCGCTAGGGGTTGGGCGAGCCTTGCCCACGGCTAGTGAGGGACCTCGCCAGCCCTCATCTCTAGTTGGTTGCCGAGATCTAGTGATTGATTGGAGGAAGAATGAAGGGAAGGACACCAAAAAAAAAAGAAAAAAATTAAATCTATATTAAGATATTATTAAAAGCTGTTTACATCAGCACTTGGTGCCACATAAGTCAACTGACATCCACATCAGCGATATCTAACCAAAATTAGTCAAAAAAATTGAATCGACACTATGTCAAAAGGTTTAAGATTAATTAGCACCAATAAAATGTCTGAGTAAATTGATATAAATGTAAAAGATTTAGGATTTTTTTTTTTGATACTTCTCCTAAGCACCCATTATAAGACCAGGGACAAAAAAGTCATATGATTGCGGCAAGGGGAACAAATTCTTGAAGAATGGAACAAAAATTCTCTAAAGAGAATGATTTACAATCCATTGGAAGTAGCCTATGTGGTAGCAGCCTATGAAGCACCAACACTTTTCGCAAGTTTTCGTGCTGTGTTGAATATTTTGACACATGTCTAGCACTCTGCGACACTCTTCCATACTCAGTTGAAACGTGTCGGAATATCCAACACTTGGTTAATTTTCCTAATATTCTCTGACACTCGAGTTCAAAATTTCAATATGCGAATTCAAGATTCCGACACGTACATGGTCAATTTTAAAAATTTTCAATAAATGAGAAGTCAAAATGTAAATATAAATAAAAAATAATAAATGTGGAAAAAATCTAGTACTCTCTTTTCTTTCGATTCGCACTTCTCGTGACACACAATTCATCCCAAGTTTTTCTTTTCTCTTCCCTTTTGATACACTATAACATGCAAGTTTAGAATGTAGACTAGTTGTTTTTTCCTTCTAGTTTTATGGATTATTGGAATATAATTGAATTCGTCAAATAGAAATAATGAATGATATTAACAAATGGTGGATTAATATTTTTAGTGTAAATTCATGACAGGCTCTTTTTATTATTATTATTTATTTATTTGTGAATTTAAATTAAAATAATTTGATTAAAATTTTAACTTATCATGTATATATAAAAATATATATTTAATATACAACGTGTCTAAACATGTTGAAATTCTCTTTATTTTTTGAAAACCGACGTGTGGTTGTATTGTTTTGTGTTGTGTCGCATGTTATATCGGTGTTACTTAAATAACAATCACAGAAATCACTGGGGGTTCGTCTTAGTGGCTACCCTTCCAACTTGGAAGGGGGAGGTTGGGGATTCAAATTCCCACATTCTTAGGGAGATTGGGGTGGGGATGATTTCATGTCACGAGTGGATTTCGACTTCCACGCCCTGCAAGGAGGCATGACAAAAGTTTGAGAGTGAGTGTTAAAGCAGGATTAGAGTAGAACCGACCAAAAAAAAAAAAAAAACAACAATCATAGCGAATGGACTTGCACCTTAGTTTTGGGGTCTGTTCTTTGTCCCTATAGGTTGTGTTCTTTGTCCCTATAGGTTGCTTAGGTAGTATTTGAAAACAATTGGGCATCGAAACAGGTATTTTATCGTAATTTACCAATTTCAACACAATAGAAATTAGTACATGGAGAGTCAAGTAAATAAGGCCATAAACAAACTCAGCATGTCGAAATACCTTATGAATTGTTCTTAGACCACCAAGGATAAGTCGAAAAATGCCTAAATCGATCAGAAATTGCCTTGAAATGATCAAATCGATCTGATTGAATTGGTCAACTTTCAACACCTACAGCCAACGCTGATCAACGAATGACGTGGCAGGTGCTGACGTAGTGATAACGTCAGCGGATGATGTTTAGGTGTGTGGGACACCAGAGGCGCGTGGATTTCACGAGCAGAGAGGTTGGGCGGCGCGTGCGGTGTCTGTCTGAAAGGTGATCACCGTATTTCGTCTTATCTAAGGATTATGAGGCTGATAGGGGAATCTATCATTAGAAACAACCAACCAAACGTGTGGAAAACTGGAAATTGCACTCACAACCAAAAGAGTTTCGACTCATTTGTATGGAAAAAAAAAAGTTAAGGTCCTAACTTGAACCGTTGATGTTATGGGTGCCTAATTCCAGTTATTCTGCTTCTGCCTCAATCATGGTTTTCACCTTGTCTCGGTGTTTTATCACATCATGTGCGCAATCCACATGTCGAGTCTCAAATGACAGAATAATTCTGATGCAAATGAGAGTGTCGAGATAGCCTCAATCCCCTTTCTATTCAGAGCTTCGTCTTTCAAATCAAGTTGTCTGAATCATGTGTGCGCATGATCATCATCTATGACAAATTCTGGATTCCAAAGGCGCCTTATTTCTTAAAACGGTACTATAAAAGAGATGGAGAAAGCAAATTCTATGCATTTTCATACTTCAACAACAACATTCAGATAGATATTTCGTTGAAATCAAATCAATGTGAAAACCACCAATCCCAAATCTTACTGCACATTAAACATTCGATAGTATGCATCCATGTTATAGGGGGCGTGCAAATCGGTCTGAAGCCTCCGATGTAACTCTTATATTGGATCAAGCTAGTTGTCTGGGCATCCGAGAAGAGGGAAGAAGACTTTAAATAATGCCAAAATGAATTAATGACACTTATCTGTTTTGATCCAAACAGTAGAAAAAAGCACATTGAACAAACATCCTTCAATGTCCATCCTAATTATTTGATTCAAGTTCAGTAAAAAGATCTTTCATGTTACTGCCGAATCTACCACAGCTGGTTGACACTCTTCCCGAGTGGCTTCTATCTTCAGAATTTGCCCTTTTTTCATTTCCTTGCAAGTGTGCAGGTTACAATTCTTTTCTAGAATGTGATTCATGAAAGTATGGATAAATGTTTTTTAATGTTAATTTTCGTCTAAGCTTGGGAAATAGTTGAACTGTTCTTTATCGATTGTCCTTACTTGTCAAAGCAACAGTCTTCCGAACGTCCGTGCTTCCTGAATAGAAGATTATGATTTCCCGACTCTCGAAATCGCAAAAAAAATGCCGTGTTTGCTTTTGGGGCTTAGCTTACTCGCTAAGATTCTGGACAAGTTTTATTGATTTTCGCAGTTGAATGAGCATTTTCTCAAATAAGTGCTGCTGAAGCCATTTTTCTGCTCATAATTGATCATAAACTCTACCGTCTTCTTAAAGATCTGCGTTGTGATATTGAGAAGTTATCTCTGCAAACCAATATAAGATAGGTCTCTTCTTCAAAACATGTCTCTTGTCGGACACTATCACCAACAAAAGTTCGTGTTATGTTTAATTTTTTGCAGGCTTTAGATGTGTGGATGTGCATGTTGCTGTGCCTATAGAATTTGCAACATCTCCTTATTGTATGAATCAGAGGAGATGGATTATCACCGTTCAGCGATGTCACAGCACTTTCCTGGGAGAGTAGGTCCATGAACCGAAACTTAATGTCAAAACAAGTACATGAAGGTAACAATAACAGGACCGAGCCCTTGTCCATATCATGGCTCAATATCCAATCCTCCTCTGCCTCCTTTCGGCCATCATTGCTTTCTAACGTCTCGTACAAATCCTAGCTAAATTCTTCACATTCGTAATTGTAATTGTTTTGAGTTGGTGGTAATTGAACAAATCCAGGGAAACATAGAAAAATCACTGCAACAATTGGGAGAACCGCCATTATTAACGGAAGAATTACTGCCTATGGGAGCTTCAGTCAACAGAACCACAGAACGCCAAGATCCATAACCATCTCAATGTTCAGTAATGCTAGATAGACGTTAAAAATTATCCACAAGATCCAACGTGAATAGGTCCAGGGTTTGAGTGGCATCTCACCCCTAGCCACGGCTCATCCGCTGATTAAAATGCCAATCCTGCTTGTACGCCCGATACTCTCCTCAGAATGTTTAAACAAGCAAAACATTTTGTTCGAGAATCCAGTTAATTAATTACTCATTTGAGGTTTGCAAAATTAGTTAGTGTATCAATTTTATAGGTTTCTTTGAGCTCCTAGCATTGCTCCTCTGTTTCTGGAGGATCCTTTATGATGCCCCGTCTTGAGGGTGTCTAAATGGAGGTGGTGGCTCCCGAAATCAGATGCTATCTGACATGTATTTGCCTCTGTAAATAAGACCTTCTGAACTCGAAATGCTTCACTATCCCACGAGAAGAGGGAGGCTGAGGAGTAGAAAGTAGACTCTGAGACGCTTCTGAGGGAATACCACTCAGGCTGAGTTTCATTGGCACTCTTGATGAGAACAGAGTATGTAAAATGCAAAGACGGACATGCCAAATCTATGGTCTCGCCAGTCTTAATTAATCTAATGTTCAGAATAAAGATGAAATTAATTATATATACTCTATCTGCCTAGAAACATAAATATGGGCCAAGGCAGAATATTTAGAAACCATATAAATCAGACATAATGGCACTTGAGAGGTTGGTATACTGAAATTTAACTCGACTACTGTGATTAAATGACTTCTTATATGTATTGTCGCTGCCGGGTCCAACCACAACGGTCATGCCCAAGTGCTCAAATTATAGACTAAGCAAGCCTTTAGCAATTATACTAGTACTTGTTTTTTGTATTTTGGCAACATATGTACATAATGTCATTCTATTATCAGGAATTGGATTTAACTGCAACACCAGCAATGTCTTGGAAATAACACAAGCTCTTTCATTTCAAGAAGATATCTTGAAGTCTTCTCGATGTTTATTTATTAACTGCTCAAGCAAGAAAAGAAGTTAAAGGGATTATTTTTCAACGAATTACTTGCCTTCTAAACAAAAGAGCCTGCTAAAAGAAGTAACAATATATATATTAATGCTGAATGATTTGCGATGAATCTGAAAGCTGCTTAAGGAAAGTTTCTGATTCTCATTTACCTAGCCCTTGCTGATCTGATGTTTCAAGAAGCTTTTGACTCCCAATTTTCTTCTAGTTGGACTTCAGAAGCAGCTGTAGATTGCTAATTTGTGATAATGTTATATAATCAAGGATACACTAGAAGCGGAATATACTTTGTAACTAAAAATTTAATAAATTGATTAGAAGGATTCTGGAAATTGCTGCAAAAATGTAGAATGGTCTGATTCTGATGAAGTTAGGAATCTTGCCTTTTATACTCTCTTTTCCACTGTTTAAGATAATATTTTCTTCAAACTTCAAATTTTTTTCTAATACGTTAGAATGCCCCAACTGTAGCATAGCTTTGCCAAACAATTAATATTTATCATGTATCTGTGTGCTATTAAAAATGTGATCTTTATGAAGGTGAAACCAATCTAATGGTACCTTAATTGCACCTTTTTAAGTTCAAGCTCCCAAGCACAGTTCCTGATCCATATCATGTTTTTAAGGTTCATGATTTAGTGGGAGAACCGCTTAGACCTTGCACCTAAAAAATGAGAAAAGTATTACAAAAGTTCTAAATATATTACATTGGTATTAATTCAATTCTAAATTTTCAAATGGATCAATTTAGTTTTAAACATTTTCATATTGATTCCAAATTTAGTCCTCGCCAAATCTAGTGAAAGGGGCCTTGTCGGCCCTCGCCTGAGTGTGGCTTGGCGAGGTTGACCCTCGCCATGAATGACCTACATTTGATTTGACTAGACCAAGAATGTTGATTTAGTTTAGCAAGCAAAAAATCGATTTCAAATATACAACCTATATATATAGGTCTTTCCCCACCTAAAAACTTAAATTTTTGGATTGGTTTTTATAATTTGGTATCAGAGCTAATGCTATTCTTTTTTTGTATTAATATCCGCCTCTATCAGTCAAATTCCATGTGTTGCTTCTAGTTCTGCTTGCACATAAGAGAGGACATTACTTGATAACGGATTCTATATGATCTTTATATTTATGTGGTTTTTTTTTTTTTTTTAAAATTTAAATTTTGAATAGCATTGCCGTCCCCAACATGCCGAAATGACTAATGAAAGCTGTTCAAGAATCATACTTGCAAGAGAAAACTGCTTATGTACAGGTACATAGAATTTTACAATTTCCCGAGGCTTCTGAAAATTTACCAACAGTCGAATGCCTGAGACATTCCACTTTTTCGTAGTCACTGATAGGAATAGAAGAGTCTTGAACGGACAAGGACCATAATTCCAGGCGAAATATTATCTGCAGGTCATGCCGTGCCTTTGTTCAATGTAGCAAGACGACAAAGAAAGAGGCAGATGGAAAATAATAATGCTTATAATTTTGGCACGATACATCTGTCTGTATTGTTACCATCTGCCAAGGACAGAAGCAAATCCCACATGTTTAGTTTAGCAGAAAGGATCATTACGAGATCTGCTTTTGGATGCTTGCTTAGATTTTAGGTTAAGGATGTCGATGATGTGGACTACGTGACATGTATAGGCGGCAGATAATTACTCCGAAAGTACACATGATTGCTTTAACTCTTTCTTTACGTAGCTATGCTGTTGTAGAGATTCTTGCACATAATAAATCATATCCTACATACATCAAGCACAGACACGTGTACGTGAATAATGCTTGACCTGCATGATTAGGTAAATAGATGGAGCCTCCCTTTGTCTTTCCCATTTTGGGGCAAGCAAATCTTGTTGTAGGTCTAGCTAGAAACTTCAAGGCAGCTACCTTTCGTTTTTTTTTTTGTTCTCCTCAAAATTGGGATCAGAGGATCTAAACTCTTCATGGGATAGCGCGCCTCCAAAGAGGTCCTCCCCCGCTCAACAAAAAAAAGTTGATTAACTTTTAAGTCCACGCCATCTATTTTTCTTGAAGGTGGATGGATTGCAAGTTGACATCCAAAAATTCAAGAAGATACGCTACACACTGGCACCGGGATGAGGCTGTATTGGCATGTTCATCGTATGACAATAGTTAATTAAACCTCAAATCAAAGATTGTGTATATCGGTGTGGAGCTCTTCTAATAATATTCAAAGAGGTCGGCAATGGAGATCATTGATGTTTCCATTTTTCAAAAAAGAAAGTGCGAAAGTGCAATCACCAAAGGGTATGCTCGTCAATTCACACGGTGCTCCCCGTTAGCTACAGTACTTACAGGACTTCTATAAGAGGAGAAAAAGAGGCACCATGATTCCATGTCGACCCAAAACCCACAAAGCAAACAGGATTGCATCATTCCCTGCCCCAAGCACAGCTTGCCTTTAGCTTGCCTTTAGCTTTGCGCCCAAAAACGAAACAATCGAGCAAAAGATGGATCAAAATGACAACCTCATGAAAGTCCAGAATGTTCACAAAATCAACAGCAAGAACAGCCACTTCCTCATTAGGGCTTTGAAATTTGTCATCTCGATCTCTCTGCTGTCCTTCGTTGTGTGTTATTCCTCAGGATACTCTCTCTTCCCTCACTCCTTCAACCTCTGCTTCTCCACGATGCTCTTTCGGATTTTCACTCGCACCCTCGAGAGGAAGTTCATGTTCCTCGTCTGCAACGGGATCTTAGCTTTTCTTGCCAAGAGCTCCTGCAGTTCTAGCAGCTCTTCGCCATCTGGGTCTGATCTTGATGGTGATGATGAATTGTTCAGGAAAAAAGACAGGTCGGCTTTGGATGACTTACCTGAGGATGAGATCAAAGTTTCAGCTTCTGGATCATCAGAAGTTGAAGCTGTGACTGCTGAAGATGCCGCTACTACTGGGTATAACGAGTACCAGGAAAATAATCTGGTTCTTGCAGCTGAAGAAGAAGAGGGGGAGGAGGAGGACGAGAAACTTCAAGTTCAAGGAAAAGATACAGAGGAAGAAGATGAAGCTGAGCAACAGGAAGAGCAAATATTACAAGATACAGGAGCAGAAGATGAAAATGAAACTTGGGTCGTGGAAGATGATGACAGACACAGCAAACAAGAAGAAGAAGAAGAAGAAGAAGAACTAGAAGAACGTGGCTACATGGGGAAAGAACCAGAATCACCAGCAGTTGCTACAGGGAGTGAAGAGATGATGAGTACGGAGGAGTTGAATAAAAAGTTCGAGGAATTCATTAGGAAGATGAAAGAGGAGATCAGGATTGAAGCTAAAAGTCAGCTGATTGCAGTGTGATTGCAAGACAATCATGTACATAACGAGCCAACTAAGCGAATCCCATCAAGGGTTTGTCTCTTTTAGGGTGGATGGCGACGAAGCTCTCATGTTTATGACTTCTGTTTTCTTTCGAGGTCATCATGTTGTCTTTTTTTAGCACCGTTAGTCCTGTCCTAGATCAAATAGCAGCTAAGTTTAATAAACAAAATCTCGAGCCTTTCTTCTTCTACCTCCCTCAAATTATATCTATCTGCCTAGCTCTTGACGTTCAACAGCGAAGAACAAATTTCTATGCATCTTCATCTTCTCTTTACAGCTCTTCAGCAAGAGTAGAATCCAAGGAAAAGGAAAGACCGATCACGTCGTAATCTATAAAATGAAAGTTTTGTGTTTTTGACATCATTTGTATTCGTAACTTTCAAAAGTCGCGGTCTAATAAGCCCCCCAAAAAAGAGGTTCAAGCCCGTAATCTTGGAGGTAGTCCTCTAATCATTCGTCGTTCCGTGCTCTCGTTCTCTCTTCGCGTGAGACTTAGGGATTCACGGTGAAAGGGACGAACGCGGAAACGGCGCGCTCTTCAGTTGACTTGGGGCTGGAGTAACGTAGAAAATGCTAGAAAGAGGGAGACTCCCTTTGTCGTTGGACAAGTAATTATTACTATGACAGAACTAAAGGGTCATGCTCTTTCGACACGCTCACGAGTGATGTGATCATGTGATGTAATGCCTCTACTCTACTGCAGCAAATGAAGCTTCCGGTTCCTTTGCATCGGAAACAATGGAAGTACTAAATTATCAGTAAGAAAGAGATGATGACATTAAGGAACAAGATAATCATGGCTGTTTGATGAGGGAAGGAGTAATGAAAAACTACAGCGATATTTTAACTTTCTAGAAGTTGTTCACATCGGCATATTCTCGTCTTGTTGGATTTATATCAAACAAGCTTGAGTCTATTTCTCACTCTAGAATTCTTCAAATTCCTACAAATAGAATTAGAATGCAAATGATTTCATAGTTTTAAATAGATTTTCCAAAATCGCTGAGGGTTATCTCGGCGGTCACTTTTCACATCATTTGTGAAGGGGAGATGGGGAGTTTGATTATTCACATTATTTGGGAACTGGGGTTTGGACATGCAGGTGAGGGAATAGAGTTTTGCCACTTGCGCATAATACATAGTACAATGGTTTGTAAAAGAGATATAAGATAAGATTAGACAAAAAAAAAAAAAAAGATATCTCAAGATGTGTCTCAAAAAAGTTTTAGATTTGACTCTGAGATCATTAACTAAATTAAACTTTGGTGACTGATGGGCAATATCAAGTCATCTTTTACACAAGGACTTGAATCTTCAGACCGGCGCTTCTCGTTCTCATTTTGTGTGTGAAAGACAGGAGGATCTACAAATTTCCAATAAGTTTTAACAGTAGCTAGAAAGCAAAGGTCGTAATAGCTCAGAACATAATACAAGATTTTTGTG
This sequence comes from Eucalyptus decipiens, assembly GCA_014182575.1. Taxonomy (NCBI): domain Eukaryota; kingdom Viridiplantae; phylum Streptophyta; class Magnoliopsida; order Myrtales; family Myrtaceae; genus Eucalyptus; species Eucalyptus decipiens. The sequence goes on along the minus strand of CM024612.1, from coordinate 15,979,478 downwards.
CCATGATTAGTTATATGATTGCACATCATTGAAAAACTTGAACAAAAGTTGCTTATTTTTTTGACAAGGGACCGCATCATGAAGGCCACTACTATCTTTGAGCCTATATATATTTTGCATTATAATAATCCAAAGTTGACCATGCCAACTTTGTGCGACTCTTCAATTATTTAGTTTTCTTTCCATCACATGCACACAAAAATGTTCTTAGAGGCAGACCAGAAGATGTGGGTGGTGAAGGAAAGGCGATTGAGGTACAATATCTCAAACCCTTTTTATTAACAACACACTTTATAACTGCGCAAGACCCACCAAAGATATGTACTGATCGTACACAGAGAAACGAGACGAAGTTCATGATCATCACTAGCTAGGAGAAGCCAAAGTGACTCTGAAATCTGAGCTTCGACCTCAATGATAACATGCTTTTTAGACAGACAAGATGGCCTCAGTAAGACTGAGCAGAAGCGCCAAAACCGACTCTTAGACAATCTTCCCAAGTGGTAGAAATCCCCTTTTGCTTCTGCCACCTACCTCACGTGCTCTCCAGTGGAGGAGCTCCAAGTGTCGGCTCTTTGAAACGATGGGTGCCAATTATCGGGTGCATCAATTAATTCAAGTAGATGCAAGGAATAAAGTAGCATACCCTCTTGGTTTCTTCATCAATTTCTTGTGGTCTACATGATCTTTTCATAGAATGTCAAGCTACATAATGGGCACACTCAAATACCCAATAATGTGTTTTTTTTTTTTTTGGGGGAGGGAGGGGGGTTTTTTTGGGAAACAAAGGGGGGTTGGGTGGGGTTTTTTTTTTGGGTTGTTTGAAACTTGAAAGCAATCATGTCTAAGAATGTAAGCACATAGAAAATCCTATAGTGTGGAAGATTAGGGCACATCACAAAAAAAAAAAAAAAAAAATCGTAAAAATCACAAAGCAAAATTGACTCGTGTTATGATCCGGATACTAAATAGTGTCCTTAAATCCATATACAATTATCTTGATAAATCAATATAATGTAAGGATGGTTCTTCTTGATTTATGTTATGGGATATCATACGGGATTGATGTTTAGTATCATCTTGAATCGGTGAAAAAAGAAACCGTTAAAGTCTTGTATCAGTATTCAATAGAACTGACAAGCTCAGTACTTTTTTGTTTTTCCTTAAACACAAATACAAATGGCAATACTTTCCTTCAAAGAACGACTATTTCATGTGCATCAACAGCAAATTGGAACAAGGAAAAAAGTTTAGGGCCATTTTACATCGCAACGAAACAAAAGGCAAGCCCCCGAAGTGCCAAGATTTTAATGTGACAAGGAAAGGACATGTAAGCTGAGAACTCCTGGTGAAGGTTCCTCTCTCTCCTAGTGTTGTGAAAACCGACCATTCCTTGAGCTCCGTACACTTATGTGGTCTCAAGAACTCTGCTCATCATTTTCAACTTCTGTACCACTTCACTATATCCACAAAATATCTGTTAAAATGAGAGCGTGCTAAGCTTTAGACATGGGGCCATCTTGAGAGAGAGAGAGAGAAGAAAAGAAGGAAAAAGGTTCATATTGAACTGGAAATACGTCAAAAACAGGGGTACGTGACATTCAATAAAAAACGAGTGGTCTAGAGACATCCAACAAGGGACGGAGAACTGATGAAACGCGAAGTGTTTTGGCTCTGTCTTGGAGTGTAGATGATTCGGTAGTCCCAGTCATTTGTTCCAAAATACTCAATCTCTCCTACACATGAAAGAACCATCTGTCCCTATCCGTATGTGCAATGTGAACGTGAGGTCCTTGAAATTTAATCACCACAGCAGTATTTTTGTCTAGAGTTAAGCTGTATACACTCCAAAACCGTCTTCTAATCGCAAACTATTAGGTAAAATGATCTCCTGATACGGTACAGGAGCATAAGATTTTTCTTTTGCCTTCGGCCAAAGCATCATACCATGGGTGACAAGTTTGTCATCCCGCACATTCTTCTGTTCATGTTCTCAGCCAAACGGCATAATGCCCGTGTTCCGTGCGTGGATAAGGTAAAGCTTGCATTGGGAAAGTGTTAACATAGCATGCACTGTGGTTTAATAACTTTGACAGTTTAGGCTTTTACAAGTAGGAATGGTCTAACAATTACACAGAACAGAACCAGGGAACTTTTACAAATGGGAGGCATCAGCAATGGGTCTCTCTCTCTCTCTCTCTCTATCTGCAGGAGACTTGAACCTGAATCAACAATAGTATGTGTAGAAAATTCTAGCCACGGGCCAATAATTTTACTCAGCTGGAGAAATGACGGTGGACATGATAAGATTCAAGATCCCGATTTGATGTAGGGATTGTCTAGATATATATTTTCATCTTTTGCTTTTTGCTTAATCAAACTTTTTGCTTTTTGCTTAATCAAATTTTCACAACAGATGCACATTTTTTAAAACAAAAGCATTTGAAATTTTGGCAATGTATAAATGTTTGACACGTTAATTCACATATAATTTTTTCATAAATATTTTAAATTTGGATAATATTTTGTAATTTTAACAAAAAATGATTTTAATTAATCCTAAACAAACAAGTCCTTATTTTCGTTGTATTAAGGATTTTAATTTTTAGATTATTATCTTAGATATACAGGTAATTTCAATTTTATTTTTGTTCCTTAAAATTGATTAGATTCAACGTGACATTTCAACCAAAATTCACAAGATTTTCTTAACTTTTATTAAATAGTTTCCGGTTAAATTTGATTTAATTTTGACAAAAAATTGATCTTACTTAATCCTAAACAACAAGACCTTAACGTTTGATTGTTAAGCAATTTACATTGGTCCTTTCTTTTATTATAAACACCTTATGCCTTTGAATTAATAAATTATCGATATTTTATCTCTGGTGCGCTTTGTGTGTGTACTTCACTGTTTTGCATCAGGAGAAGATTGAAGTCTCCCGGCCTTAACAATGAAGAACGGAAGCTAATGCAAATTAAACATTTACACTTCCATTCACCCGAAAAGAGCATAAATATATTATACCATCCATTTGAAACAATCCATATACATGAGATGTCATGAAGATATTTCATGTCTTCCCAGCATGTCATAACATTGACTGCCAAGCCAAAAGAAATGCAATCAAAATTTGCCGCCACATAAATGGAAAGACAAAGAAGAATGAAGCTTTTTCATTAAGAAATTCATCTGCATTGGTGAAATGCAGCTAATCTACTTCGGTTATTTTTTGCATACAAATTGTACAAAGAGTACCTTGTGCCTATGTCCACATCCTCGGTTCTTTATCTTCAGCTTCAAGAGTGATTCACTTGGAGCAACCAATAGGCGATTGCAGAGTGATGAATTCTATATCAAGTCCCTGCATGTACAGTCCACTCTCTCTCGTGCTCTCGACCATGGAAACAGAGTAAAAGATGTTCACTTCTCTTCACATTTCAGACCATTTTCAATCATCTGCTCAATCCTTAATGTGAAAAATGCAAAGAAGCTCAGGCACTTGCAAGTGCAACAAGCACCATCAGAAAGATTATCCAGTTGGAGAAAGTGTCAAATCCACTGCGACACCATCGGTCTCTGGCATGCTCCTAACTTCTTCAAGGATCCTTTTGACTTCTTTCATTAATTCCCTGCGGACATAATTGGTACGCCCCCTTGTAAGCGATGATTCTGTGAAGAGTGACTCACTGAGGGACTGATATTCTCGAAACCACTCATTGTCGCTATCTTGAGGAGCAGGTTCATCATAACATGTTATAGAGCTTTCTCGGCGCCATCTAGTAATGAAGTATTTACCGGGAAGTTGAAAGTAATTCTTTCTAATAAAAACAGAAAGGGCATGTCTGCATAAAATCCCTGAAGATTCAAATTCCTTACATGAGCAGTGAATTTGCTCTTCTTCTGTTATCCACATGACAAGACAGTCACCATCCATCTTCTTATAATGGCGTAAAAGGTAGGAACCATCGGCCAATTCAGACATGGCATATTGCATGGCCAGCACAAGTTCATTTTGCAAAGCATTGAATGCAAAAGGTGTTAGAATGCTCGATGCATGCTCTTCCATTGGAATGCATGCTTTGGAAGGCATATATTGCATTTCAAGGTGTGACTGGTTTTGGAAATTAGCTGATATTCCTACCTGAAAAAAGCCCAAAAACTACATCAAGACAGGGGAAGAAAAGGAAATCAAATGGTATATAAGGTCACAAAGTGGAAAAAACCTTCAACTGCTATACCTGGTCAAAAAAACTTCGCAAGCATGCATTTGGGCTGAAGATTCCTTTCAGGAATGACTCTACAGATCTAAAAAATGCAACAGTTGTCATTCGAGCAAGAAAGTGACCCCTCGTATAGCACAAAGCCCAAGAAGTCCGAATTGAATAAAGTAAAGCAATGTGTTTATCTGAACCCAGTCCAAACTGAGAAACCATTTCATTCCATCGTAACTCAAAGTCTTCTGTATTCTCTACACAATGCAATGCATCAAACTCAGATCTGAATTCTGCATATTGACATCCAAGCGGAACAGAGAACCAACTTGATACCTTGGGCGAAATATTCCATACGCAGGTAATGTGTTTTGTGTTTGGTAGTTCGCCCCTAACTGCATCTCTGAGCCCTGGGTCTAGATCAGTTAAGATTGTCTGGGGACTTCTTCCTCTCATAAACCGGACAAAACTCTGTATCCAGGGAGATAAACATCATCTATGAGGAAATGTAGAGTACAAGATATGGATCTATCTAGAGGGACAGAGAGATAAACCTGTAAAGCCCAGGCAAATGATCGTGGCGCCTCGTCCTGCAACAGAACACATCCGAAAATGATCATTCTGCCATTGCTGTCAATGCCAAACCACGCCCCAAACAACATACCATAAGTGATTGATCGGTATGACGTGTCAAAATGCACCACATCACCGAACATGGTATATGCATTAACTGAATCGCCATATGACCAAGCAATGTGCTCAAGTTTGTCATTGTCATCCACGCTACAATCAAAACAAAAGCCTTCATCTGCCTCCTTCGAGGCCTTGCAGGCCTCAAGAAGTTCCATTATATCGTTTTCTCTCTTCTCATTGAGCAAAGCATCATTTTCTTGAACAACTTTCTTCCTGTTCTGAATAAAATTCCTAACATCCCTCTCCAAGAATGGCAATTGTCCACCTTGAATCCCCTTTTCTAATTCCAAGACCTTCACTATGCGATGAATCGGAAACCCAGCTTTAGATAGCAAAAGTATCCGCTCTTGATCAGCTTCATGAATCTTTCTGTAAGCGGGCAAGAGACGAACCTGGTCATCTTCCAGCAGCTCATGATTGTGAACATTGCTGAATTGCACAACACACCACTGCGAAATGCCTTCCACAACCTCCTTCGACAAGTACATCTTCGCATCGCAGCCGCACCGGACGGATTTCCGATCCCTATGGTGCTCCCCACTAGGCTTCTTCCTCACAGGTGCAAACCCAGACCGATAACAGACAAAGTCACGCTTGTATATACCCAACTGAGGGCTCAATCTCGAGCGCTCTTTCCTAATGGAGAAACCATTCTTCCTTGCAAAGTTGCCATAGTACTCAAATGCATCGTCATCACTCTTGAACACCATCCCCACATATGGGACTACCATAGCCTCAGCCGATGCCGCTTTTGCCTTCGCTAACTGGGAAGCAACTGCGGTCTCTTCATTATTGCCTTCATACGCAACAAAGCATTTCCAATCCCCACACGGGCATTGCTGCCGCTGTATCCATATGTTCTTTGATGACAATGATGTCATAATACAAAACTATCGAACACTAGCTCTACTTAGCTCTCAACACAGAAAATCAATACCCAAGTGATCCAAGAAGCAGCGAATATCAATCCTAAATGTCGAAGTCGTCAAAAGCTACGACCGGCGGTATGATGGTATAAACCTGTCAAGATCAGTTCTTTTTTTTAACCCTTTTCCTTAGAACAACAAACTAACCTGTAGCAAAACCTGTAAGGGAAAAAGGACTTCGAGCTACGCTGAAAATGGCTGCCCTCTTTTGAACAGTGAAATTGATATCTGCACAAACGGGATATGCTAAGAGATTATAAAAACTAAAGAATTAGATGTAGAAGTAAAACCCTAGCTGCTCTGTCTGCTGCTTGCTTCTTCACCAGCCTCATTTTCTTTTCTCTCTTCTTCTCTATCCAAGATTCCCAACTTGATCAGAGGATTTTCTTTCGTTTTCCGGGAAAAAAAAAAAAGAAGAAGGAAGGAAAGACCAACCCGTGAAATTCAGTTGGGCCCTTTGCAGCCAAGAAAGGCCGAATAAGACCATGTTTGGGACTCGCCCTTGGGCCCAAATTGCCATTTTTCAGATTTCGCAGGTCGAAAGGCAGGATCTTTTCATCATTCTGGAGTTGAATTTTTCAATTCCACATCAAGGAATTCAGCGTCTCCTCCCAAGACGTGCCTGAAAGGACGCTTCCCTTCACCGAAGTTCACGTGTGCATTAATGCCAGAACGCAGTTCGATAATGGGTGCGTGGAAACAACAACGGGCGTACCTCTCCAAGCTTCCTCTTTCGGAAAGTTCGGATCTTGCGGTCCTTTTGTATTGCTTGATGGGGACCATGCAATCTTTTGGGAAGCCATTTTCTCTTTTATGAGCTCGCTTTCTCTCAGGTGAATTGGACAAAACCATTTGTCAGCTCCAAGACGTGGGCATTGCATACGAGGCTTTGCCATGAATCTCCCATGTTTTCTTGTTTTAGGTGCATCTTGTTTGAGCCTCCCTTATGATCATCTGAACTTTTCGGGGATGCGTTGCCGATTAATTAGTGCTTAAAAAGATCGTGAATCTCTTCTTATTTGTGATTGCATATTTGGTGGGTCCCTCAAAGAAGAGATTCATTTATGAATGGATGATTTTTGTTTAGGCCAGGCCTTATCAGTATTGCTTAAATCCATTCATTTAAATGCGTGGTTGTGTTTCATCTGCATTATTGTCTTTGCTAGTACGGATTGACCGACGTTGATTGAAATTGTCCTGGGTCTTGATAGAAAAGGCAATGTCTAAAGGGAAACAAAGTCTCCCTGTTGTCACAATTTATAAGCCTGACATCTGTTTCATGAAGTCAAAGAGAATCACCAGTTTTAAGGTTATAAGGGAGGAAAGCTGCGAAATTTTCACCTTTCACTCTGCATCACAGAGAGTGACTAGACATTAGAACACGGTGTGGGGAACTTGAGCTCATGGCAAAGTTTGAACACATGCACTCCCAGACTGTAAACAAGACAGGCAGAAACTTCATGGAATGTCCCTTGACCGATTGCTGAATGCAGAATGCAGGCTGCTTAAAGAGGACGAATCTACATCATTTGATATGGCCTATGATGATACCAGAGAATCTTTGATTGGGAATTCAGATGATGCACCGAATCATCCCAAGGACAAGAGCAATGCAGTCCAAAGAAGAAGGCACCGCCGAAATTCTCCCTCAGCTGATAATTTCCCTGAGCAGAATGGCACTGAACCTCATCTTCTTCAGTCTACAAAAGGACCCACATTTAGAAAAATCCTAATAGTTTTGGCTACATACCTCGGTGTGGGAAGCTTTTGCTTCTTTCTTCTGGGGAACCAAATCTCGGGCAAGAAGACGAATGGTCTACTTGATGTCCTTTTGCGTCGTCACCATGACTACTGTGGGATATGGAGATCTTGTCCCAAGTAGCACATCGGCAAAACTTCTTGCCTCGACATATGTTTTCGCAGGAATGGCTCTTGGTGGGCTGATCCTAAGCAAAGCAGCTGACTACATTCTATAAAAGCATGAAGTTATTTTAGTAAGAGCTATGCACATCAATGAAAAGGTTGGTCTGGCCGAAATCCTGAAGGAGATGGAAGCTCACAACATCAGATATAGATTTCTCACTTCCCTTGTTCTTCTTGTGATCCTTACTGTACTTGGAACTATGTTTTTGTCAGTCGTTGAGAACTTTAAATTTGTTGATGCTTTCTATTGTGTTTATGCCACTATTACTACTCTGGGCTTTGAGATGAAAGTTTCTTGACCACCGGTGGCAGAATCTTCGCCGTGTTTTGGATACTGGCTAGTACCATTTGAGTGGCTCAGTTTTTTTTTTCTACCTTACTGAAATGTACACAGAAATCAGGCAACTATCATTCGTAAGATGGGTTCTGACACGAAATATTACGAGGTTGGCTTTAGAGGCAGCGGATCTTGATCATGACAACGTTGTCAGGTAAATTTTAATCATCTACTACAAATTCAATTGTGCAAATAACTAATTTGAGCAAATGTCTGAGTTTCTGGCTGGCGCTTTCCTTTTGCAGCGCTGCGGAGTTTGTTGTATACAAGATACAGGAAATGGGAAAGATCAGCCGGGAAGATGTAACGGCTATCTTAGAAAGGTTCTGGAACCTTGATGTCGATCACTCTGGAACTTTGACAACATCTGATTTAGCTCAGGCCTGAAATTAGGGGGTTTTGCTGCTTGTTTTGGAGGATTATACAGACATACTTTAGTCTTGTATCACTCATACGTGCCACTGTTACTTGCTGATAATGCTGAAGTTTTTTCTGTTTGCTCTAACCATGAATGAATCACTTGAAAAGAGTAATTCCAAAATGTGGAACTCAGGTATCCCTGCCTGAATCGTTGCATCTAGCAGCAGACGCCAGACCGTCATGCTGTAATTTGCCAAGTACCATTAGTCAGATGGTTTGTGACATCAGCTTCACAAAATTGTTGAATTTCATTGTTGATCTGTTGCAGTCTCACTTTTACAAGACAAAATTCGCTACCTTTGTCCATTGGTGAATTTAAATTCCTAAATCTACCTGAACAGCACAATCATAGCCATCATGCAAATGGACTTGATTATGTTTTGTAGTTTTGAATCATCTGTGAAGTCATTGTATATAAATTCAAGAATGACCATATTCTTTAAGTTCATGTCGATTGGCTTAGACATTGAAGGAGGATTACTCCAACAAATTCATCTCAATTCAGTAAAATGATTCGCTAAGTTATCAATGAAGGTTCCTTCATTTAATTTGAGATACTTTAGATGTTCAAACCTTCTAATCTCTTCAGTTTTAATAGCATCTCAAAGATAACCACTAAGGTCTGCCCTAATGGTCACTCTTCTTAGATGAAGTTATTTTGTCAATGTTCCTTATTCCTGCATGTATGCTGAATTAAAAAAATTACTATTTTTGCAACTCAATTAAGCCATCAGTTCTTGATGATTCCTCTTAAACATCTTCAAGTAAATAATAACACTTTCCAAAATGAGAAGAGAGTTGATTAAAGATGACCTCGGCAAGAGTCATCTTATCAATATCCCCATGCCATGAAGTAATAATAACACTTTCCAAAATGAGAAGAGAGTTGATTAAAGACGACCTCGGCAAGAGTCATCTTATCAATATCCCTACACCATGAAGTTGGGAAAAATTATTCAAAAAATCCTAAACTTATTGCACTTTTGCCAATTTAGTCGTAAATTTTTCAATTTTGTCAATTTAGTTTTAAACATTTTTATTTCTTGCCATTTGAGTCAATTCAACCAATTTTGACTAGAATTTACTGATGTGGATGTCAATTGCGTCAAGTAGCACAATCAACGCTGACGTGGATAATTATTAATAATATTTTGAAATATTTTGAAAATTTTATTTTTTCTTTCTTTCATTTCCACTTTCTTCTTCCTTTGCTTGTGGCTGACCACTGGCCAAAGGCGATGGCTGGTCACCAACCATGGCTGGGCTGGCCAGCCTTGCTTGCCTCAAGCAAGGAGTGGGCGGGCAAGGGCGAGCCTCATTGAGGCAACACTTGGCGAAAGTTGGCCTCACCCATGCCAGATTTGGTGAGGTCAACCCTTGGCCAGGTTAGGGCAGCCTTGTCGGGTAAAGGCAACACCGAGCAAGCTTGCCTTGGCCTAGGGTAGGGTCGTTCTCCCCTAGTTTGGATGATGGTCGGGCTTGCCTAGAGTCGCCCTTGACTATCGCTTGGGTGGAGGCGATGCTCGGTGAGGTTGCCTTGGCCTAGGCAAGGGTCATCTTTGCTTGGTCTAGGCGATGGTTGGGCTCGCTTGGCCTAGGCAAGGCCGACCTTCAACATGCCTCGCTTGGGTGAGGGCTCCCTTCGTTGAGGCTCGCCCTCACCCAGCCGGGTCTCACCCTTGCTAGGCCAAGCCTTGCTTGTGGTGGGTGAGGCCAGCCTGGTGTCCATGGACGATGGTTGGTCAACACTTGTGGCTGGTCACTAGTGAAAGGAAGAAGAAAATAGAAAAGAAAGAAAGAGGAAAAAGAAAAAGAAACAAAAAAACAAAAAATTGTATAAAAATCTTCAAAAATATTAATTTTTTTTTTTAAATTATCCATATCAGCACCAATTATACCATATAGCATTGCCGGCCCTCATATTTGCAAATTCCAGTAAAAATTGGCAAAATGGACTAAATTGGTAAGAAAGTTAAAATGTTTATGACTGAATTGACAAAAAAAAAAATACTAAATTAGCAAAAAGGCAATAGATTTAGGCATTTTTGGACAATTTTCTCCATGAATTTGAACGAGTCGCATGCCTTCAAAGTGGACATCTAACAATTCGCTTATTCCTAGAACTCGATCATAAATTCCAACTAAATATTCCATCACCTATCTATTCTTTGGTTTTGACCTTTCCACGACCTTCTCGACTCCCAGTTTGATTGGTTCTTTGTGGTTGACCAAATGGAAAGCCATTTTAGCTGGGAGGGAGGGAGAGAGGGGGGGAGGGGGAAGGGAAATTATCTAGGAGTGATCTTACTCAAGGACCTTGTAAACTACATAGAAATAGGATAAACTATAGGACCTTAGCAATTCGTATGATTGTCTAAAGGAGTGAATTATAACTATTTTGACCAGAAATTGATTTATAAAAGAGAAATAGATTTTTCTATTTCTATTTTTAGATGAGTTTTTGAGTAAAAATTTGTATTTAAAAACGTTGCAAATTTTCTGTTTTTGGAATAGAATTTCGTTTGATAATAATATAAAATTTCTCATTCTCAGGGGTCGACCAGTGGATGACGGTGGCGGTCAGTGGTGACCGATGGTGACCAATGACGACAGACAATGGCGACAGATGGTGAGTGGGTGGCCGACTAGTAGAGAGGACAAGCAATGATGATAGTTTTTATTTATCATTTCTATTTTAAATCTATTTCTGAAATAAAAATTTGTTTCAAAAATTAAAAAATGAAATTGTATTACCAAACAAATTTCGCTTCTAGAAAAAAGTTTAGAATAGAAAAAAATGTTCTTAAAATAGAAATTGGGTATTGCCACGTGAGTGACAAAATTCTTATAATAGAAATCACTTTATAGCCAGAAATTGATTTTTTAATTTTTATTATTTGGATGACTTTTTAAGTAAAGAAACGCGTTTGATAACGACTCAAAATTTTTATTTATGGAACAGAAGTGATGTTACTCAAGCACCCTGTAAATTACATAGCAACAGGATAAACTATAGGACCTTAGCAATTTATATGATTGTCCAATGGCGTGAATCATAACCATTCTGACTAGAAATTGATTTCTAGAAGAGAAATGTATTTTTCTATTTCTATTTTTGGATGAGTTTTTGAGTAAAAATTTGTGTTTATGCAAAATTTCTATTATTGAAATATAATTTAATTTGATGATGATACAAAATTTCTCATTTTCAAGGGGCGACCGGTGGACGACGGTGGTGGATGGCGGCAACCGATGGTGACCAACGGTAGTGGATGGCGGCGGCTAGTAGAGAGGGCAAGTAATGATAAGAGTTTATATTTTTCATTTTTGTTCCAAGGAAAATTTTTTTTCTTCTAATTTTTGTTCTAAACCTATTTCTCGAATAAAAATTTGTTCCAGAATTTAAAAAATGAAATTGCGTTACCAGACGGATTTCTCTTCCAAAAATAAGTCTAAAATAGAAAAATTGTTCGTGGAATAGAAATTCAACAAAATTTCTAGAAAAATCACTTTCTAGTTAGAAATTGATTTCTCAATTTATATTCTCTCGACGAGTTTTTGAATAAAGAAACGCGTTTGATAACGAACTCAAAATATTTATTTATGGAACATAAATCCGTTTAATAACAAAATAAGATTTCTATTTTTAGGGGAGGTAGCGTTCGACGTCTGGCAGTGGGCGACGAGCGGCCAACAGTGGGTGTTTGGAGTCCTAAGGCGGCAGGTGGTGACAAGAGTGAACAATGAGAAAAGTTTTCGTTTCTCACTTTTGTTCCAGAAATATAAAAGTTAGAAATTTGAACTTATGATTTCTACTTCAAATATATTTTTGGAATAAAAATCTATTCCAAAAATAGAAAAATAGAACTGCGTTACTAAATAGATCTCTATTCTAAACCTATTTTAGGAAATAGAAAAACAAAGAAATAAAAAAATAGAAATTTTGTCATGTGTATCCTTGGACATTTACATTGCTCCAAAATATAAGTTTTGTACACTTGGCAATGGTCATGTCCTGGAATTTGATTTGATTCCAATATGAGATTAGCAATCTTGGGATTATATTTATAACATAGATGTGCATATCTTTGAGTTACGACTATAAAAGTTAACATGGAGTATTCAAGTGGAGAAATGTCTAGAGTATTGAAAGATTAAATGATCAGATGAGAATTTGCATCACACTTCATTAACTCATTCCTTTTCCTCCCACTGCCCACAATAAATATCAGTATAGCTCCATCGCTATCGATATCATTATTCCCCCCATTACAGTTTTTGATAAACATAGCATCAATTCATCAATTATTTTTTTTTTTTTATTATTATTATTATTTTTTTTTATGTCGGTCTTATTTTAATCCTACTCTAACACTCACTCTCAAACTTGTGCCCTGCCTCATTGCAGGGCGTGGGAGTCGAAACCCACTCCTGAAATGATATCATCCCCACCCCAATCCTCCCATGAGAAGGTGGGGATTTGAACTCCTTACCCCCCCTTCCAAATTGAAAGGGTAGCCACTGGAGTGAACTCTCAGTGGTTAATTCATCAATTAGTTTATTATAATAAAAGTTCCATCTCAATTAGACTGGAAATTTTAACATCTATGATTAAGTGTTAAGGAAAATTAAGGAAACAAGGATCTTTGAAAGCAGCTACCTCACCTTTTCTACTTGTTCACTTTTGTTAGAATATTCAAATAATAAATTACACATTCAATAAACAACTAAAGCTTTTAACACAGTTAATAATGATTTCACAAAATCTTACATGGTGTCAGAACTAAGAATCTTGAGTTCAAATTTTTTCATGCCTTGTTTGCCTCATCAATTAAATGTTTCTATGTTTAGTATTAAGCAAAAAAAACTTTAGTGCGAGGGGTTCGTTTTTCTCCGAAGGAAAAAGCAAGAAAATGCAAACCCGCGAAATTTAGTTGGGCCCTTTTCAGTCAAGAAAGGCCAATGAGATAATGTTCGGGACTCGCACTTGGGCCCAAATTGCCATTTTCAGATTCACAGTCCAGAGGCAGGTTCTTTTCGTCATTTGGTAATGGAATTTTCCGTCCCCCATCAAGGAATTCATTCTTTTCCAAGCATCCTAGAAAGGATGCTTTACACGGTTGTACTAATCCGGGAGCACAGTCCAATAATGGGGTGCGTGGAAACAACGGGCGTAGCTCCTCAGCTTCCTCCGTGGGAAAGTTTGGACCTTGCGGTCCTTTTATGATGGGGGCAATGCAAATCTTTTGTGAAGCCATTTTCTCTTCCATGAACTCGCTTTGTCAGGTAAATTAGACAAAGCCAACTGCTTCATTTTCAGCTCCAAGACGTAGACATGCATATCGTGTTTTCTTGTTTTCCTCATGATCATCTGACCTTTCAGGGATGGTTGCAGATTAATCAGTGTTTAAAAAGATCATGAATCTCTTCTTTTGTGTGACTGCATATTTGGTGTCTCGCTTCAAAGTAGAGATCCATTCATGAATGAATGAATTTTTGTTTAGTCCAGGCCTTATTGGCATTGTTTAATCCATTCATTTACATGCTTGGCTGTGTTTCATCTGCAATATTTTCTATGCTAGTACGTATTGGTCAACATTGATTGAAATTGTCCTTGGTCTTGATAAAAAAAGAAAAGCAATGTCTAGAGGGAAACAAAGTCTCTATTATCACAATGAACAAGCCTGAGATTTGTTTCAGAATCAAAGAGAATCGCAGTTTAAGGTTATTTGGGAGTGAACGGTACAGGGAACTTGAGCTCATGGTGAAGTTTGAACACAACCGGACGGTAAATAAGACAACAGAAAATCATGGAATGTCCCTTAACTGATTGCTGAATGCTCGAAAAATGCAGGTTGCTTAAAGAGGACGAATCTGCAGCATTGGATATGGCCACTGATGATACCAGAGAATCCTCCATTGGGAATACAGTTGACGCTTTGAATGATCCCAAGGACAATGGCAATGCAGTTCAAAGAAGAAGACACCGCCGCAATTTGCCTCCAGTGGATAGTTTCCCTGAGCTGAATGGCACCGAACCTCATCTTCCCAAGTCTACTAAAGAACTCACATTTATGAAAATCCTCATAATTTTGGCTGCATACCTTGGTGTAGGAAGCTTTTGTTTCTTTATCCTGAGGAACCAAATCTCGGGCAAGAAGACGAATGGTCTACTCGATGCCCTTTACTTTTGTGTTGTTACCATGACTACTGTGGGATATGGAGATCTCGTCCCAAGTAGCACATTGGCGAAACTTCTAGCCTCGACATATGTTTTCGCAGGATTGGCTCTTAATGGGCTGATCCTAGGCAAAGCGGCTGATTACATTCTTGAAAAGCAGCAAGATCTTTTAGTAAGAGCTATGCACATGAATGAAAGGGTTGGTGAGGCCGAAATCCCGGTCGAATCCCACAAAATCAGATATAATTTTCTCACTTCCCTTGTTCTTGTCATGGTCCTTACTGTACTTGGAACTGTGTTTTTGTCGGTCCTCGAGAAATTTAAATTTGTCGATGCTTTCTATTGTGTTAGCGTGACTATTAGTACTCTGGGCTATGGAGATAAAAGTTTTTTGACCACCGGTGGCCGAATCTTTGCCGTGTTTTGGATACTGGCTAGTACCATTTGTGTGGCTCGGTTTTTTTTCTACCTTGCTGAACTGTACACAGAAAGCAGGCAACGATCATTCATAAAACGGGTTCTGACACGAAATATTACGAGGTCGGATTTAGAGGCAGCAGATCTTGATCGTGACAAAGTTGTCAGGTAAATTTTAATCATATTCTACAAATTCAATTATGCAAATAAACTAATTTGAGCAAATGTCTGAGCTTCCTGCTGGCGCTTTCTTTTTGCAGCACTGCAGAGTTTGTCGTATACAAGATACAGGAAATGGGAAAGATCAGCCAGGAAGATGTTACGGCTATCTTGGAAAGTTTCCGGAATCTTGATGTCGATCACTCTGGAGCTTTGACAGCATCTGATTTAGTTCAGGCCGGAAATTAGGGGGTTTTGCTGCTTGTTTCGAAGGGTTATACTTATATTAGTCACTCGTATGCACCGTGGTTACTTGCTAATAATGCTGAAGTTTTTTCTGCTAGCTCCAATCATTAGTGAATGTCTCCCCAAAATGACTCATGTATCAGTGCCTGAATCGTTGCATCTAGCTTCAGATGCTAGATCGTCCTGCTGTAATTTGCCAAGTACTATTAGTCAGATGGATTGCAACATCAGCTTCGCAAAATTGTTGAATTTCATCATCTGTTGCAGTCTCAGTTTTATATGACAGAAGCAGTTTGCCAACTGAAATGTTTTGTCTGTTGATGATTTTAGGTTCCTAAATCTATCTGAATAGCACGTCATAGCTATCATGCAAACAGACTTGATTATGTTCCATAGTTTTGAATCATCTGTGAAGCTGTTGTGTATAAATTCAAGAATGACCATATTTTTTAACAGCATATCCATTGGCTTAGATGTTGGAGGAGGATGACTCCAACAAATCCATCTTAACTCGGTAAGATGATTCGCTAAGTTATTAACAAAGGATCATTCTTTTAATTTAAGGTACTTTAGATGTTCAAACTTTTCAATCTCTTCAGTTTCAATAGTGTCCTTAGGATAACTTTTGTGTAGATCAAGCCTCAATGCTTGAACATTTCTCTTCATCTGCAAATGAGAGAAAGAAATGAGTAGAACTCAGTGTTGATGAGAGCACCGCCAACCTCTCTCCATTCTGCAGATATTTCTCTCTTGGCCTAGATAATTCTAGAATAATATAGTCCTTTCTTCATCCAAGCAAGTTGTAGCATAATAATTACTGTCAGAGATATTTGTATTGGAACTGTCTGGAGAGATGGGAGAGCAGGTCATTTACACCCCATAAATAGGAGTGCCTCCTCCCTTTGTATTTCCATATCTTACTTTGCTACGTAGATTCATTGAATTTTCCTGATGAAATAATTTCTCTTCCAAGATCTTTGATTTGATTGCGCATTCAAGACCGTTTGTACCCCTCAATCTTTACCAAAGACATGCTAACGAGGACATCAATTCCAATATTGGGGGAAAACTTACAATGTTCCCACATGTAAATTGCTTTTATCTTATCCTCACCAACAAAAATGCACACGATATCAAGCAAGATTTGTTGTTGTCCGAAAGTTAAGGCATCGTAACTAATCTTCAACTTTGGAAAAGCATTTTGTGTGGTGCTTTTCTTAACTTGTCCAATATTTCTTTTCATAGTTTGGGTGTTTCGTGGTAGAGGAACAAATCGGTTACTTCAAGAGCCAATGAAAATCTCTTAGTAGCAAATGCGATTTTTCTTGAAAGATCATTGTAATTATCTATAGGAGAGTCTATTAAATGTGTGCCTCTTGAAAAGTCCAAGTGCATGATCGGTACTCATCACCTCCATTACATAATTTAAAATTTGATACTTTAGATTATTGATGCACAAAACATCTTTATTTCTAGTTGTAATTAATATTCTAAATCCTAAATACAAAATACTCTTTTCACCTAATTTCTCCACTTACTTGTTGTTATCAACATGACAACATCATCAGCTACAACGAGGACTTTCTTATTACAAAGTGCTTCTCCAATCCTCTTCATTCCATAATCAATTTTGTCAATGCTACTTATTCTTTCATGAATGCTGATCTCGGATGATAACTTTTTTTCCAACTCAACTAAACCATCAATTCTTGATAAATTTCACTTGAACATCTACAAGAAAACAACAACACTTTCCGAAATGAGAAGAGAGTTGATTAAAGACGACTTTAGCAAGAGTCGTCTTGCCGATATCCCACATGCCATAAATTTGAATGAATTGCACATTGCCAAAGTCGACATCTAACAATTCTCTTATTGCTACAACTCGATCATAAATTTCAACTAAATGTTCAGTCATTAAGTTATTCTTTGATTTTAACCTTTCCACGATCTTGATGACTACTAATTTGATCAATTTGCTGTGGTTGAAACAATGGAAAACCATTTTAGTGGTGGGAAACTGGAAAATCATGGTTAACTAGCTAGAAGTGATGTTATTCAAGCACCCTATAAGTTACATAGCAATTGGATAAACAATAGGACCTTAACAATTTTTATGTGATCGTCTAAATCGTCTAAGAGTCCATATTAGACAATCACATCACTTCAAAACATACGTTTTATGCACTTGCCAATGGTGGTCATGTCCTGAAAATTGACTTGATAGTAATATGATAAACGTAATGTCAATTTATCAGTTAGTTTACTATAATAAAAGTCTCATCTAAATCAAACTGCAAATTTTACATCTTTGGTTGATTTAAGGAAAATCGGGAAAACAAGCATCTTTGAAAGTAGCTTAGTTTACCCTTTGTACTTCTTCACTTCTAATCCTGTTATCACATCAACACCGTGAGAGCCTCTCTCTCCACACGTCCACTTGCTCATCACTAAACTTCTTCTCACCCTCCAAATCAAGAGTATCGCATTGTGATATAGTGGAGTTTCAGTTTAATATCATCAGGTTCCACGTCGAAAAAAATAGATAGGGATGGAGAATTTCCTTTCGTTTTCTTGGGAAAAAAAAGAAAACGCAAACCCGTGAAATTCAGTTGGGCCCTTTTCAGCCAAGAAAGGCCGAATGAGACAATGTTAGGGACTTGCACTTGGGCCCAAATTTGCCATTTTCGGATTCGCAGTTCAAAGGCGGGTTTTCATCTTGGTAATGGCATTTTCAGTCCCACAAGGAATTCATTCTTCTCCAAGATGCGCCTCAGAGGATGCTTTTCACGTGTGCACTAATGCCGAAAGGCAGTTCAATAATGGGGTGCGTGGAAACAACGGGCGTAAGTCCTCAGCTTCCTCTCTGGGAAAGTTTGGACCTTGCGGTCGTGTTTCTGACGGGGGCAATGCAAATCTTTTTGTGAAGCCATTCTCTCTTCCATGGACTCGCTTTGTCGGGTAAACTAGACAATGCTCACTGTCTCATTTTCAGCTCCAAGAAGTAGAGATGCATGTCATGTTTCTTGTATTTTGGAGTCTCCTCATGATCATCTGACCTTTATGGGATGTGTTGCAGATTAATCAGTGTCTTAAAAGATCATTAATCTCTTTTCATGTGTGATTGCATATTTGGTGTCTCCTTTCAAAGAGGAGATCCATTCGTGTCCTCCTCATCTTGCCATTCGAGTTAGAGGATGAAGTATTGTTTAGTCCGTTAGAGGATGAAGTTTTGTTTAGTCCAGGCCCTCTTGGCATTGTTTAATTCATTCATTTACATGCCCGGCTGTGTTTCATTTGCAATATCGTGTATGCTAGTACGTATTGGTCAACATTGATTGAAATCGTCCTTGGTCTTTATTTAAAAAACAAAAAGCAATGTCTAAAGGGAAACAAAATCTCTCTATCATCACAATGCACAAGCCTGAGACTTGTTTCTGGCCAGTTTAAGGTTATCAGGGAGTGAATGCTGTGAAATTTTCACCTTCCAGTCTGCATCACAGAGAGTGACCAGACATTAGATTATGGTACGGGGAACTTGAGCTCATGGCGAAGTTTGAACACACACTACTGGATGATAAACAAGACGACAGAAAATTCATGGAATGTCCCTTGACTGATCGCTGAATGCTGCTAAAATGAAGGCTGCTTAATGAGGACGAATCTGCAGCATTTGATATGGCCTATGATGATACCAGAGAATCCTTGATTGGGAATTCAGTTGAAGCTTCGAATCATGCTGAGGACAAGATCAATGCAGTCCAAAGAAGAAGACACTGCCAAAATTCTCCTTTAGCGGATAATTTCCCTGAGCAGAACGGCCCTGAACCTCGTCTTCTCAAGTCTACAAAAGTACCCACACCTAGGAAAATCCTAATAGTTTTGGCTGCATACCTTGGTGTAGGAAGTTTTGTTTCTTCCTCCTGAGGAACCAAATCTCGGGCAAGAAGACGAATGGTCTACTTGATGCCCTTTACTTTTGCGTTGTTACCATGACTACTGTGGGATATGGAGATCTTGTGCCAAGTAGCACATTGGCGAAACTTCTAGCCTCGACATTGTTTTCGCAGGAATGGCTCTTGGTGGGCGGATACTGGGCAAAGCAGCCGATTACATCCTTGAAAAGCAGCAAGTTCTTCTAGTAAGAGCTACGCACATCGATGAAATGATTGGTCTGGCTGAAATCCTGAAGGAGGTTGAAGCCCACAAAATCAGATATAATTTTCTCATTTCCCTCGTTCATGTCGTGGTCCTCACTGTACTTGGAACCGTGTATATGTCGGTCACCGAGAAATTTAAATTTGTCGATGCTTTCTATTGTGTTTGTGCTGCTATTACTACTCTGGGCTATGGAGATCAAAGTTTCTTGACCACCGGTGGCAGAATCTTTGCCGTGTTTTGGATACTGGCTAGTACCATTTGTGTGGGTCGGTTTTTCTTCTACCTCACTGAACTGTGCACAGAAAGCAGGCAAAGATCGTTCACAAAATGGGTTCTCACACGAAATCTTACATTCTTCGATTTAGAGGCTGCTGATCTTGATGATGACAAAGTTGTCAGGTGAATTTTCATCATCTACTACAAATTCAATTATGCAAATAAACTAATTTCAGCGTCTGAGTTTCTTGCTGGCGCTTTCTTTTTCCAGTGCTGTGGAGTTTGTTGTATACAAGCTACAGGAAATGGGAAAGATCAGCTGGGAAGATGTTACCGCAATCTTAGAAAGGTTCCAGAATCTTGACGTCAATCACTCTGGAACTTTGACAACATCTGATTTAATGCAGTCCCGAAATTAGGGGGTTTGGCTGCTTGGAGTATTGTACCTACATACTGTCTTGGAACTTTTTACTTGCTGATAATGCTGAGTTTTTTCTTCAACCATGAGGAGACATTCACCCCTATCTAGAAAATCATTGGCAAAAAGT
Source organism: Eucalyptus decipiens (assembly GCA_014182575.1). Taxonomy (NCBI): domain Eukaryota; kingdom Viridiplantae; phylum Streptophyta; class Magnoliopsida; order Myrtales; family Myrtaceae; genus Eucalyptus; species Eucalyptus decipiens. The sequence continues at coordinate 15,959,036 of CM024612.1, read as the reverse complement.
AAATCCAAAATGTGGAACTCATGTCTCCCTGCCTGAATCACTGCATCTAGCAGCAAATGCTAGATACAAGGAGTCGGATGGTCTGCGACATCAGCTTCATAAAGTTGTTGAGTTTCATCGTCGATCTGTTGCAGCCTCACTTTTCCATGACAGAAGTCACTAACACGATGCGTGTAACAAATTCTGCAGTTTGCCAACTGAAATGTTTTGTCCATTGATACTTTTTTTTTTTTTTTTTTTTTAAGTCAATTGATTTTTTATATTTTATTTTATAAGTTCCCAGATCTATGTGAACAGCACTATCATAGCCATTACGCAAACAGACTTGATTTGAATCAGCTATCCTCATTGATTTAAACTTCAACAACTGGTAACTGGTAATTAATCTGTTTAAAATGCCAAACTACCTACTCATCCTATTTCAGCAAACAGAATCATAAAATCATCGACCTTCCCACCAAACCTTACTGTTCCTTTACTGTCTCATACGATCAAATACAAATATCCAACTAAGCACAACTGATAAAATATAAAACCTTTAGCAAGTTAAGACGTGTGACTGTGCATGACTCAGAGTTCTCTTCACTGAAGTAGTCGGTGCGGTTCGTGTTATAGCCCCTATTTACACCATAACTGCTCTCACCGTAATAAGCCGGCACCCCGTGATAGTATGGCATGGCGCCGTATCCTTGGAAATACGGCTAAGGCGGCTGTTAGTACATTCAGCGCAGATAAATGTTGGCATTTCCCGAGATGTAGAAATTAAACTTCTGATCTTGTGCTTGCTTCTTTTCGCCGTGTCCTTTACGCTTGTCTCCTCCTCCGTCTATATTTTCCTTACTTTCTTTTGGTTTTGCAGCTCGTGCGTCCTTCTTCGTTTTTCCTTCTTTTGGTTTATCCCCAACATTGTTCTTCTTCTCTGTCTCCTTCGGCTTCTCGCCGTCTTTCTTCTCGGGCTTCTTCTCAGGGACTATCTTGATGCTCTCCACTGTTTTTCCGCCTTTGCTGGCTATTTTCTCAAGGATTCTCAGAGGACAACAGCTTACCACACTGATTAGCACCCTATTCTGCTTCTCATCGTACCTTTGGTCTCGGATTTCTATCGTTCCCAAAACGATGACACCGATAAATCAACTTAGTTTCCTTTCTACAGCTAAATTTTTGCACGAAAGTTTACATCACATAATACTATTTACAGATTCTAATTCACCAAGGTCCTCATCCTAAATACATAATTAGAATAGGAACAATGCGTGGGAGACTTTCAATTTTGGGAGAAACAGAATTATCGTTTACAAAATACGACAGCCCAGGATTAGGAATCCAGACATACAGTCGTTAGCTCAATATGACTATGAAAAACATTTAGCATGAAAGCCTTATTTATCGCCGATTGTGATTGCCTCACTGAAGTCATATGGAGTCTGTGGTGGTGAAAAACAAAAAGGTAAAAAAAGTACAACCATTGACACAGGCAAGGTGAGACTCACCAAGGATTTTGCCGATCACTTCCCTGATCTTCTTGTAGCAGCGAGAGCACCCCAGGTCAACCTTGATGACCATTTCAACCTTCTACAATCCAGAGTCAAACATACAAACGCACAAACACAGAGAACGTGAGTTAACAACACAAGCAAAGATCTTTTGAACTCTGCAAACAAAACGAAGCCAAAAGAAGAGGAAAGCATGGCTCTTTCTGCCACCAGAAGAATGAGAAAAATCTATCTTTTTATGCAAGAATGTAAAAGAGCTGATCACGTGTGGGTTACAATAATCATTCCATCAGTTAGAAGGAAAGAGTCTTGATAAATTGGAAGGATGAGGAATGTAACATGCACCTTTTCAGCCATTGCTCTCGTCTCCGGTGGGCTTTGCGAGAACTGATCTCTCGAGCTTTAGGAGGAATATGACTGATTGTGGAATGATTTCCTCTCTCTGACTCTCTCTCTCTCTCTCTATCTGAGAGGAATGAAAGCTCAAGGGAGATGGAGAGAGAGATGATGGTGAAGTGAAGTAGCAACGTCCAAGAGGATCACATTTATATAGACGAGGACAAATAAGTTCATGTGAACATGTAAGCCTCCGGGCAGCTTCGAATGGGAGGACGCCGCGTGCCGGTTTGGGGTGGGAAATTTCACAATGTCGTTTGATGACTGTGAAGACACCGTTGCCGGTCTTCATCAGCACCTTCCCCGAATGCATTAATTCAGGCCATGGAAAATTCCCTTCGGCTTCACAGGAACATGGAGACGAATCTTGCCATAGGTAACTGTCCTCTTTTCCGTGCCGAATTATCAACTACAGATGTCCTGCAAACTAAACTAAACACAAATGCGGGCGGCACTTGTATTTGCCATCCACTGGGTTGGAATGATAGTTGAATGAAGTTTTCTCCGATTAGAGATGATATAGCTCTAGAGATGATAGGTATGCAAAAGGGCATGCGCAAATTGTTATTAGGACTTTCGGCTTGTTAGGTGTTTCAATATGTACAACTAACTTAGGTTTGTCTTGTTGCATTGAACTCAAAATTGGTCTTTCTAGCTTCATGAATATGATAAGATACAGCCTGTAAAGTCAAAAGTTAAAGACATCTCGCCACTTTCGTGCAATGCTAATTCCCCTTCAAAGTTCTGCGTCAAGACTTTTATTTCTTGATAGCTTCCAAGTGATGAGACTTTTATTTATCGATAACTTCCGATTTCTTGACAACTTCCAAGTGATGAGACTTTTATTTCTAGAAAACTTCCGAGTGATGAGGACACTTAAATTAGGTTTCAGAGATCAAATTCATAATCTTGAGCTCAATAGGACATACACTGACACATGATACGCAATATGATACGACACGTCGACATGTTACTTATAAAATGATAAAAAATTCCAACATATTAAGACACGTTGTACATTAAATGAATATATATATATATATATTTTAGTGACCCAGGAAACCTCGAAAGGGGGCAGTCGGCGGGTAGAATTTTGGGACAACATGGGGAAACCACCACTCCACGCCACCGGGTAAGGCGTCAAATACGACGCTCGGGAATTGAATCCCTCCCCTTGCGATTAGGGGGGGAGTGCGCCCACCAACGACGCCACCCCGACGGGTGGTTTGAATGAATATTTTTTTATATATACATAATGAATTATTATTTTTATGATTATTTCAATTAAATTAATTTAATTCAGACTCACAAATAAAGAAATTATAAAAAAGAGCCTAGAATGAATCTATACTAATAACATTAATAAATTAATTCATAAAAAACTGAAAGACATTTTTTGACTTTAAGAAAAGTTATCAATGAAGTTAATGACTAATAAAGATTAGAGTCAACTTATTTAAATAAATATATAATCTTCTATAGTGATCCAAATTTATCATAATTCAACATTCAATATTTTTATTTTTATTTTTTTTAAATCACTTTTTAACCCACCCTTGTATTTATTTTTTAGCCTTATCCATTTATTAATAAGTCTATTCAACATTCAGCGTTTTTTTGGGGATAAATGGGCCCTTCCCACTTATTTCATCCTCTCGTTTGTTCTCCCGTCCCACGCACTCACCCCGTAATTTCCTTTCTTCAAAATTGAAATCCCTGTCCACCCTCTCCTCCCTCCCAAAAGGAAAAGAAAAAGAAAAAAATCACCTATTTATTTCACCTCTCATTTCTTCCCTCGCACCCACCCACCCACCGCCTGTCATTTTCTTTCTTAAAAATTGAAATTACCGTCCACCCTCCCCTTCCTCCCAAAAGAAAAAATAAAAGAAAAAAGTTCACCCATTTATTTCACCTCTCATTTCTTCCCTAGCATTCCCATTTCCTTTTTCTTCTCCTTCCTAAAAGTAAAGAGATGAGTGTAATAAAAATCCTAAAATTTTTTACGAAAATGCAATTAAGTCTTAAAATTTGTAAAAAGAGCAAACAAGTCCTAAAACTTGTCAAATTATTTCAATTAAGTCCTAAAGTTCACATCGTCAACCTTTTTAATGGAAAATGTTAACGTGATGCGAACGTAACGTTTAAAATAATTTTTTACTTTCATGTGGCTTTTTTTCAAATGATTTTTTATTTAAATTAGATTTTTAAATTAAAAAGAAAAGCTAAAATATATTTAAAAAAATTAAATAGAAAAAGAAAAAGAAATGGCCGACTTCCTTCGCTGCCGCCCATCGCCGGAGGGGCTGGCTTCCTTTGCCGGCGGGGGAGGAGTTGCTAATTTTTTTTTTTTTTAATAACAATTTTTAAAAATAAATTTTAACTTTTCTTTTTAGTTTTTAAATCTATTTAAAAAAATTTTAAAAAAATAATTAAAAAAGCCATGTGGAAAATGAAAATTATTTAAAATGTCACGTTCGCTCCACGTTAGTATTTTCCGTTAAAAAGGTTGATGGTGTTAACTTTATGACTCGATTGAAATAATTTGATAAGTTTTAAGACTTGATTGTATTTTTTGCAAGTTTTAGGACTCAATTGCATTATCGCGACAAGTTTTAGAGGCTGCTGATCTTGATGATGACAAAGTTGTCAGGTGAATTTTCATCATCTACTACAAATTCAATTATGCAAATAAACTAATTTCAGGGTCTGAGTTTCTTGCTGGCGCTTTCCTTTTTGCAGTGCTGTGGAGTTTGTTGTGTACAAGCTACAGGAAATGGGAAAGATCAGCTGGGAAGATGTTACCACAATCTTAGAAAGGTTCCAGAATCTTGGCGTCGATCACTCTGGAACTTTGACAACATCTGATTTAATTCTGTCTCGAAATTATAGGGGTTTGTCTGCTTGGAGGATTGTACCTACATACTTTGTCTTGCATCACTGATACGCCCTGCCATTACTTGCTAATAATGCTGAAGTTTTTTCTGTTAGCTTCAACCATGAGGAGACATTCACCCCTATCTAGAAAATCATTGGCAAAAAGTAAATCCAAAATGTGGAACTCACGTGCATCTAGCAGCAAATGCTAGATACAAGGAGTCGGATGGTCTGCGACATCAGCTTCACAAAGTTGTTGAGTTTCATCGTCGATCTGTTGCAGCCTCACTTTTACATGACAGAAGTCACTAACACGGTGCGTGCAACAAATCCAACTGAAATGTTTTGTCCATTGTTTTTATTTTTTTTTTTTGAAGTTCCTAGATCTATCTGAACAGCACTATCATAGCCATTACGCAAATGGACTTGATTTGAATCAGCTGTCCTCATTGATTAAAACTTCAACAACTGGTAACTGGTAATTTAATCTGTTTAAAATACCAAACCACCTACTCATCCTATTTCAGAAAATAGAATCATAAAATCATCGACCTTCCCACCAAACCTTACTGTCTCATATGATCAAATACAAATATCCACCAAATTTGACAGATCCTCCAACTAAGCACAACTGATAAAATATAAAACCTTTAGCAAGTAAAGCACGTACATGCAACGCTAAGCCATGTCCTCCCCCCCTCTTTCTTTTTTGGTTTATCCCCATCCTTCTTCTTCTTGCCTCCTTCCGCTTCTTGACTTCTTTCTTCTCGCCGTCTCCTTTACGCTTGTCTCTTCCTCCCTCTTTCTTTTTTCGTTTATCCTCATCCTTCTTCTTCCCTGCCTCCTTCGACTTCTTGACTTCTTTCTTCTCGCCTTCTTTACTTCTCTTCCTCCCTCTTTCTTTTTTCTTTTATCCTCATCCTTCTTCTTCCCTGCCTCCTTCGGCTTCGGGGACTTTCTTGATCCTCTCCACTGTTTATGAAATACGACAGCCGGGGATTAAAAATCCAGACATACTGTCGTTAGTTCACTATGACTTCACAAAACATTTAGCATGAAAGCTCTATCTATTGCCGATTGTGATTGCCTCACTGACTTCACGACTCATATGAAGTCTACGGTGGCAATAAAAAAGGAAAAAAAAAAGAAAAAGAAAAAAAAGAAAGCAAAACCATTAACACAGGCAGAGTGAGACTCACCAGGGGATTTGCGGTTCACTTTCTTGATCACCTTCTCCTTGGACCGATAGCGCACAACCTCCTCGATTACCTTCTACGGTCCGGAGTCACACACACATACGCACAAACACAGAGAAAGCGAGTGAACAACACAAGCAAAGATCTTTTGAACTCTGCAAACAAAACGAAGCCAAAAGAAGAGGAAAGCATGGCTCTTTCTGCCACCAGAAGAATGAGAAAAATCTATCTTTTTATGCAAGAATGTAAAAGAGCTGATCATACATGGGTTACAGTAATCTTTCTATCAGTTAGCAAGAGAAGAGTCTTGATAAATTGAAAGGATGAGGAACTTAATATGCACCTCTTCAGCCATTGCTCTCGGCTCCCGGGGCTTTGCGAAATCTGATCTCTCGAGCTTTAGGAGGAATATGACTGATTGTGGAATGATTCCCTCCCCACCTCTCTCTCTCTCTCTCTCTCTCTTTGTACTCCTTAAAAAAAGTGATTGAGGACCGACTGACCTGACCAATGGATTCAGTCCGGTTCTCGGGTCAATCCGAAACTAACTAATAATTTTTATTTTATTTTTGTATTCATTGAAAGGGCAACCGAGAACCGGACTGACCCAATGGGTTCGATGACAAATGAGATCAGCTAAGAAAGGTAAGTGGTGATGGCGAGTGGAGTGAGCATGGAATAGGTTGAACATCGAGTGTTGAGTGGCGAGCAACAAGCCAAGCGAGCATCGAATGGCGAGCGGCACAAGTGACCCAAAATGAAGCAAGACAAGTGTTGAGTGATGAGTGGAGAATTTGTTTATTTTGATTTTGGCAAATTTAAGATTAAAATGACAAATAAGATAGAAGAGAACGAAAACTAGATGAAGATGTCATAAGGAGCTGTTTATACCATTTTGAATGCCATGAGGACTTCTCACAAAAACATTTTTGTCATTTATAAAATTATGAATATTGACTTCGTAAAGGACATCAAAAATCTAAGTTATTAAAGAATAATGTAAAATTACTTGAATTCATCACTAAATAACTGTTTAATGTTGTTGACGTCGTTTATTTTAAGATTTTCTTTATATAAAAAAATTACAAATAATATATTAGATATATATATATATATATAGTCAGGGTTGGTCAAGGTTGAACAGATCATGAATTTTTAGGACCGAGAACCAACTCGCATAGTACTAGTCCATAAATTCTAGGATTAAGGATTGACTCAGACTGCCTAGGAACTAGACTAGGATAGGCACGATTGGGCTGATTTAAGATCGGTTCAGGGTTGACCTTGAACTGATGCTCCCCCCTAGGACAAAGAGGTTCTTGCATCATGTGAACATGTGAGCCTTTGAGCAGCTTCGAATGGGAGGACGGCACGTGCCCGTTCGGGGTGGGTAATTTCGCGTCGTCGTTTGATGACTTTGAAGACACTGTTGCCGGTCTTCATCAGCACCTTCCCCGAATGCACTAACTCAGGCCATGGAAAATCTTTTGTCCGGTGGGTGTGGGGCCTTATGTTGCCGGGTCCTTCATGCAAACTTCCCACCTTCGAATTCTCTCCGTGGTGATTTCTCACATACACAGAAAAACAATATAGGGAAAACAAAAATAGTGACGTCGTTTCTACGGCATGTGGCATGTAGTCTGGTTTAAGTTGCAATGATTCACTGGGGGTCCTCTTTCCCGTCGGCTTCACATGCCCAGTCACCTTCGGTTCACAGGAACATGGAAACGAATCTTGCCATAGGTAATTGTCCTATTTTCCATGCCGAATTATCAATTACAGATGTCGATGTCCTTCACCTGCAAACCAAACTAAACACAAATGTGGGCGGCCCTTGTATTTGTGATCCACTGGATCGGAATGATAGTTGAACGAAGTTTTCCCCGATTAGAGATGATTCAGCTCTAGAGATAATAGATATGCAAAAGGGCATGCGCAAATTATTATTAGGACTTTTGGCTTGTTAGGCACTTCAATATGTACGGCTAACTTATGTTTGTCTTGTTGCATCGAACTCAAAATAGGTTGTTGCAACTTCATGAATATGATAAGATACAGCCTATAAAGTCAAAAGTTAAAAGACGTCAATCTTGCCACTTTCGTGCAATGATAATTGCCCTTCAAAGTTCCGTGTCAGACTTTTATTTCTTTACAACTTCCAAGTGATGAGACTTTGATTTCTTGACAACTTCCGAGTGATGAGGACACTTAAATTAGGTTTTAGAGATCAAATTCATAGTCCCGAGCTCAATAGGACAAACAGTGACACACGACACACGATATGATATGACACTCCGATATGTCATTTATAAAAAAATTAAAAATTCTGATACATTAAGACACATTATATATTAAATAAATATTTTTATATATAGATGATTAATTATTATTTTTATGATTATTCCAATTAAATTAATTTAATTCAGATTTACAAATAAATAAATTATAAAAAAGAGCATAGAATGAATCTATAATAATAACATTAATACATTTATTCATAAAAAAATTGGAAAGACATTTTTTGACTTTAACAAAAGTTATTGATGAAATTAACGAGTAACGAGAGATTAAAGTCAACTTATTTAACTAAATCTATAATCTTATATAATGACCAAAATTTATCATAATTCAACATTCAATATTTTTTATTATCCAAAATCACTTTTTAAACCCACCATTTTATTTATTTTTTAACCCTATCCATTTATTAATGATTCTATTCAACATTCAGCGTTTTTTTTTGGGATAAATGGGTCCCACCCATTTATTTCATCCTCTCGTTTTTTCTCTCGTCCCACCCACACTCACCCGTCATTTCCTTTCTTCAAAATTGAAATCACTGTCCACCCTCTCCTCCCTCGAAAAGAAAAAGAAAAAGAAAAAAATCACCTATTTATTTCACCTCTCATTTCTTCCCCCGCCCTCACCCACCGCCTGTCATTTTCTTTCATAAAAATTGAAATCACCGTCCACCTTCCCCATCCGCCCAAAAGGAAAAATAAAAGAAAAAAATCACCCATTTATTTCACCTCTCATTTCTTCCCTAGCATTCCCATTTCCTTTTTCTTCTCCTCCCTAAAAGTAAAGAGATAAGTGCAATAAAAATCCTAAAACTTATAACGAAAATACAATTAAATCTTAAAATTTGTAAAAAGTGTAATCAAGTCTTAAAACTTGTCAAATTATTTTAATGAAGTCCTAAATTAACATTGTCAGCCTTTTAAAAGAAAAATGCTGACGTGGCATGGATATGACGTTTAAAATGATTTTTATTTTCATGTTACTTTTTTTAAAATTATTTTTTATTTAAATTAGATTTAAAAATTAGAAAAGAAAAGCTAAAATATATTTAAAAAACAAAAAAATTTAAAAAAAAAAAAAAAAGAAAAAAATGGCCGACTTCCTTCACCGTCGCCCATCGCCAAAGAGGCTAGCTTCCTTCGCTGGCGGGGAGGAGTTGCTAATTTTATATTCTTTTTTTATAACAATTTTAAAAATAAATTTTAACTTTTCTTTTAGTTTTTAAATCTAAATTTTTTAAAAAATTGAATAAAAAATAATTAAAAAAGCCATGTGGAAAATGAAAATTATTTAAAATGTCACGTTCGCACCAAGTTAGTATTTTCCTTTAAAAAGGCCGACGGTGTTAATTTTATGACTCGATTGAAATAATTTGACAAGTTTTAGGACTTCATTGCACTTTTTGCAAGTTTTAAGACTCAATTGTATTTTCGTGATAAGTTTTAGGGTTTCTATTGCACTTATCCCAAAAATAAAAGAGGAAACTCATTAAAGTAGTTCTTGGTTTTGATATCCTTTGTGTTGATCGCCTTTTGTTTCTCTCTTTGGAACCACGACACCCTTACATTCTTTTTGACTCTTTTGTCTTCTTGAGTGTCTGGTTGTAGGTGCTAGGCCTCCTACCTTGTGTCACGGGCCGAGAGTTCCCTTGGCCTCGGAAACGACCCACGGGCGCCTAGCGAGCGGAATTCGCCAGGCAAGCCCTTTCTTTAGCTGTTCCACGAACGACACGGTGAACGATTCTTCCTACGAGATCCTACCACGCCCAGCTTCGCTCGGGCGTCTGGTCCATCAAGTAAGGCAGCAATTCTCTTTAGGCACAACAACTGGTTTCGGCCTGCCATGGCCTCGTCAGGAGAGCGGCATCGCTCCCCGACCGCCTTGTGCACGGGAGGCCTACCCCGTCTTCGAGCTCCTAAGTGATATAATCTTTCTATCCTAGAACTCCTAGCACCAACCGTCCTGACGCCACTCCCACGGACCGGTTGTGTTCTACCCCTTCGCCTCACACTCTTCACCGTATAACCCCAAGCGCCACTCACAAGTGTCACGAGTACGGGAGGATTCACGGACCGTGACATTCGCCCCCACATTTCGCAACGCCCTCGTTGCGATCTCTCGCTCTGTCGCTTCCTTGCGTAAATTAACCATTGATGTGCCACTTTTGGGAATTCACATCGAACGGTCACGCCGCCCAACAAAACAGGTCTTGCTCCATTGGTGGCCTCTTTTGATCTCAGCCCGCTCGGCCTTGGTCACCCGCGCTTTTGGCAAGTGTGGCATTTTTCGCCAACCGCATCTTTTGGCAGCACCCTTTCAGCTTAACCAGCATCTTGACCCCAACAGACCAATGGAGGTTCTTTTCTTGTTGAAAACGCAGTAGTAGACCTCTTCTTTGTATTCACCGATCGATCCAGGAACGTTATCCCCATTCAGCAAGGGTTCGGTTCTTCTCTAACTCACATTCCGCTCGACGACAAGCCGACTCGTCCTAGCACCCATCCACCAGGACTTATCTGCTTGACCCGCACTTGAGCGAGGAGTCCGATTCTCCGACTTGCTCACTCGCTTACTGGAGGGATTCCTGCTCTGATACCACTTGTCACGGGCCGAGAGTTCCCTTGGCCTCGGAAACGACCCGCGGGTGCCTAGCGAGCGGAATTCGCCAGGCAAGCCCTTTCTTTAGCTGTTCCACGAATGACACGGTGAACGATTCTTCGTACGAGATCCTACCACGCCCGGCTTCGCTCGGGCGTCCATCGAGTAAGGCAGCAATTCTCTTTCGGCACAACAACTGGTTTCGGCCTGTCATGGCCTCGTCGGAGAGCGGCATCGGCTCCCGACCGTTTGTGCACGGGAGGCCTACCCCGTCTTGAGCTCCTAAGTGATATAATCCTTCTATCCTAGAACTCCTAGCACCAACCGTCCTGACGCCACTCCCACGGACCAGTTGTGTTCTACCCCTTCTGCCTCACACTCTTCACCAGATAACCCCAAGCGCCACTCACAAGTGTCACGAGTACGGGAGGATTCATGGACCGTGACACTTGTATATCCGTTTGGCAAAAAGCCTCATTAAAGTAGCATGGAAACCCAAAAACCCTAGCCACCACCACCTCCTCCGCCTCCTCCTCTTCCTTGCACGATCCTCTTGCTCTTGATCTCTCCTCCCTTTCAATCACCTCATCGGAGTTGCTCGTTGCGTCACCTCTGGCCCTCCATCGCGACATTGTAGTCTTCCATCACGGCATCATTGTCGCGGTCCTCTTGGTCATCTCGATCTTTGCTCTTCCTCTGGCCTTCCCTCGCCATCGCGGCCTCACCTCTGCTCCCTCGCCCTTGCCTCCACCCTCCATTGCCTTCTTCAACATTCTCTCTCCCTTCGCATTTGCAGACTTGCCCCAGAACACCCTCTCGCAAATTCCGGACACAGGTGTCCGGGAAGAATTGACCGCCGTGTTGAAGTGTGTCCGAGCGTATCGAAGTGTCCAAGACGATATGAAAGCACTCGGAAAGTGTCCGTCCTTCATAATAGATAATGACTGGGTCATCCCTTTGATACGTGAATCTGAAGGGTTGAAAGTCGCAGAAGGTGGCGGCGTCAACACGTCCTGAGGAAATAATGGAGCAAGTGACAGGAAAATTAATCAAATGTTAATGGGTCGATGAGGAACGGTTGAAACAGAGTCGTTTTTGGAGGTTTATAAGACAAACTATGAGAAGAATTTTGATTGTCATCGACTGCTTGAAACAAAAATAAATAAAATTGAAGCATGTTGAGAGTTGAAACAGAAAGTGTGTTTTTAGGCCTATAAGGCCAATGGAAACGCGGTTCCTGAAGAAAAAAAAAATCAAAGACAGTCTCGGAAAAGGAACAACATGATTAAAATTATGCAGTCAAATCAACCAATAATATATATCAAACAAGTGCTTAACGTTTGATTGTTAAGCAAATTACATTGGTCCCTGCTTTTATTGTAAACAGCTTATATCTTTGAATTAATAAATTATCGAGATTTTATTTCTGGTGCGCTTCGTGTGTGTACTTCTGGGTGTACCTTTGCGAGTTTTACTTGTGTCCACTGTTTGGAATCAGGAGAAGATTGAAGTCTCCCAGCCTTAACAATGAAGAACAGAAGCTAATGCAAGTTAAACATTTACACTTCCATTCACCCGAAAAAAGGAGAAAGATATTATACCATCCATTTGAAATCCATATACATGAGATGTCATGAAGATATTTCATGTCTTCCCAGCATGTCATATCATTGACTGCTAAGCCAAAAGATCCGCAATCAAAATTTGCTGCCATAAAAATGGAAAGACAAAGAAGAATTAAGCTTTTTCATTAAGAAATTCATCTGTATTGGTGAAATGCAGCTAATCTATTTCAGTAATTTTTGCATTCAAATTGTACAAAGAGTACCTTGTGCCTATGTCCACATCCTCGGTTCTTTATCTTCAGCTTCAAGAGTGATTCACTTGGAGCCACCAATGGGCGACTGCAAAATGATGAATTCTATATCAAGTCCCTGCATGCACAGTCCACTCCCACTCATGCTCTTGACCACAGAACAGAGTAATATATGTTCACTTCACTCCAAATTTCAGACCATTTTCAATCATCTGCTCAATACTTAATGTGGAAAATGCAAGAAGCTCAGGCACTTGCAAGTGACACAAGCATCATCAGAGATATCATCCAGTTGGAGGAAGTGTCAAATCCACTGTGACACCATCGGTCTCTGGCATGCTCCTAACTTCTTCAAGGATCCTTTTGACTTCTTTCATTAATTGCCTGCGGACATAATTGGTACGCCCCCTTGTAAGCGATGTTTCTGTGAGCAGTGACTCACTGAGGGACTGATATTCTCGAAACCATTCATTGTCGCTATCTTGAGGAGCACGTTCATCATAACATGTTATAGAGCTTTCTCAGTGCCATCTAGTAATGAAGTATTTACTGGGAAGTCGAAAGTAATTCTTTCTAATAAAGACAGAAAGGGCATGTCTGCATAAAATCCCTGAAGATTCAAATTCCTTACATGAGCAGTGAATTTGCTCTTCTTCTGGTATCCACGTGACAAGACAGTCACCATCCATCTTATAATGGCGTAAAAGGTTGGAACCATCGGCCAATTCAGAAATGGCATATCGCATGGCCTGCACAAGTTCATTTTGCAAAGCATTGAATGCAAAAGGTGTTAGAATGGTTCATGCATCTCTTCCACTGGAATGCACGCTTTGGAAGGCATATACTGCATTTCATGGTGTGAATGGTTTTGGAAAGTAGCCGATATTCCTACCTGAAAAAAAAAAAAAAAATCTACGTTAAGATGGGGGAAGAAAAGGAAATCAAATGGAATGTAAGATCACAGAGTGGACAAAACCTTCAAGTGCTATACCTGGTCAAAAAAACTAAGCAAGCATGCATTTGGGCTGAAGATTCCTTTCAGGAATGAATCTACAGATCTAAAAAATGCAGCAGTTGTCATTCGAGCAAGAAAGTGACCCCTCGTATAGCACAATGCCCAAGAATTCCGAATTGAGTAAAGTAAAGCAATGCGTTTATCTGAACCCAGTCCAAACTGAGAAACCATTTCATTCCATCTTAACTCAAAATCTTCTGTATTCTCTACATTATGCAACGCATCAAACTCAGATCTGAATTCTGCATATTGATATCCAAGTGGAACAGAGAACCAACTTGATAACTTGGGCGAAATATTCCATGTACAAGTGATGTGTTTGGTGTTTGGTAGTTCGCCCCTAACTGCAACTCTGAGGCCTAGGTCTAGATCAGTTCCTCCCATAAACCGGACAAACATCTGTATCGAGGGAGAGAAACATCATCTATGAGGAAATGTAGAGTACAAGATATGGATCTGTCTAGAGGGACAGAGAGATAATCCTGTAAAGCCCAAGCAAATGACAGTGGCGCCTCATCCTGCAACAGAACACATCCGAAAATGATCATTCTGCCATTGCTGTCAATGCCAAACCATGCCGCAAACAACATACCATAAGTGATTGATCGGTATGACGTGTCAAAATGCACCACATCACCAAACGTGGTATAATCATAGCTAAAGCCTTCATCTGCCTCCTTCGAGGCCTTGCAGGCCTCAAGAAGTTCTGTTGGTAATTTGTTTATAAAACAAATGAAGAGGTGCCTTTCCCACATCGAAAAGATGTGAGTGCGCGCGTGACGAGATTTGGCACTAACCGACAATCGTTAATTTTATTTATTGAAAATTCGGATTTATTTATATAAAATATTAACTATAAAATCTTGTTGAAACAAATCTGAATTTTCACGAAAAGCTTACAATTATTTTATATTATTTATTTATTTAATTTCGAATTTTTTTATGTCTTTTCAACGTACTTATTCACAAAAGGTTGTCTTTGTTCTTTTGCAATCTTTTGAAGAGTTGCATTTATTCGAAAGACATATATAAGTACGTCTGTTTTGAGATCAATTTAATATCTTCTTTCATTTTTTTTTTCATTCGAAAGAAACTACAGCAATTATTTCTAATTGTTTCCCATGAGAGACTCTGGAGAAATACTAGAATTGCTATCTAGTATTCTTACTTGAGACTTTGTTGTATCCTGGAGGAAATTTGCCGGTGACCATTAGCAACGTAGTGGAGCAAATAGATCCTTAAAGAAAGTGATATCACGTCTTAAAGTCCGACTTGAATACTTTAAAGATCCGACTTCATTATTCTACCCAATTCGAAGCCATATTTTCCCAACAATTTTAAGGATTTTTTTGCTACAATGAAGTCAGAGAATCAAAGTCATTACTCAAGACATGGTGATACTAAACTGGTTTGATGGCAACAATTTTGCTTGTGTGATTTGATGCAATGCGGTGTGCGCTGATCATTTGATGTTTCTTATGTTCCGATCCCTTATCATTTCTATGCTCATGCCAAGACTACGTTGATTGTTGTTCTTAGTTTTGCTCTGAATATATTCCCTGAATCCTTTCGAGGAAGTTCTGTTTTGGGCTTGTGAGTGAACCACGCAAGAAATTGGGAGGATGAACTTCACGAATTTTCTTAAGTTTTAGATAGAAGTGGAAGGGAGTCAATGTGGTCCTGAAGGCATGTTCTTTCCTTTGGAGTTTACGTACTCTACGGCCCTTCTCCAAGCCGTAACCCGATGACCTGAAAGTTTCAAATGAGTTGGTCCTTGAACTTCCGGTTCCCGAACATACGAAGCACTTCATCTTTGCTATGAGGGAACCCGAGTCGCAGTCTGTGATTTACATGCTCGCCATGCAGAATTTGTCTGGGATTCTTGCCCGGAACGCTATGTGTTTGATTAGAAGAGAGAAGGGGAACCACCAAACGGCTATAATTGACGCTACAAGTTCCATATCTTGCGGGGGCCCAGATCATCAAAATAAAAATAAAAAATCGCCTAGCAGAAGACAAGCGTCCATATTTGGCGTCCATGTCGTGGAACGCTGTCTTGAGGAAGCAGTTGAAACGAGTCCCTTGCCAATGCCGATTAGTAAATCTCGAGGCAACGGGTGGCCGTAAATCTCGAGGCAACGTTTGACCGTGGATAAAGATGCAAGAGGCCAGGTTCGCCATTGCGCGATGCGAGCACCAGACGCATGCAAGTGGACAGGTTCTTTCACTTCCCAACAGGTCTGTTCCTCGATGGCTTCTAGTCGACGCCAACAATATCATCACTCATCACCGTTGGCCAAAGTTTCAAGGAAGATCTACAGGCTCTCTCTCTCTATTTTTTTTTTTTTTTTTTTTGTGTCCATTTTGGTTCTGTCATAAGGGTGTGTTTTATGTCTTTTGTGTGCCCAATGCTATGCCATGTTTTGTCTCTGTATTTGATGTTCGGTTTGGGACTCAACACTTACTAATCTTGACGGCATCTATCGTGATGGAGAAGACAAGAATGGTGGAATATTGAATTACGGCGTTAATTTTCCGGAGCAAAAGGTGATGAATGAGGCTCTTGCTCACTATGCGAAATCCATCATGGAAATATCATGCAAGATGGCATCTCATCTTGGAAAAACGACTTCGAGGATGTCGAGACTCTGATCATGAGATCGAGTGCAAGATATTTGTTCGGGAGGAGATTTAGCGATCCTTCAGTCCAGAGTAACATGAGGCATTGGCCGTCAAGGGTCATTGCTGGTCCCGGCCTCAGGCCCATGATTGTCGTCAATTTCAAGGTCGTAAAGAAGCAGTTTGCTGTGGAGGAAATTTCATCCACCCTCCTCACAAAGATGCGTGAGACCCTGAGGCTTACCTTGATATGACTATCAAGAATGTGTTGTCCGGGTCCCTGCACACTTCAATAACTCGGTCTCGTCAAGGGGCAGTTACATGATGGATTCATTTTTTTTTTTTGAAGATGCCTTTTAATCTCTTTCGCTGATTGGCATTTTGGATCCATATCAAGTAGAAGGTACTTTCGCAGTGTCGGAGAGATCAGGAATGCGGTGGACCATGCAAAGGAATTCGCGAAAGGAGCGGCAGAGATGAGTGTGAAGTTGGCCAAGGGTTGTGGGGACATCGTGTGGCAAACTCTTGGCAACGAGAACTCCTTCCTCCCCAAGTACTTCGGGAGGGACTCACGTCATGGGCAGGCTCCAGGGGCCGTGCGTAAGGACGTTTACGAGATTGGAGCTCTAAGTGAGTACTTCCGAGGAAAAGAACCCGATGCATGTCTGGTCGGCCGTGTCATTCATCTCTATCGTGGTCGCTGCAAGTTGGTTGGTGATTCTCTATCTAAGTTCCTAGTTTGAGCGAGGAAATTATTTGATTGAGAAATGCATCATATCATATTCCGTGCATTGGTGTTGTTGACCCATTATGGAAAATTTTCTCTTTTTAACTATTGTTTGATCTTTCTGAGAATGAGAAATTGGAGAATTCGATTGACTGTCCTCTTAGTGATCTAAAATTCGTAAACATTTCTTTTGGTTTTTCTGTTGACGAATTTGGATACACACAATCGAAAGATCTTATTGAAATGATGAACCATCGTAATAATGGGGCAATCTTTTGTTCTACCGTCGGTTTGTCTTGGCGAAGCTATTGAAAAAAATTATTTGTTGTATGCTTCTGTTCTCACATGCTTTTGATTGTTAGGGATGGTGTATAAATTGCTAGAATTTATCTATTTACTTATTTCCCATCCTTGTATGGATTTCTGTACTTGGTTTATTATTAATTGGATATGATGATGAAACATACGTTATCATATTGGATGCCTCTTAAAATAGTCTTGAAGTGGGGATATTTGAAGGGGACTATGGAGCCAATGTGATTGGAATCATTGAAAAAAAAAAGAAAAAAAAAGGTATCTAACTTTCATTTTAAAATGAAAGATTTGAGTGAAGTAGATACCTTATTGGGTGTTAAAATTAAAAAGAAATAGTGGGGGTTATCCTTTGAGCCAAAGTGATTACATGGAGAAGATGTTGCATAGATTTAAACGTCTTGTTTTCAAATATATAAGTACTCCATTTGATTCCTGGTGGAGAGTTTTTAATGTGAGTGTTATGGATCTTTAATGTACGCGATACATTATACTAGACCTGATATTACTTTTTGTATATGCAAGTTGAGTAAATACTAATAATCCAAATATAGAACATGTGAGAGTTATCTTATTGTTCTATAATAATCCGGCTATATTAGAAGGATACGCCGATGCTATTTGGATTACAAGTGTGGGAGATGAAACTTCTGAATGGATTTTCACATTACGTGAATGTGTTGTTTCTTGGGCGAGCAAGAAACAAATGTGCATAATTCACTCAACTATGAAATTTGAATCATTGCTTGGTAGCAACTGGAAAAAAGGCCGAATGGATTAGGAATTTGTTGTTGGGTATCAAATTATGGCCTAATCCCTCCTATTTCTATCCACTGTGATAGTTAGGCTACTTTGGCAAGAGCCTATAATAGCACCTATAATGGTAAGTCTAAGACATGAGTATATGAGACAATTGATTAAAGATGGTACCATAACAATTGTTTATGTGAGGTCAAGTAATAATTTTGCCGATCCTTTGACGAAGGCTTTACCAAGAGACATGGTAATAATGATCTCATAAGAAACGGGGCTGAAACCCTTTAATTGAAATCACCAATAATAGTAACCCGACCTTTTTCTAGAACATCACTAGTTACAAGGTTTAATGGGTAAGAACAAGTTATTGAATGTGATTGTTTGATATTGACGTAGCCCTGATATGAGAAGTCAGTATCGTCTGTTATGTTTTGTAAGTTAAATTGAATTCTTAATGAAGTATAGTACAAATTTGTAATGTGTTAATAGTAACAGAAGCATATTGTAGATACTTCACCTATATGAGCTTAGAAGTGGTGCCGCTTCTTACGAAAGTTATGGTTGCTTTCTAGAGAGCTCATGAAACAGGATCAAGCACAAGGCCATAATAGTGCGGAGTAATATAGAACTTCTCACTGAAACAAGAGGTTAGTGTATGTGCGGTATGTCCGGTTCCATTATATAAAAGTACAAGTTTAAAGCCGAGCTACTTGTCACTTTGATGGAACTTTGAGATGCTTGCACTAAGTAAAGGTTTAACTCGAAAGAGACCTTTATGTATGTATATTAATCTCATGGAAATTTTGGCTGTATATTTCTAACGTTTTATTTTTTGTTTTTGTTTTATAAACAAAAGTGGGGGATTGTTGGTAATTTGTTTATAAAACAAATGAAGAGGTGCCTTGTCCCACATCGAAAAGATGTGAGTGCACGCGTGGACGAGATTTGGCACTAACCGACAATCGTTAATTTTATTTATTGAAAATTCGGATTTATTTATATAAAATATTAACTATAAAATCTTGTTGAAACAAATCACTTGCTCAAAAAGTTACAATTATTTTATATTATTTATTTATTTAATTTCGATTTTTTTTATGTCTTTTCAACGTACTTATTCACAAAAGGTTGTCTTTGTTCTTTTGCAATCTTTTGAAGAGTTGCATTTATTCGAAAGACATATATAAGTACGTTTGTTTTGAGATCAATTTAATATTTTCTTTCATTTTTTTTTTTTCATTCGAAAGAAACTACAGCCATTATTTCTAATTGTTTCCCATGAAGATTTCCGGAAATACTGAATCATTCTAGTATTCTTACTTGAGACTTTGTTGTATCCTCGGACAAGTTCCATTATATCGTTTTCTCTCTTCTCATTGAGCAAAGCATCATTTTCTTGAACAACTTTCTTCCTGTTCTGAATAAAATTTCTAACATCCCTCTCCAAGAATGGCAATTGTCCACCTTGAATCCCCTTTTCTAATTCCAAGACCTTCACTATGTGATGAATCGGAAACCCAGCTTTAGATAGCAAAAGTATCCGCTCTTGATCAGCTTCATGAATCTTTCTGTAAGCGGGCAAGAGATGAACCTGGTCATCTTCCAGCAGCTCATGATTGTGAACATTACTGAATTGCACAACACACCACTGCGAAATGCCTTCCACAACCTCCTTCGACAAGTTCGCATCGCAGCCCCACCGGACGGATTTCTGATCCCTATGGTGCTCCCCACTAGGCTTCCTCCTCACAGGTGCGAACCCAGACCGATAACAAACAAAGTCGCGATTGTAAATACCCAACTGAGGGCTCAATCTCGAGCGCTCTTTCCTAATGGAGAAACCACTCTTCCTCGTGAAGTTGCCGTAGTACTCGAACGTGTCGTCATTGCTCTTGAACACCATCCCCACATACGGGACTACTATAGCCTCGGCCGACCCCGCTTTTGCTTTTGCCAACTGGGAAGCAACCGCGGCCTCTTCATCATCGCCTTCATAAGCAACAAAGCATTTCCAATCCCCACAAGGGCATTGCTGCCGCTGTATCCATATGTTCTTCGATGACAATGATGTCATAATACAAAACTATCAAATACTAGCACTACCCAGTTCTCAATACAGAAATATCAATACCCAAGTGATCCAAGTAGAAGATGTCGAAGTTGTCAAAATCTACAAGCAACGGTGTGATGGCATAACCTTGTCAAGATCAGTTCTTTTTTTCAACCCTTTTCCTTAGAACAACAAACTAAGCTGTAGCACAACCTGTAAGGGGAAAAGGACTTTGAGCTAACCTGAAAATGCCTGCTCTCTTTTGAGCAGTGAAATTGATATTTGCACAAACGGGATATGCTAAGAGATTATAAAACTAGAGAATTAGATGTAGAAGTGAAACACTAGCTGCTCTTTCTGCTGCTTGCTTCTTCATCAGCCACATTTTCTCCTCTCCTAAGTAGCACCGACACGACACGCAACATGACACGAAATGACACGCTCATACATCGTTGATAAAAAAAAGAGGACACGTTGTATAGTAAATATATATTTTCATATATACATAATAACTTATCATTTTTCAAATGAATTTGAATCAAATTTATAATTAATTAATTAATTAATTAAAAAGCCTAGAATGAATATAAACTATTTCAATAATTCATAAAAATTAGAGAAAAAACAAGTGATCCATATTTTGGATTCAGAAGTTAGATATGTTAGAAGACGAGAAAAAAACTTTAAGAAATGAATTGTGTATCACGAGAAGTGGAAGTCAAAAGAGAAGATATGATTATGTTTTTCTTCTTTCTCAATATATTATTTTAAAAAAAATTGATTTCGATATCGGAATTACGCATCAGAAATTCGGATATCAGAATTTCAACTCAAATGTTGAATAGTGTCGAGAAAGTTGATCGTGTGTCGAATTTTTGGACATGTGTTGACCAAGTGTCGAAAAGTGTCCGAGAGTGTTAAAGAGTGTCAAAGAGTCTCAGAGACGTGTCAAAGTGTCCGACTTGGAGAGTGTCGGTTCTTCATATCTCCTCTCTTTTTCTCTCTCCAAGATTCCCAACTTGATAAGTGGATTTTCTTGTGTTTTCCGGGAAAAAAAGGAGAAATGAAAGACCAACCCATGAAATGCAGTTGGGCCCTTTGCAGCCAAGAAAGGCCGAATGAGACAATGTTTGAAACTCGCCCTTGGGCCCAAATTGCCATCTTTCAGATTTCGCAGGTCGAAAGGCAGGATCTTTTCGTCATTCTGTAGCTGAATTTTTCAATTCCACATCAAGGGATTCTTCGTCTCCTCCCAAGACGTGCCTGAAAGGACGCTTCCCTTCACCGAATTTCACGTGTGCATTAATTCCGGACCGCAGTTCAATAATGGGTGCGTGGACACAACAACGGGCGTAACCCTTTATCTTCCTCTTTCGGAAAGTTTGGATCTTGCGATCCTTTTGCGTTGCTTGATGGGGGCCATGCAATCTTTTGGGAAGCCATTCTCTCTTTTATGAGCTCGCTTTCTCTCAGGTGAATTGTACAAAACCGTTTGTCAGCCCCAAGACGAGGGTATGCATATAAGGCTTTGCCATGAATCTCCCATGTTTTCTTGTTTTATGTGCATCCTTTTTGAGCTTCCCTCATGATCATCTGACCTTTTCTGGGATGTGTTGCAGATTAAATGGTGTTTAAAAAGATCTCGAATCTCTTCTTATATGTGATTGCATATTTGGTGTCTCCTGTCAAAGTAGAGATCTATTTATGAATAGATGATTTGTGTTTAGGTCAGGCCTTATTGGCATTGCTTAAATCCATTCATTTACATGCTTGGCCGTGTTTCATCTGCAATATTGTCTATGCTAGTACGTATTGGTCCACGTTGATTGAAATTGTCCTTGGTCTTGATAAAAAAGGCAATGTCTAAAGGGAAACAACGTCTCTCTGTTATCACAGTTTATAAGCCTGAGATCTGTTTCATGAGGTCGAAGAGGATCACCAGTTTAAGGATTTGTGGGAGTGAAAGCTGGGAAATATTCACCTTTCACTATGCATCACAGAGAATGAACAGACATTAGATCATGGAATGGGGAACTTAAGGTCATGGTGAAGTTTGAACACACGCACTACCGGACCGATTGCTGAATGCTCCAAGAATGCAGGCTGCTTAAAGAGGACGAATCTACAGCATTTGATATGGCCTATGATGATACCAGAGAATCCTTGATTGGGAATTCAGTTGATGCTTCAAATCATCCCAAGGACAAGAGCAATGCAGTCCAAAGAAGAAGACACCACCGAAATTCTCCTTCAGCAGATAATTTCCCCGAGCAGAATGGCACGGAACCTCATCGTCTCGAGTCTACAAAAGAACCCGCATTTAGAAATATCCTAATAGTTTTGGCTGCATACCTCGGCGTGGGAAGCCTTTGCTTCTTTCTTCTGGGGAACCAAATCACAGGCAAGAAGACGAATGGTCTACTTGATGCCCTTTACTTTTGCGTCGTCACCATGACTACTGTGGGATATGGAGATCTCGTCCCAAGTAGCACATTGGCAAAACTTCTCGCCTCAACATATGTTTTCGCAGGAATGGCTCTTGGCGGGCTGATCCTAAGCAAAGCGGCTGATTACATTCTTGAAAAGCAGGAAGTAATTTTAGTAAGAGCTATGCACATGAATGAAAAGGTTGGTCAAGCCGAAATCCTGAAGGAGATGGAAGCCCACAAAATCAAATATAGATTTCTCACTTCCCTGGTTCTTCTCGTGGTTCTTACTGTACTTGGAACCGTGTTTTTGTCGGTCGTCGAGAACTTTGAATTCGTTGATGCTTTCTATTGTGTTTGCGCCACTATTACTACTCTAGGCTATGGAGATGAAAGTTTCTCGACCACCGGTGGCAGAATCTTCGCCGTGTTTTGGATACTGGCCAGTACCATTTGTGTGGCTCAGTTTTTTTTCTACCTTGCTGAAATGTACACAGAAAGCAGGCAAAGATCATTCGTAAAATGGGTTCTCACACGAAATATTACGTGCTCGGATTTAGAGGCAGCAGATCTTGATCATGACAATGTTGTCAGGTAAATTTTAATCATCTTTTACAAATTCAATTATGCAAATAACTAATTTGAGCAAATGTCTGAGTTCCTTGCTGGCGCTTTCTTTTTGCAGCACTGCGGAGTTCGTCGTATACAAGATACAGGAAATGGGAAAGATCAGCCGGGAAGATGTTACGGCTATCTTGGAAAGGTTCCGGAATCTTGACGTCGATCATTCTGGAACTTTGACAACGTCTGATTTAGTTCAGGCCCGAAGTTAGGGGGGGTTTTGCTGCTTGTTTCCGAGGATTATACTTACGTACTTTAGTCTTGTATTACTCATACGCACCCCTGTTACTTGCTGATGTTGCTGAAGTTTTTTCTGTTGGCTTCAACCATGAGTGAATGTCTCTCCTATCTATAAAATAACTTGCAAAAAGTAATTCCAAAATGTGGAAGTCATGTATCCCTGCCCGAATCGTTGCATCTAGCAGCAGATGCTAGATGCTAGATCGTCATGCTGCAATTTGCCAAGTACCATTAGTCAGATGGTCTGCGACATCAGCTTCACAAAATTGTTGAAGTTCATCGTCGATCTGTTGGAGTCTCACTTTTATATGACAGCATTCGCTACCAAGGTGCGTGTAACTAAGTTTGCAGTTTGCCAACTGAAATGTTTTGTCCATGTTTTGTCCATCGATGATTTTAAGTTCCTAAATCTATCTGAACAGCACAATCATAGCCATCATGCAAACGGACTTGATTATGTTCTGTAGTTTCGAATCATCTATGAAGTCATTGTATATAAATTCATGAATGACCACATTCTTTAAGTGCATATCGGTTGGCTTAGATGTTGGAGAAGGATGACTCCAAAAATCCATTTTAATTCAGTAAGATGATTCGCTAAGTTATCGATGAAGGTTCCTTCATTTAATTTTAGGTGCCTAAGATATTCTAACCTTCCAATCTCTTGCAGTTTCAATAGCATCCTTAGGATTGCTTGAACATTTATCTTCATCTGCAAATGAGAGCAAGAAATGAGTAGAATGTAATGTTGATGCTCGCTCTCTCTCCATTCTCCAGATCTGTCTCTTTTGGCCTAGATAATTCTGGAATTATTTAGTCCTTTCTTCATCCAAGCAAGTTGTAGCGTAATAATTAATGTTAGAGATGGGAAAGTCGGTCAATTACACCCATAAATGGGAGTGCTTGCTCTCCTGTATTTCCATATCTTACTCCTCCCTTGAGATTCATTGAATTTTCCTGATGAGCAATTTCCTTGCAAGATCTCTAATTTGATTATACATCAAAACCGATTGTTCTCCCCCAATCTTTATTAAAGATATGCTAATGAGGACATCAATTTCAATATTGGGGGATAAGTTACAATCTTCACACATGTAAATTGCTTTTATCTTATCCTCATCAACCGAAAAGCATGCAATATTGAGCAAACTTTGTTGTTACCTGAAAATTAAGACATCATAGCTAATCTTCAACTTTTGAAAAACATTTCGTGTGGTGCTTTTCTTAACTTGTCCAATTTCTCTTTTCTTAGTTTGTGTTTTGTGGGAGAGGAACAAACTAGTTACTTCATGGGCCAATGGAATTCTCTTGTATTAAATATGACTTTTCTTGAAAGATCTTTATAATCTTTTTTAGAAGAGTTTATGTTAAATGCATGCCTTTTGAAAAGCTCAAGTGTATGGTTAGTACTTATCACCTCCATTGTATAATTTAAAATTTGATACTTTAGGTTATTGATGCCAAAAACATCTTTATTTCTAATTGTAATCAATATTCTAGATCCTGAATACAAAGTACTCTTTCCACCTAATTTCTCTTGGTTGTTGTTATCAATGTCATCAAAACAATGAGGATCTTCTTATTACACAGGACTTCTCCAATCCATTTTATTCCATAACCAATTTCACCAATGCTTCTTGTTCCTGCATGAACGCCAATTTTAGCCAATAATTTTTTTGCAACTCAACTAAGCCATCAATTCTTGACAATTATGCTTCAATGAGAAGAGAGTTGATTAAAGAAGATCTTGGCAAGAGTTGTCTCATCGATACCCTCATGTCATGAATTTGAATGAGCCGAACACTGCAAGAGTCAACATCTAATAATTTGTTTATTGCTACAGCTTGATGATAAATTCCAACTATATGTTCATCCACCAATCTATTCTTTGATTTCAACCTTTCCATGACCTTTTCGACTACCAATTTGATAAGTTCTCCATGGTTGACACAATGAAAAACCATTTTAGTTTTTTTAGTTTTTTTTGGGGGGAGGGGGGAAGGGAATCATGATTGCCTAGCTAGAAGTGATGTTATTCAAGCACCACATGAACTCCATTGCAATCGGATAAACATTAGAACCTTAAAAATTTACATGTGATTGTCTAAGAGTCCATATTGGACAATCATGTCGCTACAAAACATTAGTTTTGTGCTCAGCAGTGGTCATGTCCCGGAATTTTACTTAGATTCCAATTTGAGATTAGTGATCTTGGGATTATATTAATAACGTAGATGTACATATGTTCGAGTTACGGCTTTCAAGTGGAGAAATGTCTAGAGTATTGAAAGATTATATGATCAGATGAGAATTTGCATCACACTTCATTAACCCATTCCTTTTTCTCCCACTGCCCACAATCAATATCAGTGAAGCTCCATAGCTATCAATATTATTATTCCCCCATTACAGTTTTTGATAAACATAGCGTCCATTCATCATTTAGTTTACTATAATAAAAGTTCCATCTCAATCAGACTAGTAATTTTTACATCTATAATTAAAGTGTTAAGGAAAATTTGGGGAAACGAGCATCTTTGAATGTAGCTAGCTTATCCTTTATACTTCTTTACTTCTGTTAAAATGATTTAATAATATATCACGTATTCAATAGCTTAAGCTTTTAACATAATTAAAAGTGATCTCAAAAATTTTACATGATATCAGAGCTAGGAATCTTGAGTTTGAATTTTTTTAGGCCTTATTTGCCTTATCAATTAAATATTTCCACATTAGTATTAGACAAAAAAACCTAAGCACGAGGAGTTCGTTTTCTGGGAAAGAAAAAAAGAAAGAAAACCCAAACCCGCGAAATTCAGTTGGGCCCTTTTCAGTCAAGAAAGTCCAAATGAGACAATGTTCGGGACTCGCACTTGGGCCCAAATTGCCATTTTCAGATTCGCTGTTCTTTACATCATTTGGTAATGGAATTTTCAGTCCCACATCAAGGAATTCATTTTCCTCCAAGATGCTGCCAGGAGGATGCTTTTCACAGGTGCACTAATGCGGGAACACAGTTCAATAATGGGGTGCGTGGAGACAACGGGCATAGCTCCTCAGCTTTTTCTTTGGGAAAGTTTGGAGCTTGCGGTCCTTTTCTGATAGGTGCAATGCAAGTCTTTTGTGAAGCCATTTTCTCTTCCAGGAGCTCGCTTTGTCAGGTAAATTAGACAAAGCCAACTGTTTCATTTTCAGCTCCAAGACGTAGACATTGATGTCGTGTTTTCTTGTTTTCCTCGTGATCATCTGACCTTTCAGGGATGTGTTGCAAGATCAATCAGTGTTTAAAAAGATCATCAATCTCTTCTTTTGTTTAACTGCCTGGTTGGTGTCTCGCTTCAAAGTAGAGATCCATTCATGAATGGATGAATTTTCGTTTAGTCCAGGCCTTATTGGCATTGTTTAATCCATGCATTTACATGCTTGGCTGTGTTTCATCTGCAATATTGGCTACGCTAGTAGGTATTGTCAACATTGATTGAAATTGTCCTTGGTCTTGATAAAAAAAGAAAAGCAACGTGTAGAGGGAAACAAAGTCTCTCTATTATCACAATGTACAAGCCTGAGATTTGTTTCATAATCAAAGAGAATCGCCAGTTTAAGGTTATTTGGGAGTGAACGGTACTGGGAACTTGAGCTCATGGCAAAGTTTGAACACAACCGGACGGTAAACAAGACAACAGAAAATTCATGGAATGTCCCTGACTGATTGTTGAATGCTAAAAAAATGCAGGCTGCTTAAAAGAGGACGAATCTGCAGCATTGGATATGGCCAATGATGATACCAGAGAATCCTGGATTGGGAATTCAGTTGACGCTTTGAATCATCCCGAGGACAATAGCAATGCAGTTCAAAGAAGAAGACATCGCCGCAATTTGCCTTCAGTGGATAGTTTCCCTGAGCTGAATGGCACCGAACATCATCTTCCTGAGGCTACTAAAGGACCCACATTTTTTAAAATCTTCATAATTTTGGCTGCAATCCTTGGTGTAGGAAGCTTTTGTTTCTTTCTCCTGAGGAACCAAATCTCGGGCAAGAAGACGAATGGTCTACTCGATGCCCTTTACTTTTGTGTTGTTACCATGACTACTGTGGGATATGGAGATCTCGTCCCAAGTAGCACATTGGCGAAACTTCTAGCCTCGACATATGTTTTCGCAGGAATGGCTCTTAATGGGCTGATCCTTGGCAAAGCGGCCGATTACATTCTTGAAAAGCAGCAAGTTCTTTTAGTAAGAGCTATGCACATCAATGAAAGGGTTGGTCAGGCCGAAATCCTGAAGGAGGTCGAATCCCACAAAATCAGATATAATTTTCTCACTTCCCTCGTTCTTGTCGTGGTCCTTACTGTTCTTGGAACCGTGTTTTTGTCGGTCATTGAGAAATTTAAATTTGTCGATGCTTTCTATTGTGTTTGCGTGACTATTAGTACTCTGGGCTATGGAGATAAAAGTTTCTTAACCACCGGTGGCAGAATCTTTGCCGTGTTTTGGATACTGGCTAGTACCATTTGTGTCGCTCGGTTTTTTTTCTACCTTGCTGAACTGTACACAGAAAGCAGGCAACGATCATTGGTAAAGTGGGTTCTGACACGAAATGTTACGAGGTCGGATTTAGAGGCAGCAGATCTTGATCATGACAAAGTTGTCAGGCAAATTTTAATCATCTACAAATTCAATTATGCAAATAAACTAATTTGAGCAAATATCTGAGTTTCTTGCTGGCGCTTTCTTTTTGCAGCACTGCAGAGTTTGTCGTATACAAGATACAGGAAATGGGAAAGATCAGCCAGGAAGATGTTACGGCTATCTTGGAAAGGTTCCGGAATCTTGATGTCGATCACTCTGGAGCTTTGACAGCATCTGATTTAGTTCAGGCCGGAAATTAGGGGGGTTTTGCTGCTTGTTTCCAAGGGTTATACTTACATTAGTCCTGTATTACTCATATGCGCCGCCGTTACTTGCTAATAATGCTGGAAGTTTTTCCTGTTGGCTTCAACCATTAGTGAATGTCTCCCCAAAATGTGGAACTCATGTATCAATGCCTGAATTGTTGCTGTAAGATGCGAAAGCGAAACCCAAGATCTCTATAACTAGAAATAATAACACATATATAATCATGTAAATAGATTTACACACCTAATTTGGACCACCATTCTTGATGCGGAATAACGACGATCCAAATTCAATAACTTATCATCTATTACCCTCTATATCACTGACTCAATGAGACTACTTCTCACCCTTTAGCTTTAGGTAGACATTCATTTTGTGAGGATAATTGTGAGAATTAGAGTTAGAGGAGATATTTGAGCACTATTTACAGAATTTTCAACCCGGCTCTCTTATTACGGGCCGGGTTTAACTTGGCTCGTAGTAGCTAGCCCCATATTAGATTAATTAAGAAATATTATATCTCACTTTAGATCAATCTCGTAAACGGTAAATTACAATATTAATTAATGTAATTTACATTAGGAAACTCTTATAGTTGCATCTAGCAGCAGATGCTAGATTGTCATGCTGTAATTTGCCAAGTACTATTAGTTAGATGGTTTGCAACGTCAGCTTCACAAAATTGTTAAATTTCATCGTTGATTTGTTGCAGCCTCACTTTTACGTGTAAGAATTCGCTATTAAGGTGCGTGTAACAAAGTTTGCAGTTTGCCAACTTAAATGTTTTGTCCATTGATGATTTTTAGTTCCTAAATCTATCTTAATAGCACGATCATAGCCATCATGCAACTGGACTTGATTATGTTATGTAGTTTCAAATCATCCGTGAAGTCATTGTATATAAATTCAACAAATCCATTGGCTTAGACGTTGGAGGAGGATGACTCCAACAAATCCGTCTTGATTATGTTCTGTAGTTTCAATAACGTCCTTTGGATGACTTTTGCGTAGATTATACTTTAATTCTTGAACATTTCTCTTCATCTGCAAATGAGAGCAAGAAATGTGTAGAATATAATGTTGAAGAGAGCACCGCTACTTTCTCTCCATTCTCCAGATCTTTCTCTCTTGGCCTAGAAAATTCCGGAATAATTTAGTACTTTCTTCATCCAAGCAAGTTTTAGTGTAATAATTAATGTCAGAGATATTTGTATTGGAATTGTCTGGAGAGATGGGAAAGTCGGTTAGTAACAGCCCATAAATAGGAGTGCTTGCTCCATTGTATTACCGTATCCTACTTTGCTCTTCCAGATTCTTTAAATTTTCCTGCCCAGCAATATTCCTTTCAAGATCTCTAATTTTATCATGCGTCCAAAATCAATTATTCTCCTCAATCTTTCACAAAGACGTACTAATGAGGACATCAATTCCAGTATTCAGTATTAGAGGAAAACTTACATTCTTTCCACATTTAAATCGCTTTTGTCTTATCCTCATCAATGGAAAAGCAAGCAATATCAAGCAAAATTTATTGTTGCCTGAAAGTTAAGGCACCATAGCTAATCTTCAACTTTTGAAAAACATTTTGTTTGGTGCTTTTCTTAACTTGTCCAACGTCTCTTTCCATAGTTTGTGTCTTGTGGTAGAGGAATGAACTAGTTATTTCAAGAGCCAATAAAAGTCTCCCACTAGCAAGTACCATTTTTCTGAAAGATCATTGTAATCATTTGTAGGAGAGTCCCTGTTAAACATGTGCCTCTTGAAAAGGACAAGTGCATGACAAGTACTCCTCACCTCCATTGCATAATTTAAAATTTGATACTTTATACTATTGATGTGCAAAACATTTATTTTTTTTAGTTGTAATCAATATTCTTGATCCTGAATACAAAGTGCTCTTTCTATTTAATTTTTCTACTTGCTCGCCATTATCAATATCATCGAGGACAATGAGGATTGTCTTATCACAAAATGCTTCTCCAATTCTCTTCATTCAATAATCAATTTTCTCAATGCTCCTTGTTCTTGCATGAACACCGATTTTGGATAATACCTTTTTTTGCATCTCAACTAAGCCATCAGCTCTTGACAATTTCGCTTAAACATGTTCAAAGAAACAACAACACCTTTCCATAATTAGAAGAGTTGATTAAAGACGCCCTTGGCAAAAGTCATCTTGTTGATCCACCTCGTGCCATGAATTTGAATGAGCCACACGTTGCATGCCACCGGAGTTGACATCTATCAATTCGCTTATTGCTACAACTTAATTACAAATTTTAGGGGAAATTATCCAAAAAGTCATAAACCTATCAGTCCTAAATATATTAATTTTGCCAATTCAGTCCTAAACTTTTTTACTGATTGCCAATTGAGTCTATTTGGCCAATTTTAGCTAGAAATTGATAATGTGGATGATTGGTGCTAACGTAACACCTTTTAATGATATTTTGAATATTTTATTATTTTTTACTTTATTTCGCTTTTTTTGGGGAGGATGAGGGGTTTGGATCTAGGGCTAGTGACCCTTTTCGCCAAAAGTAAGGGCACGTGAGCCCTTGCCTAGAAATGGCGATGGCCATGACACCCTCACTAGATCTAGCTAGGCGAGGGCCCCAAGCGAGGTCGCCGCCCTCTTGTTGGCTGGCACCAAGCCCTCACTTGGCCATATATGGCGAGGGCGTTGTGGCCCTCTTCTTTTCTAGGTGAGGGCTTGCACGCCCTCGCTTTCACCCTTCGCTTTTTTTTTATTTTTTTTTATAGGGTTTTGTAGTCCTTACTCAAAGTCGGCGAGGGTCAACCGGCCCTCACATGTGGCTAGCGTAGGTTGCTGACCCCTCATTTGTGGCTGGCGAGGGTTGGCTGGCAAACCTAGCTGGTCCTAGATCCAAACCTTAAAAAACAAAGCAAAAAAAAATAATTTTTTTTTTCAAAAAAATCAAAAAAATCAAATTTCTATTAAAAAGTGCCACGTTAGCACCAATATTCCACATTAACAATTTCTAGCCAAAATTAATCAAATGAACTCAATTAGTAGAAAGTGAGAAGGTTTATGACTGAATTAGTAAGAAGTGAAAATATTTGTGACTCAATTGCAAGATTAAAATATTGAAGATTGAATCGACAAAAGTACAATAGATTTAAGACTTTTTGGACAACTTCTCCCAAATTCCAGCTATATATTTAGTCACCAATCTATTCTTTGATTTCAACCTTTCCATGACCTTCTCGACTACCAATTTGATCAATTTGCCGTGGTTGACACAATGGAAAACCATTTTAGTATGGGGGAATTGGGAAATCATGGTTACCTAGCTAGAAGTGATGTTATTCAAGCACCTTGTAAACTACATAGGAATCTGATAAACAATAAGACCTTAACAATTTTCACATGATCGTCTAAGAGTCCATATTGGACAATCACATCACTCCAAAACATACTTTTTATGCACTTGCCAATGGTCACGTCCTGAAAATTGACTCGATAGCAGTATGATAATAAAAGTCTCACCTAAATCAAATTAGAAATTTTTACATCTTTGGTTGAATTTTAAGGTAAATCGGGAAAACAAGCACCTTTGAAAGCAGCTAGCTTACCCTTTGTATTTCTTCACTTCCCACCTCTTTATCACTTCGACCACCATGAGAGCCTCCCTCTACATGTCCACTTGCTCATCACTCAACTTCTTCTCACCCTCCAAATCAAGAGTTTCACATTGCAATGCAGTGAAGTTTTCAGTTTAATATCATCAGGTTTCGCGTCGAAGAAAATAGATAGGGTTAGAGAATTTGCTTTTGTTTTCCGGGGAAAAAAAGAAGAAAGAAAACGCAATCCCGTGAATTCAGTTGGGCCCTCTTCAGCCAACAGAGGCCGAATGAGACAATGTTCGGGACTTGCACTTGGGCCCAAAATTACCATTTTCGGATTCACAATTCAAAGGCAGGTTCTTTTCTTCACTTGGTAATGGAATTTTCAGTTCCACATCAAGGAATTCATCTCCTCCAAGATGCGCCTTAGAGGATGCTTTTCACGTGTGCACTAATGCGGGAACGCAGTTCAATAATGGGGTGTGTGGAAACAGCGGGTGTAAGTCCTCAGCTTCCTCTTTGGGATAGTTTGAACCTTGCGGTCCTGTTTCTGATGGGGGGCAATGCGAATCTTTTTGTGAAGCCATTCTCTCTTCCATAGACTCGCTTTGTCAGGTAAATTAGACAAAGCTCACCGTCTCATTTTCGGCTCCAAGAAGTAGACATGCATGTCATGTTTCTTGTTTTTTGGAGTCTCCTCATGATCATCTGACCTTTCTGGGATGGGTTGCAGATTAATCAGTTTCTTAAAAGATCATGAATCTCTTTTCATGTGTGATTGCATATTTGGTGTCTCCCTTCAAAGAAGAGATCCATTCGTGTCCTCCTAATCTTGCCATTCGAGTTAGAGGATGAAGTTTTGTTTAGTCCAGGCCCTCTTGGCATTGTTTATTCCATTCATTTACATGCCCGGCTGTGTTTCATCCGCAATATTGTGTCTGCTAGTACGTATTGGTCAACATTGATTGAAATTGTCCTTGGTCTTATATATATATATAAAGCAATGTCTAAAGGGAAACAAAATCTCTCTATCATCACAGTGTACAAGCCTGAGACTTGTTTCAGGCCAGTTTAAGGTTATTAGGGAGTGAATGCTGCGAAATTTTCACCTTCCACTCTGCATCACATAGAGTGACCGGACATTAGATTATGGTATGGGGAACTTGAGCTCGTGGCGAAGTTTGAACACACACTACTGGATGATAAACAAGACGACAGAGAATTCATGGAATGTCCCTGGACTGATTGCTGAATGCTCCAAAAATGCAGGCAGCTTAATTAGGACGAATCTGCAGCATTTGATATGGCCTATGATGATACCAGAGAATCCTTGATTGGGAATTCAGTTGACGCTTCGAATCATCCCGAGGACAAGAACAATGCAGTCCAAAGAAGAAGACACTGCCAAAATTCTCCTTCAGCGATAATTTCCCCGAGCACAATGGCCCTGAACCTCGTCTTCTCAAGTCTACAAAAGAACCCACACTAATAAAAAATCCTAATAGTCTTGGCTGCAGACCTTGGTGTAGGAAGTTTTTGTTTCTTTCTCCTGAGGAACCAAATCTCGGGCAAGAAGACGAATGGTCTACTTGATGCCCTTTACTTTTGCGTTGTTACCATGACTACTGTGGGATATGGAGATCTCGTCCCAAGTAGCACATTGGTGAAACTTCTAGCCTCAACATATGTTTTCGCAGGAATGGCTCTTGGTGGGCTGATACTGGGCAAAGCAGCCGATTACATTCTTGAAAAGCAGCAAGTTCTTCTAGTAAGAGCTACGCACATCAATGACATGGTTGGTCTGGCTGAAATCCTGAAGGAGGTCGAAACCCACAAAATCAGATACAATTTTCTCATTTCCCTCGTTCATGTTGTGGTCCTCACTGTACTTGGAACCGTGTATATGTTGGTCACCGAGAAATTTAAATTTGTTGATGCTTTCTATTGTGTTTGTGCTACTATTACTACTCTGGGCTATGGAGATCAAAGTTTCTCGACCACCAGTGGCAGAATCTTTGCCGTGTTTTGGATACTGGCTAGTACCATTTGTGTGGGTCGGTTTTTCTTCTACCTTGCTGAACTGTGCACAGAAAGTAGGCAAAGATCGTTCACAAAATGGGTTCTCACACGAAATCTTACATTCTTTGATTTAGAGGCTGCTGATCTTGATGATGACAAAGTTGCAGGTGAATTTTAATCATCTGCTACAAATTCAATTATGCAAATAAACTAATTTGAGCAAGTGTCTGAGTTTCTTGCTGGCGCTTTCCTTTTGCAGTGCTGCGGAGTTTGTTGCATACAAGCTACAGGAAATGGGAAAGATCAGCTGGGAAGATATTACCACAATCTTAGAAAGGTTCCAGAATCTTGATGTCGATCACTCTGGAGCTTTGACAACCTCTGATTCAATTCAGTCCCAAAATTAGGGGTTTGGCTGCTTGGAGGATTGTACTTACATACTTTGTCTTGCATCACTAATACGCCCTGCCATTACTTGCTGATAATGCTGAGTTTTTTCTGTTGGCTTCACCCCTATCTAGAAAATCATAGGCAAAAAGTAAATCCAAAATGTGGAACTCATGTCTCCCTGCCTGAATCACTGCATCTAGCAGCAAATGCTAGATACAAGGAGTTGGATGGTCTGCGACATCAGCTTCACAAAGTTGTTGAGTTTCATTGTCGATCTGTTGCAGCGTCACTTTTACATGACAGAAGTCACTAACACAATGTGTGTAACAAATTCTGCAGTTTACCAACTGAAATGTTTTGTCCATTGATACTTTTTTTTTTAAAGTCAGAACAGCACTATCATAGCCATTATGCAAACGGACTTGATTTGAATCAGCTGTCCTCATTGGTTAAAACTTCAACAACTGGTAACTGGTAGTTTAATCTGTTTAAAATACCAAACCACCTACTGATCCTATTTCTGCAAACAGAATCATAAAATCATCGACCTTCTCACCAAACCTTACTGTTCCTTTACTGTCTCAAATGATCAAAAACAAATATCCACCAAATTTGACAGATCCACCAACCAAGCACAACTGATAAAATATAAAACCTTTAGCAAGTTCATGTACATGCAACGCTAACCCATTCGTGATCCAATCACATGACTGTGCACGACTCAGGGTTCTCTTCACTGAAGTAGTCCGGGTGGTTCGTGTTATAGCCCCTATTCACACCATAACTGCTCTCACCGTAATAAGCCGGCACCCCGTGAGAGTATGGCATGGCATTGTATGGCATGGCACCGTATCCTTGGTAATACGGCTGAGGCAGCTGGTAGTACATTCCGCCTGGATAAATCGTGGGATATCCTGAAGCAGGCTCGATCGTATACTTCTGAACTTGCGCCTTCTTGTCGCCTTTTTAGGCTTGTCTCCTCCTCCGTCTTTCTTTTTCTCACCTTCTTTCGTTTTTTCTGCAGCTGGTGCGTCCTTCTTCTTTTCGCCCTCTTTTGGTTTATCCCCATCCTTCTTCTTTTCTGCATCCTTCGTCTTCCCGCCATCTTTCTTGTCGCCATCTTTCTTGTCGCCGTCTTTCTTGTCCCCGTCTTTCTTCTCGGGCTTCTTCTCGGAGACCATCTCAATTGCCTCCACTGTTTTTCCGCCTTTGCTGGCTATTTTATCAAGGATTCTTTCAGGACAACAGCTTACCACATTGATTAGCACCCTGTTCTGCTTGTCATCGTACTGTTGGTCTCGGATTTCTATCATTCCCAAAACGATAACACCGATAAATTAATTTAGTTTCCTTTCTACAGCTAAATTTTGGTACTAGAGTTTACATCACATAATACTACCTACAGATTCTAATTCACCAAGGTCCTCATCCTAAATGCATAATTAGTAAAGTGAACAATGTTTGGGAGACTTTCAATTTTGAAAGAAACAGAATTACCGTTTAGAAATACGACAGCCCAGGATTAGAAATCCAAACATACAGTCGTTAGTTCATTATGAATTTGCAAAACATTTAGCATGAAAGCTCTATTTATCGCCGATTGTGAGTGCCTCAGTGAAGTCATATGAAGTCTGTGGTGGTAAAAAAGAAAAAGGAAAAAAAAAAAAATGTACAACCATTGACACAAGCAAGGTGAGACTCACCAGGAAATTTGCAGATCACTTTCTTGATCTTCTTGTAGCACCGATAGCACCCCAGGTCAACCTTGATGACCATTGTTACCTTCTACACTCCAGAGTCACACATACGCACAAACACAGAGGGAAAGTGAGTGAACAACACAAGCAAAGGTCTTTTGTGCTCTGCAAACAAAACGAAGCTGAAAGAAGAGCAAAGCATGGCTCTTTTTGCCACCAGAAGAATGAGAAAAATCTATCTTTTTATGCAAGAATGCAAAAGAGCTGATCATTTGTGGGTTACAATAATCTTTCTGTCAGTCAGAAAGAAAGAGTCTTCATAAATTGAAAGGATGAGGAAGGTAATATGCACCTTTTCAGCCATTGCTCTCGTCGTCGGTGGGCTTTGCGAGATCTGATCTCTCAAGCCTTAGGATGAATATGACAGATTGAGGAATGATTACCTCTCTCTCTCTCTCTCTCTCTCTGTGAGAGAAATGAAGCTCAAGGGAGATGGAGAGAGAGATGATAGTGAAGTGAGAGGGCAAGATCCAAGAGGGTCACGTCCATATAAACGAGGACAAGTTCTCGCATCGTGTGAACATGTAAGCCTCCGGGCAGCTTCGAATGGGAGGACGGCACGTGCCGGTTCGCGGTGGGGGAATTTCACGTTGGCGTTCGATGACTGCCAAGAAGTTGTTGCCACAGCACCTTCACCGAATGCACTCATTCGGGCCATTGAAAATCTGGATCCTTGCTGCATCAAATTCAACGGATGAGATCGTCACGTATAATTATTTTGTCCGGTGGTTGTGGGGTCTGATGTTGCCGGCCCCTTATGATATCTTTCTTGATATGCATGTTCTGGTCCTTGATGGAAACTTCCCACCTTCCAATTCTCTCCCCGGTGATTTCTCACATACCCAGAAAAAAAAAAATAGGGAAAAAAAAATAGTGATGTCGATTCTACGGCACGTAGTCTGCTTTAAGTTGCAATAATTGACTGGGGGAGTCC
The DNA here is from genome assembly GCA_014182575.1 of Eucalyptus decipiens. Taxonomy (NCBI): domain Eukaryota; kingdom Viridiplantae; phylum Streptophyta; class Magnoliopsida; order Myrtales; family Myrtaceae; genus Eucalyptus; species Eucalyptus decipiens. The sequence continues at coordinate 15,922,012 of CM024612.1, read as the reverse complement.
TCTTCCCCTTCGGCTTCACATGCCCATCGTTTCACAGGAACATGGAAACGAATCTTGCTATAGGTAAGTGTCCTATTTTCCGTGTCGAATTATCAATTACAGATGTCATGTCCTTCACCTGCAGACTAAACTAAAAACAAAATGTGGGCATCCTTCGTATTTGCGATCCACTTGGTCAGAACGATAGTTGAATGAAGTTTTCTCCGATTGGAGATGATATAGCTTTAGAGATGATAGGTATGCAAAAGGGCATGCGCAAATTGTTATTAAGACTTTCGATTTGTTAGGCGTTTCAATATGTATGGCTAACTTAGATTTGTCTTGTCGCGTCGAACTCAAAATTGGTTTTTGTAGCTTCACGGATCTGATGAGATTCACCTTGTAAAACTCAAAAGTTAAGATAGGTGAGTCTTACTGTTTTTGTGCAGTGGTAATTGTGCTTCAAAGTTCCGCGTCAAGACTTTTGTTCCGCGATGACTTCCGAGTGATGAGGACACCTAAATTAGGTTTTGGAGACCAAATTGGTAGTCCTGACAGAAAATTCAAGTGGTAAAAGCATGGCCTTCTACCCCGATAAAAGGGTTGGGTTCAAACCACCAAACGCTCGGATCGGCACGAGTTTCCCCTAATTTACTATTTGCGTGTGTGGTGAGGAGAGCCTGCCGTACCCAATTGGGGCCTAGTTGGTAGTGGTCCAAAACTTTATTAGGAAGGCGGACCCAATTGCTGACCAGAATGCAATTAGATGGTTCTGAACTGATCTAGAAGATCTTACTGGAAATCGCCGGTCTCGAGCCAGTTATTAGCCGGCGGCGAGAGCAACGACCTGCCGGGCCCCGATGTGATTTGGCGTTGGCTCCGATCCAATGACCGGTCACACTGCGAAAGGTTTGACTCTCAATTGTTTTAATTAAGATATGCAAAGCACAGATACAAGGGGCGAGGCGTTTTTCTTTATTGGGGTGCTGACAAAGGGACAACGTGTGCATGAATAATGCTGATCTGCTTTTGTATCGTGGCGGCTTAGCTGGCTCCGTGTCTTAAAAGAACTCTCCTCTCCTTTTTGACCAAACGAGCAATATGGAATCTTAAGTCATCATTAGCCCGAGAATTAACAAATTGGAGTTGAGAAAGTTGGACAAAGATGGGAAATTTAATACCGTGGTTGGGAAGGTTGAAGTCATCTCGCTAGACTTTCGACTTCCAGAAAACCCGAGATAGTTCGGGAGAAAATCGAATTGAAGAATTTGTTTGTTTGTTTTTTTTTAATAGATAATTTGATTGAAATTGTGCTTTCGTCAGAACTGGGTCACAAACAACAAAAAAGGTCGACAGTAAATGGAGGTGGTTGATTCTTGCGCGACCAATTTTGTAAGACTTTTACAAGAATTAGTAAAAGGCCGACGGCTGATGGTCGTATGACGTAAAGCCTGCAATTTACACCTATCCAAGCGTGGAAATTTTATCAAAGGTGTGTGGTTGAAATTGGTGGAAGGACAAGAAAAGGAAGAAAAGATCCCCTGCTGGCATTCAATAAATTCGTAGTATTATAATGTTGGTGTCTAGTACAACAATCCACATAAGTACTTCTCTTTCTTCTTTTAAAAAAAAAAAATTATTATGTGATAAGGAAGATGGTGACAATAAGTTCATGAAAGATGAAGGACAAAGATGAGAATAAATGCACGTAAAAAAAAAATACTTTTTAACGTGAATAGAAAGTTAGGCCGTGGAGTTAGGTATGTACCAAATCCACATATCATTTGGTATTTGACAAATTATGCGTGATGTTTGGAATTTGGTGGAGTGATTTGATAGCAGTAGAAGGCCATGCATAAAACATAGACAAGACATATTGAGCCTCTCCTATTGAGATTTTCTTTTTTCTAAAATTTATGACCCCATCTCTCCCTTGGATTATTTTGTTTGATTGTGCGTAATAATGCATACAATTATTGTCCATCTACTGTTGAACAACCTTTGCTTTTATGAGTGGTTTTACTATTCTTCTTTGCATTTTCTCATTCTTTTAAGAAGTTTATGGAATCTGATGTAGAAAGATGGAATTGTTTTTTTTTACATGTAAGTGCCAAATCACATGTTCATTACAAGCCAAAGCATCAAAATAAAAAAATAAAAAGTATAAAAAAATGAAGAAGTAATAAATGTACCTAAACTTTTAAAACTTATTACAAAAATATAATTGAATTTTAATATTTCTAAATAGTTAATAAAATTTTAAAACTTGTTCAATTAATGCTATCGAGTTGAAGGTGATATTGCCTTATATTCTTTAAAGACATATTTGCTGCCTTAGGAAAAAAAAAATTGAAAAAGTATTTACAAAATAGGCTGAAAATGAAAAAGAAAGAAGCTAAAATCTTTAAGAAAAGAAAAAAAGAGGCTGAAAAATTAAAAGGGATATCCAAATATTTAGAAAAAAAATAAAGAAAACAAAATCTGAGAGAAAAAGCAAGGTTTGGCGGCACTGCTACCCCAATTTCGGTCGGAAGAGCTTTCGACCCTCGCCGAGGATTTGGTGAGGTCCGATGATCTTCATTCGAGCATTGCAAGGGCTGCTAGCCCTCGCTTGCTGGAGCAATGGTGGTGCCACCACTTGTCACCATCATGTGAATGTCGGTCCGTCTCTCCGATCTTATTGACTTCTTCAATTACAATGATTATGTGGACTTTGCCAAGACACCTTGGAACGGTGGAGCTAGCAGGTGACTTGAGCTCGTGAACTCACAATCAGACAATCGACCGATGTATGCTATAAAATAAACTCTTACCAAATTGGTGATATTAGTGAAACTTATGAAGTGCGATCGGACCAAGCGACCCCCAATCAGGCAAGCAACCCACTGATTAAGTAGGTATTGGCCAACTCAGAGTAGTCTGTAATCTTATCAATATTGATTAGCTTTGTACTCCATTAGTATAATCAAATTATTGGCGTGCTTTCTTAATGCTACCTAACAAAGTGATCGATAAGCTCGTAAGTGCCTTTAGATCTGTTCGCCGCGGAAAGGCAAAAGTCAAAATGGGAGGATGCTTGTCCTTCTAAGAAAGGTGGGGTTGGGTTGGGGCATCAGCATCAGTGGAATGAAACTGGAATCATAAAACTATTGTGCAGAGGGATGCGGTCTACTTTTTGAAGTCTGAAAGTTTGACGTTGGAGAGAGCTGTAGCTTATTCTCCTGGTGTATGTAGTAAGTGTGGTTTGGCCTTTTTATGTTTATAGGCCCTGTATATGCATTTTATGTGACAGATTGGATCTGTTGTTTAGTTGAAGAATGTGCAAAAGGATAAGAAAAAGGCTCAAGTAATATTATCTGGTTGTCAAAACATGGCTTTTTCTCTCCTCTTTATTGAAGAAAATATTTGATGCCTTTTTTCTTCTTAATAGTTCTGTTGATTTCTTTGTTGACGATATTTGTTGTATTGCTGATACTTATTTTACATAGGAGTGTCCAAGAACCTAAGCCCACCAGATCCGAACACAGCCCAAACATGACTTGAATACGATCTGAACACGAAATAAGTATGGTATAAGTTTCAGGTTTTAATATTGTTCCAGAAACAATTATCAGATGAATGGAGTACATGTTTCGTGTCGGGTTAAGGTCGAAACATTATTGGACCCCAACCAAACACATTACTTTCATTAAAGCGAAGCCCAAACAAACAAAAACACATTGCCCATTACCTTTCAGGAAAGAGAGACCGAAACTTCAGAGCCGGAACCCTTTCGTCGACTTCTTCGACGGCGGCGGGCCTGACCTCTTCCTGGGCCTCTTCTCGTCCCTTGGGCCCACGCGAGCGCCACGAACCACTTTTGCGATGATTCACCGGACGGCCAATCTTCTCGTCCCTTGGGTCCACGCGAATGCCAGGAACCGCTTTTGCGACGATTCACCGGCCGGCTGATCGAGGATCTCTTTTCACGTCCAAGCCTTGATCTCCCACAACCGGCAGAAAAGGTAAGGTGGTTTCGCCGATCTTGCTTCTTTGTCGGGTTGAGATGTACCGAAGATGGAGAGGAGTGGGGAGTGTTTTGTTTTTGCTTGTGGGATCATTGCGGTGGTGTTTTTTGGGAGCAATCTTACTTGCGTTTGTGGGGATGTGCTCGTTTTGAGCGCGCATCAAGTGTTTGATTAAGAGATGTGGTTGTTTCTTGGACCGTGTTGGTTGGCGTTGAGTTCTGGTCATTCACTTGCTTGAAACGAATGAAGGGAGGGTTAGGATAAGTTTTTTTTTTTTTTTTTTGCTCTATTTCTGATATGTCCTCCTTTTGACCTGATGGGTTGTTCAGTCCATGTGTATAATCCTCGGTTTGGTATGGTGACATAAAACTGCTCTGAGCTTCATGATACTGCATGTGAGTATAGCCTCGAATGTGGTGGTCATCGGTATATTAGAATGGTGAAGTTGGTCCATGACTAATAATCAGCAGCTTGTCAATAGTTTTCTGAGAGGGAAGCACCATTAGATGATGTTTATTGTAGAGGGATAGCATGTGGAAAACGATTTAGATAGCTAACATTAACTGAATAAGGATGTTGGAAGGAGGTACAAGCTCCTTTTTCCCGGTGGCTATAAACAGAACTCTCATTGACTGGATATAGGATGGTGACTTGTAGAAAACACCTTTATATATGAAAAAAGAAGCACTACTTTGAAGTTTTAGAGAAAAAAAAAACTATGAGGCTTTTATCTTGACCCACTCCCATGCTTTGTACATGTGAAACTGCCATTGGGATCACTATATCCATGGCAATTTTGATCAGATCAACACATGTTGCGCTCATTGGAGTTCGCAGTTGATACTTTTTTTTTTATCTTTCTGCCATATGTTTTTCATGATGGTAACACTCCCTTCGATTTCGACTTCTACTTTGATGTAGCTTGACTTGTCACATTTCACGTCAATATGGTAATTTGTTAGTTCAATGGCACTTCCAATAAACTTTTCCGCTATTGGTGTGATTTAGTTCCCGATTTAGTTGTTCTCTGCTTCTGTACAGGTTGTTTTCCTATTGATAAATGTTTGTTTATTGCCTTTCAATAAATAAATGAATTTCATTGAAGAGCATCAATGGGGTGTCGACCCATATACGAAGAAATTACAAGGTTAAAGAAAGAGACATTTGGACTGTGTATGTTACTTTCAAAAACTTATAGTTAGATCAGCTTTTTAGGGGGTTGAGATTCTTGAAGTTGGCACAATGTTTGCTATTGTGCTTTATAATTTTTTGTTGTTGTTGTTGTTGTTGTAAAAGAACAGTTTTGAGAGCATGATGATCATTGCTTATTATAGATGTGACTGTAAATGTATTTTGAGAGCCTGAGGATCATTTCTTTGCAGTTTAAATGAGGAAATACTGCGCATTTGTGGTTCCCTAAGACCAACCAATACAGGAAGCATTCATTGGTTGGATAAGGATTTTGAAGAAATATCCCTCATAGATAGGTATCTTATATCTATCTATCACAACTGGATCTTCCTTGAACCAATTGTTGTTATTAGAGAATCTAAACTGTCATTATTCGATGATACCATAGGAGCGGTACAAAAAGAGAGAGCGAGAATGAAATGAAGATGCAGGAGCATTCTGTGGTGGGAGGGGAAGAAATTTCCTTAGGCAACGACCAAATTAAAAAATCCAAGAAACGAAGATTAAGAGAAGAGTCTTAAACGTGGGTTTTTGTCAAGTGCAGGTTGTTTGATTTGCTTACAGGTAATCTCACGGTACCTGAAGTTTGTGATGCTAGTGATTGGTCAATTATCTTTCTCTCAATACCCCAAAAGTTTGTACTGCGTTGTTGGTTGTTTAGCTAAACTTTATTGAATTTTTGCATAATTTCTTAAGGTTTATGTTTATGAAATTTGTCGGTGCATAATAAATTCTAGAAGGATACTTGATCTGGTTGAGCTGGCTTGATGCCAAGAGTTATGAAGCTCTATGAAATTATCAATGGGAGTTCTAAATGGATATATTATTCTTCTAGTCGAATTAGTAATCTTATCAATTAGGATTTGAGTAACTATTAAGATCTTATTTAATGTCCTTTTCCTATTTTAAGTGGGATATTGTTGTCCCTTTTATTTATTTTTAAATAAAGCTGAAACCCGACCCAACCCAGCCCAAACCGACCAAGTTTTTTGCTTTGTATCATATGCTTTTCAGGTCGGGTCGCTTTGGGTCGGAACACATAACCCATATGATTTGGGTTGGGTTGGGTAACATCAAAACTTGATCCGATCCGACCCATTGACACTCCTACAGATGCCACATTGTTTAAATTATAAGTGTTGCCACGCTATTTTTTCTTATTTTTTCATTAAAGATGTTAAAATTATTTGAAGATGCTCACCTTTCTTATTTCTTTGTTTACAGTTAGAGAGCTTTCATGAGTTTATTGTCAAAGTATGTTGATTTGTCATGCTACCCATCATCAATTTGTTGGAGCAGGTTATTGTACAATGTGTGCACTATTTACTGTAGATTCAAATATAAGTTGATAACCTCATAAATCAAGCAAGACACGAATAGAAATCTTGGATTCTTAGTTCGTCAAGGCCCTCGATAATCCGCAATCCATTGTTGTCAAGGATTCGCAAAACCCGGAGGTTCTTTAAGTTTGACAAACCACCAATACTTTGCACATGAGGACAACTATAAATGCATAAAATTTCCCATGATTCTGACGTACTGGCACCTTGAATCTTCTGTATCTTATGGCAACCCCCCCACAATGAGACTTTTTAACTTGTTTAAGGTTCTAGAAGGAAGGATTAGTCTCCCTTCACAACTAATCAACCCATCGGCAGTCTCATTATTATTTAAGACTTTTTTTCTTTTTATAATTATCCCCAATGTATACTTACACCTATTGCCACGTTGGAGGTGTCAAATTTTGTAGTACTATATTCACCCGGCTTGCAAAACGTGTTAATATTACTTTTTCGGCAGATGAAAGGAAAATATTACATCTTTTTGTATTTTTTATGAGAACTTGAGATAAGTCAAGCACTACATTGTGATCTAGTTTTTAATATTGAGTTAACCCGAGTTTAATCTCGAGCCAACAAACCCAGTTTTGGCTGAAACCTTACTTGATACTCGCTTATCCAAAGCATAGGAACTTTTACATGGACGGAAAGGAAAGATAAAGGATAAAAAGGAGTAGAAAGCAAGAAAATAAAAATGAGAAAACACAATTGGAAAAATAAAATATTCAAGTGTGTCAAAATATAGAACGAGTGTAATAAATTGAATGCATCTTTATCTATCGATGACATCTTCATTGGTCCGTTAACAATGTGAAACTGAAATAACCAAATCTCTCTTTTTAGTTAATCGAATGTTAAGTACAAGATAGAGAGAAGATTCAGTGAAATATCAATCAGCCTTTCTAAAGTCTAGGATGAAGATGAAGCACCCTATGGCGCTTGTAAGACTCAAGGAAGCCTCGAAAGTCTTTCCCGCAATCGTGGATATGTATGTGGCAATGATTTGGCAATTTGGTGCTTGATAGATCAATTAGCCTTTCTAATGATCTACAAAAAGCCACTTTTAACTCCTCCAAAAACTCAAGGTCATCAAGGCCCTCGACAACCCGCAACCCCTTATTAGGATCAATGCATAAAGACTTGAGGTTCTTTAAGTTAGACAAACCACTGAGAATTTGAACAGGACTTGTTGAAAGGATAAAGTATTTCCATGATTCCGATTTGCCAACAACTTGAATCTCGACTACCTTATGGCATCCAACTAGTGTGAAACTTTCCAACTTATTAAAGGCTCTTGATAGAAGGATTAGTTTCCGTCCACAACTAATCGACTCATTAGCAAACTCATTACAATCGTGTCCTGCCTCCCCCATATAAACTAGCCTTTGGAAGGACTCGCAGTGTTGAATATCCAATTCCTCAAGCGATTCCAACTCAGAAAATTGGATCTGAATCACTCAATTCTTTCGAGCTCTTCTTAGCTTGATTCCAACTGTCACTTTGAAAATTGGATCTCAAGTTGAAATTCTTTTTTTATAATCACTCATGCGGAGTTAAGAGAGTGACCCAATTGAATTGAAATTATCAAGGCCCAACTTTTGTAGAGAGACCAGGGAAGTTGTGGAAAGTTCTGCAGCTCCAATCCATACAAATGAAGTTCCTTAAGCAAAGGAAGGGAAACTAGCGCAGCAGGAGCACGGACATTGTGAAGTTGCAAGCTTAATTTAACCAGTTTGGATAACCTCCCAATCCACCATAACTCATTGGCATAAAGTTTATCTCCTCCTCCTCCCCAATCATATAGCTCCAAATTAACCAAATTAGTCAAGTTTGAGAGATCCGGGACAACCTTCAATGATCTAAATGACACTAGTAGATGTGTTAAACTGGTTGGGAGTAACGGCAGCTCTTGAATCTCATCACATCTCATCAAATCCAATATTTGTAGGCGAGGAAGCATGCTAATGGTCTTTGGTACTTCGCTAAGACAAGAACCCGATAGATATAGTGCCCTTAGAAAGCACAAACTACCGATTTGAGATGGAAGTTGACCTTTTAAATAGGGACCTTCGAGTAGAAGCACTTCCTGATTTTGGAGCATTCCAATAGCATGAGGTAACTCCCATGAATTCGTTGAACCTAAGTTTGGGTAGGTATTTACAAAGAGCACCTTACATAATGACTTCAACTTCCATATGGAGTTTGGGAGTTTCTTCACGTTACACCATCGTACAATGAAGTGCTTTAGATTCACTAGGTCCCCAATTTCGTCTAGCAAATCTTCAAGACAATTGCAATTACAAATCTTTACATCAGTCAAACATTTCAACTTCCCAATAGAGCTATCAATTTTCCTCAAATTGTAACATTGTTCAAAAGTAAGCCTTTCTAATTTCGGGCATCCAGAGAAGTCTAGTGTTCTGGTTATGCTTTCACACCTTTCTAGTGAAAAAACTTTCAATTTTCTTGCCGCCTATCAACATGAATGCAATATTTAGTGGATGAACAATCATATATTACTTCAAAGAAAAAGGAATAGAGAAAAGCACATTACACACTTGGACTATGTTCTGTAGTTCCGAATCATCTATGAAATCAATTTCCAAAAATTCGAGGATCACCACATTCTTTAAGTGCATGTTGGTTGGCTTAAATGTTTGAGGAGGATTACTCCACACAATCCATCTTAGTTCAGTAAGACAATTTGCTAAGTTACCAATGAAAGATCCCCAATTTAATTTGAGGTACCGCAGATGTTCAAACCTTGCAATCTCTTCACCTTCAATAACGTCCTTAAGATAACTTTTGCGTAGATCAAGATCTAGTGCTTAAACTGTCACGTCCCGATCCTCAGGCACATGCACATCCCTTACCTTTGGTCGATTGTAAAATGCGATGTCCCAGGACTGTGTATCGCTGACCCTTTCATTTATATATGCACATGCGGAAGCAGTTATAAATCCCCAGACAATAAAATAATGGGATAGAAAAGCAGGCCATATTTTTCATAGCGAAAATTCACAACCACACCTTTTTACACACATCTCATAGTATTCTACAATACCATATATACGTAAGTCTGATCTAACATCTATTCACATGCAGACAAGGTTTGATAAGACAAGACGAGATCTCAGTCCTCATCCGGGTCGTACTCGGGGTCATCCTCGGGGTCCTCCTCCACGTACTCCTCTTCGGGTTCCTCAACAGGGATCTTCTCGTCAAATTCCTCCTCCTTAGACTCCTCATCCAGGTCCTGAAATGGTTATTCAATAACTACTGAGATAACGTCTCAGCAAGTTCTACCCTCTAAGACTCGATTAGTAAACGAATACGCCTTAGGGTTACCTATGCACAACATGAGTCAGAAAACTTACCTTGGTCTCAAATTCCACCTGCATATTAGCATAGATCAAATAGGCACCCAAGCAATCACATCATAGATCGAAGCATCGATCAAATCGACCTAGTCAATTACACGCCAACAAGACCACTCACGGTCATTCCCATTCAATCAATCAATTCACAACATCAGATCAAAGTAATGACCAATCGATTTAGTCGGTTACATATCAACAAGACCACTTCCGGTCATTTCAACTATTTCAACTCAATTCCCAAATATAAATCACAATCCTTAGGACACAACTTATTTATAGGTGGTAATCACGGCCCCACCAAGCAACTTTCTTAGATTTAGTGGCTTTATGGCCCCACTTGGCATTTTCAAGATTCAATGGCTTTACGGTCCCATTCAACCCTTTCAAGATTCAATGGCTTTACGGTCCCACTCGACCCTTTCAAGATTCAATGGCTTTACGGTCCCACTCGACCCACTATACGATGCCATACTCTATCACCGAGCCACGTGCATTCTCTAAGGCTACCTTTTTGCCAAGATGACATATCCAATCACCGAGCCACGTGTCTTTCCCAAGTGACATTCCAATTCACCAGGCCACGTGCATTCTCCAGGTGATTTACCAACTCACTTTTAATACTGACAACCAATACCCGACCAATTCTCAATCACATAGCCAAAATTGTCTTATTTAAGAATATAACTTTAAAATGCATCATTAAATCAATTCAACACGAATTAAAGCTCAAATAAATAAATGGACTGCTCCACGACAATCAGCACGAAATTCCGGTCACCGGCTATCTCGGTTGAATTTCTGAAAATAAATAATTAAATAATTAATTTCGAAAAATAAATAAATAGACACAATAATTCCAATTTAGCACAATATGAAGCTCAATTAAATAAACGGACTGCATCACGATCATCAGCATAAAATTTCGGTCACTGGCCATCCTAGTTGAATTTCCGAAAAATAAATAATTAAATGATTAATTTCGAAAATTAATATTTAATTCCTAAAAATTCCATTTAGGCCCAAATTTCCTAATTAACACTCAATAAGGGTCGGGAAAATCCTATGAAGCATCCAATAAATACTAAAGGCAGTTCTCTAGTTAAGTACACTAACTATTTCACTAATATACACTGCAATTAACTAATAATCGCTAATCATTCTAATCTAACAACTTAATTACACTTAACTAACACTAATCAATATTTAAGTGTAATTAGCAAACTAAGAAGACATTAGTGAGTAAAAATCACTCAAAACGACGAGGTCGACGCGAGGGTCAACTTTCCTCAAAGCGGGCTAAGCATCCGGACTCAGGAAGACGGCCAAAACGGGCCAAAACCCCACTGTCCTACCCATTTTCTGCCTTCTCTGTGCGCTACTGGTTGAGGCAGTTCCGGCGTTGGTTGAAGCGGCCAAGGGTGGCGGAGGGCAAGGTGGAGCTCCGGCGAGGTTGACGGTGGCTGGAGGAGGTCAGGCGGCGGCCTGAGGTGGCCAAATGGGACTGAATCGAGGTGGAACAGAGGCTGAACAATAGCTCGATCGGGCAGGGGTAGATGGTGCACGGCAGGTGAGCGTGAGGCGAACGGCGGCGAGGCGGTGTGCGGCGGCGACGGTAGCTTCGATGCGACTGCAGCTCCTTCAAGCGACACCAGTCGCTGCTTCTGCTTCTGCTAGTCGGTTCTGTTCGAACTAGAGGGAGGAGAGGGGGCGGATGTGTGAGGACGGCAGCTCGGCGGCGGGCTCAGGTGCGCGCGAGCAACTCTGGTGGCTTGTGGGCATGCGACGATGGCGGCGGCAGTAGCTCGGTCTTCGGCTTCCATGGCATCGAGCAGCCGAAGAGGAAGATGGGGGGGGGGTCGGTTGACGGAGGAGAGAAGGGGGAAGAAGAAACCAATTTCCCATTTTCCTCTCACTCTCTCTCTCTCTCTTTCTTTCTCTCTCTCTTTGGCCCCCACGAACCCAGCTGTCATCCACCACCTTTTTTTTTACAAATATACCCCCTTCTAGAAGCATTTAAGTAGTGCAAAGTGTTGGGTAAAGGTGGCATACGAATTTGCTACTTTTCCCTCTTCAACCTTACTCAAATTTGTTCACTTTTCGACAAACAATTTCAATTGAAGCCTAAATAAATCCATCAAGGTATCCTTGCCCATTTCATGACTTTCCCTATCATGTAATCTAATTTGCAGCCCAAGGATGCGATCAAAAACGGTCCTATGTAAATTCTGATAAAAATGGCCATAACTCAACTTTTTCCCAAAAAGTCTCAGTTGTCAGAAAAATTTTCTAAGACTGAGTCGATGTTCCTAAAATTTATTGGGACATGACAGACTCTTCAATTTCTGAAATCGGACTTAGATTAGCGGTTAATTTCATTCAAACGCATTTTGAGCATGACCTAGGCTACCGGGTAGTTTTCAGAACTTTTTAGGACAAATAACCCATGGTCGATTTTCTTCGAGCCACTATGAACCCACTCGACCCATTCGCTATTCTCGGTTGTCGTGAAAATCTTAAGGATTTAAATACGGACACAAGGTACCAAAACAATAAGAAAATCAGTATAGTGCCGATCGATGAGAATTTTCCAATTTAGTGGTGTCACCCACGATTGGCTAGACATCTCTATCGAACTGGTTCTATCTTTGATTTCAAATCGATTTTATACTGTGCCGTAATGATCTCTAAAGATGAGCATAGTCGAAAAGTCGATTCCTGATCGAATTCTCAAGTCTATTTGCCTTAAAGTCCTTAATAGCCTACCTAGTTAGTCTAGTTATCTCGTGAGTGGCCAACTCAGAGAAAAACACTGTAGTCGCGTCGATGAAATGCCCAATTTAACCAATCAAAATCAAAGCTTGAAAATCAGGATGTCACATGAACAGTCATCTTCATCTACAAATGAGAGCAAGAAATGAGTGGCATTCTATTTCAAGCAAAATGATTGAAATGGGAAGAAGAAAGAAAAGGGAGTGCATCATAGAAGATTTTCTAGCAGAAACACCATTAGTTTCCTCCTGAGGTGCTTTACCTACTTTGTGGTTATTGCATCAAGGATCTTCTCATAGTTCCACAACCTAGTACGCTTTCCAAGATTTATTGGATTTTCTTGACGAACAATTTCTCTTCCAAGATCTTTGAGTTGATCGTGCATCCAAAACTTGTTATTCTTCCCAATCTTTACCAAAGACATGTTAATGAGGATATCAACTCCGATGACAGCAGAAAACTCAGAGTCTTCCCACATGTAAATGGCATTTGTCATATCCTCACCAATGAAAAAGCATGCAATATCAAGGAAAATTTGTTTTTGCTCAAAACTTAAGGCATCATAACTAATCTTTAGCTTTCTGAAAATGTCACAATGTGGTGCTTTTCTTAAATCCTTCAATGTCTTTTTCCACTGTTCTTGTGTTTTGTGGTAGAGGAGCGAACCAATTACTTCAAGAGCCAATGGAAGCCTCCCAATAGCACAAACGATTTCCCTTGAAATGTCATTGTATTTAGCTAAAGGAGAACCTCTATTAAATGCATGCCTACTGAAAAGCTCAAGCGCATGATCGGTACTCATCACCTCCATTTCATAATCTAAAATCCGATACTCTATTCTATTGATTAGCAAAACATGTTTATTTCTAGTAGTAATCAATATCCTAGATCCCGAACACAAAGCACTCTTCCCAACTAATTTTTCCACTTGTTCGCTGTTATCAATGTCATCAAGTACAATGATGACTTTCTTATTGTAAAGTGCTTCTCTAGTCCTCTTCATTCCATAATCAATCTCATCAATGCTCTTTGTTCCTGCATGAATGCCAATTTTGAATAGTAACATCTTTTGCAACTCAACTAAACCATCAATTCTTGATGATTTCACTCGAACATCTTCAAGGAAACAACAATACTTTCCAAATTGAGATGAGAATTGGTTGAAGACAACCTTGGCAAGAGTCGTTTTACCGATACCCCCCATGCCATAAATTTTAATGAGTCACACATCACTAGAGTTGACATCTAACAATTCACTTTCAGCTGCAACTCGATCATCAATTCCAACTAAAAATTCGGTCACCAATCTATGTTTTGTCTTCAGCTTTTGCACGACCTCCTCAACTACCAATTTGATCAGTTTGCCATGACTGCCATAATGAAAAACCATTTTAGTGGGAGGCCCCCCGGGGGGGGGGGGATGTGAAATCACCATTACCTAACTAGAGGTGATATTATTCAAGCACCAATAAACTACACAATAATCAAATAAATAATGGGACTTTAACTATCTAGAATTGAACACCATTTATTCAAGAATAGAAATGTTTAACGTTTTGACAATAGATAGGAATGTTCATGACATTTCATTATCCCACTCTTTCTCGACCACTGCCCGCAATCAAGCATTAATTCAGCTACCTAGCTATAAAATTATTATTCGCCATTATATTGGATGACATTGTTAAGCAATTTCGCATTTTTTGATAAACGTGGCATCGGTTCATCAGTTACTATTACTATAATAAAAGTTCCACCTCAATCATACTAAAATTTTTACATCTATGATTGAGTGTTAACAAAAATAAAGAAACAAGCATCTTGAAAGCAGGAAACTTACCCTTTGTACTTCTTCACTTCCCACCCTTTATTGCATCAACCTCCATGAGAGCCTCTCTCCATGCGTTTACTTCCTCATTGCCCAACTTCTTCTCATGCTCCAAACATAGTATGGCATCGCGATAAAGTGGTGTTTTTAGCTTAACATCATCAGGTTTCACGTCAAAGAAAATAGGCAAGATCTCTTTATTACCATGCGAATTGAGTGTGTTTGCTACTATTTGTGAGAGCTTGTGGAGGCACCATTGGCTCGAAGCATAGGTCCGAGAAAAGATAGGTATGTAGATCCTGGAATTGTCAATCGCTTGCTGAAGCGATGTTTTGATCCTTTCACCGACACGGAGCTCTTCATCATCTTGGAAGACGCAGATTCCAGCATCAATCAAAATGTGGAAGAGGACATTAGTGAATTCAATGCGAGTATCGGGTCCTCTGAAGCTCAGAAATACTTGATATTCGCTTTCCAATGATATTGCTGCATCTGAGCTCGCCATAGCAATAGTTTGCTTAGCTTAGCAGATCTCTCTCTTTCTCTCTGACTTGATGTTCTCAACGGAGAATAGAAAGTTAGGCCGTGGAATTGGATTCCACGTATCATTTGGTATTTGATAAATTTTGCGTGATGTTTGGAATTTCGTGGAGTGATTTGATAGCAGTAGAAGGCCATGCATAAAACATGGACAAGACACATTGATCCCATGGTATTGACATTTTCTTTTTTCTAAAATTTTTGACCCCATCTCTCCCTTGGATTATTTTGTATGATTGTGCCTAATAATGCATACAATTATTGTCCATATACCGTTGAACAACCTTTGCTTTTATGAGTGGTTTTACTATTCTTCTTTGCATTTTCTCATTCTTTTAAGAAGTTTATGGAATCTGATGTAGAAAGATGGAATTGTTTTTTTATTTACATTTAAGTGCCAAATCACATGTTCATTACAAGCCAAAGCATCAGAATAAAAAAAGTATAAAAAAAATGATGAAGTAATAAATGCACATGAACTCTTAAAACTTATTACAAAAATGTAATTGAATTCTTATATTTCTAAATAGTTAATATAATTTTTTAAAATTTGTTCAATTAATGCTATCGAGTTGAAGGCTATATTTCCTTATGTTCTTTAAAGACATTTTCGCTGCCTTAGGAAAAAAAAAACTTGAAAAAGTATTTACAAAATAGGCTGAAAATGAAAAAGAAAGAAGCTAAAATCTTTAAGAAAAGAAAAAAGAAGCTGAATAATTAAAAGGGATATCCAAATATTTAGAAAAAAAGAAAAACAAAATCTGAGAGAAAAAGCAAGGTTTGGCGGCACTGCTACCCCAATTTTGGTAGGAAGAGCTGTCGACCCTCGCCGAGGATTTGGTGAGGTCCGATGATCTTCATTCGAGCATTGCAAGGGCTGCCAACCCTCGCTTGCTGGAGCAGTGATGGTGCCACCACTTGTCACCATCGTGTGAACGTCGGTCCGTCTCTCCGATCTTATTGACTTCTTCAATTACAACGATTCTGTGGACTTTGCCAAGACACCTTGGAACGGTGGAGCTAGCAAGTGACTTGAGCTCGTGAACTCACAATCAGACAATCGACAGATGTATACTATAAAATAAACTCTTACCAAATTGGTGATATCAGTGAAACTTATGAAATGCGATCGGACCAAGCGACCCACAATCAGGCAAGCAACTCACTGATTAAGTAGGTATTGGCCAACTCATAGTAGTCTATAATCTTATCAAATATTCATAGTCTATTAATACAGATAATTAGGCTTTCTATAAAACCTACTTTCGTCGGTAGATTGCTGTTAATTGGCTTTGTACTCATTAGTATAATCAATTATTGGCGTGCTTTAATGCTACCTGACAAAGTGATCGAGAAGCTCGTAAGTGCATTAAGATCTGTTCGCCGCGGAAAGGCAAAAGTCAAAATTGGAGGATGTTTGTCCTTCTAAGAAAGGTGGGGTTGGGTTGGGGTGGCTATATCAGTGGAATGAAACTGGTATTACAAAACTAATATACAGAGGGGTGCGGTCTACCTTTCAATGTCTGAAAGTTTGATGTTGGATAGAGCTGTAACTCAGTATAATGGGGTATGTAATAAATGGGGTTTGGCCATTTTATGCTTATAGGCCATGTGTATGGATTTTATGGGACATAAGGGATCTGTTGTTAAAATGAAATATGTACAGAAAGATAAGAAAAAGGCTCAAGTAATATTATCTGATTGTTACGTACATGGCTTTCTCTCCTCTTTATTGAAGAAGATATTTGATGCCATCTTTTTATAGTTCCGTTGATTTCTTTTTTGAAGATAGCAGTTATGTGGTGTCTAGACAAGCTTTTGTGGACCTTGGCTAGTTCATCTCTTTGGGTGATCTTAAAGGTGCACTCCCTACATTGGCATGGTGTATTTAGGATTTTACTCCAATAGTGCCTTAACAAGGTTTGAATCCAAAACCACAAGGGGAGGAGCAAAGTCCATCATCTATGCCAGCACCTTGATTTTCTAGTCATATCAATATTTTTCAGTGAAATTTAAAGGGATAACACTACAAATGATCCTTAAATTTTGGCTCAATGCACCATTTGGTTTCTGAACTTTAAATTTGTTCAAAATGGTTCATGAACTTTAACACAATGTGCAATGTCATCTCTGAACTTTTAATTTATTTAATGTGGTCTCTTGACTTTTAATAAGTGTTCAATTTAGTCCATGGATTGTATATAGATGTTCAGTATAGTTCTTCTATTGATTCAAGTTTAGGGATAATATTAAACATTCTCATACAGTTCATGAACTAAATTGACCATGTATTAAAAATTCTTAGGCTATATTAAATAAATGAAAAGTTTAGGGACGATATTACACATTAGGTCAAAGTTCAGAGACCACATTATACATTGAGCCAAAATTTAGGGATCATTTATGTTATTAAACCAAATTAAAATAACAAATGTATTGAATATGAAGATTATTAAATTTGATATCTTGAGGAACTCCATTTGTTAACAAAGAATTTGCCATTAAAAACTTTTAATGAACTCAAATTCATTTTTCTTATAGATTTTGAATTTCACATTGTGCACAAAGTTATGAGATTCAATATATATATAATTTTTTTCACGCGATGCGAGTTTTTCATTCAAATTTTTATCTTTTTGGACAAGACATTACTTTTTCCCTGTTTCCCTTCAAATAGTTTCTTTGGTCATATATGTGTTACATTTCTGATTATAATTTTACAAATGTCACATTGTTTGAATTATAACTGTCGTTTCTATGTTTATTATTATTTTATTTGTTCATTAAAGAGAATAAAATTATGTGAAGATGCTCACCTTTCTTATTTCTTTGTTACAGTTGATGGAGCTTTTCATAAGTTTATTGTCGCATTGTGTTGAATTTGACAGGCTACCCATCATAATTTTGTTCGAGCAGGTTACCGTACAAATAACCCCAGAGAGGGTGTGCGCACTATTTACTGTAGATTATAATTATAAGTTGGTAAACTCATAAATCAAGTAAGACACAAATCAAAATCTTAGAAGACCTAAATGTAATATCATTCACCCTTGGTCATGTTGAAAAAGAAACTAGCACATTGTCGTGCTCCCAATCAAATCACCTAACTCATTTATTAACTGCTAAACTAATGTCATGAGTTTATCTGGTTTGCCTTATATAATGATGCGCAAATGCTCCAACACGATCTATCATGGGAAACACTAGGGTTTGGCTCATTCCTAACTTTTTAACACCGCATTTTCTTATTGGTGCTAGATCAGATCGGATCAATGGGCTAACCATGAATTTGGGCTGTACTACATCTACAAGTCCCAATTGAGGCCCAAGTCCAACAACTTGTCCAGTATTGCATCTTCAGTGCAGGATGTAATTTTCCATACATTGGACAGTTCCCGTAATATAAAAACAGTGAACGTCTAGCTAGCCAGCGTCTTTATTTCTTGTTTTAAATTGACTTGAAGAAAAGGAAGGAAAAGTTCTGTTTGTTTTCTTTTTCCTTCGTTCTTTAAGGAAAAACAATAAAAGAAAAGGAAGGAAAAGTTCTCGAGAAAAGTGAAGGTCAGCAAAAGAAGACGGCAGCAACAGGGATAGCAGAGAGAGACGTGAGGGGACAGGCCAGCAGGAAGAAAAAGAAAAAAAAAAGAAAGAAAAACAAGAGTACTATTCGTCTTCTTCGTGAGGGCGTCTTCACCCACCGCCGGCCCCCGTCCGCGAGCAGCTGCGCCGACCGCCGGGCCCGTGTTGTCGCGCCCGTACCACCGCGCCTGCACCACAGTAGCTGCTCCGCCAGCCCGCCCGAGCCGGCCGCCGTTACGCCAGCCGTCGAAGCTCCCCCGCACCCGCGAGCTCGCTTCACCGCCTCACCTGCGGACCCGCGCCACCGCCGCTTCGCCGCACCAGCCGTGATCTGCTCGTCCCCCTCGCGAAGCCGTCGCTGCCTCGCTGCAACCCAAGCATCAGCGTCCTCTGCTGCGTCTCCGCGAGCGCCCTCGCCCTCAGCCGGTCTCTGCCGCTCCTGCAGCCAGCCCCGACGCCAGCAGCCACGACCCAACGCCGGCGCCCGCCGCTGCCTCTAGCCGAAGCTGCGTCACTGGTCCGCCTGAGTAGCACGCATCCGTCGCTGTCGCCCTTGCGGCTTCGAACCACTGCCCGTCGACGCCCACAACCAGCAGCCGAGCTCCCAAGCCCGCCTCTCGCCGCGCCGGTGGCCGCCCCTTCGCGCCTTGCTGCAGCCCCTGCGACGCCGGACTTCCCAGCTCGCTGCTCACCGTCTCCGCCCGGAGTCCGAACGCCGACCCCTGCCCGTCGCTGCCCTACTTCCGACCGACGCCACCACAGCAGCCCCCCAGCTCCGCCGGCTGTCCCTCTCACCATCGCGACGCCGCCACAGCAGCTCGCTGCCCTCCGCTCGCTGCCGGTCCCCTCGCCGGAGCTCCGACCAATGGCAACCCACCGCCCACGGCTGCTCACCACCACAACGACCCGTCCTTGAGCCACGCCGAGCCTCCATCGCGATTCACGAGCCACCGTTTGCTAAGCTCGATTAGGAAGCCGAAATTCAAATTAGGTAGATTTTTTTTTATTTTATTTAAAGATTTTGTTTCTTTATTTGAAATATTCCCGAATGCATGATTGATTGAAATTTATGATGTACCACTCAATTTGCAACCGCACACTAATTTTTTATTCCATCAATAAAGTTTTAGATGAAATAATTAATCACGCGAGAATAAAATTAATATCTTGATCTTTAAGGTTTAAGATTAATTTATCGATTTTATTAGCAAAATAATTAAGTTTGATTAGATATCATTTTCAAATTCGAACGATGGATAACATCTTTGATAACTGTGAATGATTTGGTGCTTATCTTTTTTTTTTTTTTTTTGTGACTTGGGAATTGGAATCGCCATACATTTTCTGATCGGCGGCGTAAACCCGAGATGACCTGTAAGAACCCACCTCTCACGGGCCTTAGGTGAGTTGTGCAATAGGGGCGAGAAGTTTCGAATCTCTTTCCTGCCGATTGAGGGGCAAGGCACGAACCATCTTGTTCATTGTGGGGTGGGTAGGTGCTTATCTTTTAATTGCTTTATTTATTCCAAAAATACAAAAAAGATTTTATTTGCATATCATGTAGATTATAATTAATTTCCTAGATAGAATTGCATGGTAGAATAGTTAAATTCTTTTCTAATTATATTAAAAAGCGTGTTTTAGGTGGTATCTAAGTTAGATAACATCTTTGAATTAAATGGCATGTTGAGATAAATTTCTAAGTTAAAATAGGATTCGGATTATTCTATTTCCTAACTTAAACTAGATAATATCTCACTTTAGTTAAATTTTTATTTTTAGCAATTTTTAATTTCGAATTTTAATAAAAAAATACAAAAATATCATGTACATGTCATATAGAATTATGTTCACAAAAATGTATGTTATTTAGTGATTGTTGTTAGATTAATTTAATTAGAAATTGCCCATTATTAGAGTTAGATCATTTGGTTAGATTGCATTGCACATAGATTAGATTTTGTTAAATAAGAGAAAATCTTTTAAAAAAAAATTAAATGATTGCGTGTTAATTAAAAATTATATTTATGATTGTTGATGTGAATTCTGATCTAACAGTATAAATGCTTTAGTTGCTACGAGGTAAATCCTGTAATTTATTTATTGCTTTCTTGAGTGTTAAATTGGTGGTTTGCGCAACTGTATAATCATCTCACATGTTAAGAAAGTAAATTAAAATCAAATCAAGCTACCTGCAAAACATTTTTTTCGAAATAAAAGAAAAAGATACCGAAAGGGCGTTAGAGAGATCTAGCGTAATCAAGTCCTTGAATTCATAAATCTCTAGTTCATAGGAGTAAAGTAATTCTCTCATTACTTTACTTAGGTTTCTAATTGACCCACCAAAAATAGATTAGTGGCGACTCCTAACTAATAATCTTTTGCATACTAAATACTTGAACTTAAGTCGCGAATTGGTATGAGCTTGGGAGAGCCCTAACTAAGTTTAAACTTAGTAATCTATTAGCCAAATTCTAGGTGGTGTACCTGAAATTTGGTTGCGACAGTTTAGCGACTCCGCTTGGGACTAGAGTTGAAACTCTTAGTGGACTTAGGCCAATTTTATTTTTTTTTTTTTAAAAAAATATTTTTGTTTGGATCGTCTCTAATGTTTAAGGTGTTAAATGTTCTTGCAGGATGGAAGGTATAAGGGAAAGTGTTTGTTAACCTTTGTTTTGTAAGGAAGTGTAGGAATGTATGGTTTACTTTCACATATGAAGTGTTGCTTGATATAAACTCTTGTGCATGCCTTGCATTTAGCACTACACTTTTGCACACACAACTTTCTGCTGGACTTGGGCTGTACTAGGATACTTAGGATGGTATTGAATTGGATACGATTTCGATCATGAGGCCGCGTAGTAGAGATTGCTCAACTCAATCCCGAAAGCTTTTTTTCTTGGTGTCAAGAATGTTTGCCTCTGTCCGCGAGACTGCGCTACATTGAGGTATCATTTTTGACTTAACCGGAGTTAGGAGGACTTGATTTAGTATGCGAGGCTGCAACTAATCATCCCACCATGTTAACTCCACTTTGCTTAGCCTTCCTAGTTAAAATCGAACCCCACATTTCATGTGATTGTCTATGTGGTTACTTTAATTGTGGTAAAGTAAGTTTTCTACCATTTACTTTTGCAATTTACTTACCTTATTACGTCTTTGGTCGGTCTATGACATTAGGTTGGTTGAGTCCTGGTCTATAAACAATGGGAAGATCCGACATTTGATTCGTGCTTGCACCAAAGGTTGAACTTAAATCATGGTGGGATCGTCTAGGCCACGATGGCCAAAGTTATGTGGAAAACAAACTTGGTCGCCTTGTTGCCCTCCTTGACATCAATGTCCAAAGCAGCGTTATGTAAGCACTCGCTCATTTTTGGAGCCCCCAAACATTAACGTTCATATTTGGTAAGCACGAGTTGACTCCGACTCTAGAAGAATACAACATTGCCATAGGAAACCTTTGGAATTGGAATTAATAAACCCACCCTTTGGATTAGAACCTGAATCAATTTTGTCTGACTTTCTTAGGATGGATAAGAATTAGATTAAAAGAGTGTTGAAAAATAATTGTCATGCATGTCATTTTTCCTTCCTAGATCAGAGTTTTGCTAATGCTAACACTATTTTAAAAAAGTAAGACCTTCCTTCTAGCCTTCTTCGGGTTTATTGTTTTTCCTTTTCGTAAAGGCACCATTAGTCATTCTGTCGCATGGGTAGTCAAACAAGTATGTGCTAGCATTAGTTTTGTCAACACTATTTTAATTGAGACATTCTTGTCGCTCACTCGATTTAAGGAAGATGAAGATAAAACCTTTCGTGCACCAATCGAGCTTTTACAAATCTAGTTCTTTTCTCATATGAGTAGGATTGATATTTGCATGAAAATTATTAATGTCACTAATTCCCATCATTCCATCGAGGTATTAAAAAATCATCAAGATAGAACTCCAAATCTTTCTTTCTCAAAATGGATCAAATTGTTGAAAAATCTGAATATCAAGATTTTCCTATGGCATACTAAATGGTTCCAAGTCTCCATGGCACATCTCTCTCATGGTGATAATGAGTTGATCCTGCTATTGGGGATCACCGGTGCCACTTCCTACTATCCACTTCGAGTGGTTCGTCAATATTGAGTTGTGCAGGATTTACCGCCTCCTCTTAAGTTGGGTTTGTTCCAAGTCTGATTCACTGCCAAGGATGGTGATCACAAAGAAGAGCTTTGTTGTATTGAACAAGCTTGGCTCGTATGTCACGAACAAAAGTTGAGCTTGTTTGAAGATGAGCTTGAGGGGAAGGAAAAAAGTTAATATACCATAGCTCGATACATCCGTCAGCACAAAATCCCGACTGAGTTTTTCCCAAAAGTGCCAAATGTGATTGAAAAGCCCACTCGGCAACCAGAGCTTAATCGTCACAAAAGGAAGATTAAAGAACTTGAGAAGTAAGCCAAGAAGGACGCTAAGGAGAAAAGGCAATTACGTCGAGCGTCGGCTTCCCATTTGTTTATAGATCGGGCAAAGTAAAGTGGCTTGAATCTATTTAGTTTTTCACTTTAGCTTAATGTTTAGGAAGTTGAGTCATTTACTTGATTAGTTTAGGGCCTTTCAATTTTTATTTTTATTTTTTACATTGTCAATGGCAAACAATCTCATTAATGAATAAAAGCGGTTAGACTTTCGTCATGGACTGGCATGTTTTATATGAGATGCTTATTTTGTTTTTTGTTTTTTTGTTTTTTTGTTTTTTTGCGGTAAAAAAGAGATGCTTATTTTGTTCATTTCTTCAAATTAGGTGATAACCGATCTCCCATGTTCGCCCATTGTTACACGATCAAGAGCTAAAATGGCCGATCAAACTGAAATACGTGATCGTATCTTCACTACGGAAGATCAACTCCAATAGTTAGTTACCTCTATGCAGCTTCTGATAGCTCAAATCCAATCCTTCCGAGTGGATTCGACTCCTACACTTGCTCTCCCCGAGATAATAGTTTCAAAGCAAGCGAATAAGGCCCAAGAGGGTGATGACGACATGCCCAAGCTGGAAGATGGCCCACTGTTGGTCACTTCCGAAAATGCTAAGCTTGACAATGTCCCTAAGACGGAGCAAGATGAACACTTCACAAAGCTTGAAGAGAAAGTGAAGCAAAGTTCACTCCTGTTCGACCTCTCAGTTTATGAGAATGTCAAGATGCCAAAGAAGTTTAAAATACCGGAGTTCGAGAAATACGATGGTACTTCTTGCCCAAAAGCTCATTTGCAGATGTATCACGTACGTATGACCCAATATGTCAAGAATGAGCCCCTCATGATCTAATCATTTCATGTAAGTTTGACTGGGCCCACATTGAGTTGGTATGTGATGAAGAATGTGAACCTTCTCGACACCTGGAATGAAGTGGCTGACGTATTCCTCAAGCAGTATAAGTTCAATATGGATATTACACTTTCTCGAGAAGATCTTGAGAGAATGGAGAAGAAGATGAGCGAGTTATTTAAGAAGTATGATGTGAGGTGGTGAAATCTGGCAGCTCAAATCACTATTGAGCCTACTGACAAAGAGTTGATGAAATTGTTTGTCAAGACTGTTCCATTCGAGTTCCGCAATAAGATGGCTAGCACATATGTTGAGAATTTTAATTAACTCATCTCAGTGGGTGAGTAGATTGAGATAGGATTGAGAGATGGATGGTTTAATGAGCCAACCTTTACATGCAAAAGATTTACTCCAAAGAAGGAGAAGGACCTTGAAGCTGAGATTAATGTGGCATATTCTCGACCGAATTATGATACATCAAATCGTGCTCCAGTAATTAAGATTTCTACTGAGCAACAAGGTGGAGGACATTAGTTCTCTGGTCGACGACGTAATGTTAGAAGACAATTCACACCTCTTCCCGACCCTTATCCAAAGTTTTGCTTATTCTCCAAAAGAAGGGATTACTCTCTATTGAGTCGAAGCGACCAAATCCTGAGCATTATCCTTCATATAATCCCTCCGAAAAGTGTGACTATCACATGGGAAAGGTTGGTCACTCCACTGATGATTGTTATGTTTTGAAGTATAGAGTCCAAGACCTCTTGGATACAAATGCGTTCTCTTTTAGCAATCATAAGAAAAACCCTTTGCTCAATCATGACGGAGGTGCAAATGCTGTCATTGAGTGAAGAAATTCTTATCTTCACACTCCTCTACGAATGAGTCTTTTTTTTTTTTTTATGCTTTCTAGGATTTCAAGTTTTTTTTAGGATTTCCTGCTCTCTGAAATTTCAGTTATAGTTTTCATTTTTAGGGTTTGCTTGTTTGCATTTTCCATTACAGTAATGTAATTCATTTGATTTTATTAAATGAAATTACAATTTTATTTCCAATTTTGAGGGCATGATGGGTTACCAAACCAGTCCAATGATGATATCCAACCATGAAAAAATATTATCCACGGAGAAATCCTAAGGACTGGGCTTCTTTATACTTCTTTATCCAAAAAATTCCTAAAAAAAGGAAAATAAAAAAAAATCAAAAAAATCATTTTTCAAGCCATTTCCAAAAGCATGCATTATATTAGCCATGTTTAATTTTATGCTCATTCACTTCATATTTCAGAGCATTACTTTCTTGGGCTGATAAGAAAGTATCTAAAAGGCACATCAGGATCAATTAGATCGAATGTTGCTCAACAAGTTTGAGAACACATTCCTAAAAATGTTAATATGACGAACTTAGGAGTATGTCAAATTTCGATGGTGATAGCGGACCGACTGAGCTGGTTCTTTGGTGTATAATTGAAATTAATCAAATTTCATTTCGCATTGCATAGAACCCTATTCATGCACGTTCTTTTATGTAAGGGCAAAAGCATAAAAGGAATGATCTTTAAATCAAAGATCGGAGTTCCAATATCGGTTGATTAATTTATGCGTCCATTCCTGTTCAAATAAGGGGCAATTCATGGACAACCATCTCTACAAATGTCTTTTGGCACTTGATATTCTAACATATCTTGAAAGAACTATTCATGTTGAATGACATTCTTGATAGTTCATAAAGTGCATGAAATCTTTCAAAAGGAAATTTCTGCATGACAGTTTTACTTGTTCAATTCACCAATTCCAGTGAAGATTGTCAACACAAGCTAATTTAATGAATGATGTGGAATGGATTAAGTATGCTAAATAAGACGTGTCAAGATGATGAAAAGTAAGCCTTAACCTATACACGGTCCCTTACTTATACACTTGTGAGATGAGTGTAAAAAGTTCAATATCCGCAAGGTAAAAAGTTCTCTCGCAAAAGGTACGACAACCGAAATGATGAAGGGCAGTTTATTTATCTATCACAAACACTATAGATGATCCATTGCTTAACCTCTTTGAGCCCCATACACTTATGGAGATTTTTTTCCAAGTTACCCCTGTCGAGAACCACTCCACATCGGGGTAAATGGGAGATAAGATGGCATCATGAGGTGAGAAAAGTGAAAATAAATTTTCTTGCTCTCACTTGCATCAATTTTCGAGTCATGTTATTACATTGAATTCATGTGGCAATTTAAGTGCCTTAAGATGATGAAAAATATTTCTTTTTTTATCATATACACTTATATCCATTGCTTAGCCCACTTGAGCCTACGATTTCATTTCTTCAAACCCAGTTGGTGATCATCCCCCACATTGGGGCAATGCAAAAGGCAGATGAAGACTCTTGTGTCATTCAAAGTGTAATTGCTTGACATATGCATTGTGTGTAAGAATCAAAATCAAAATAGAACTAAGGGGCATGAAAAAGTAGTGTGCCTAGTAAAAGCAAGGCCAATGCCCATGAAAAAAGAAGTGAAGAAAAAATGAATGAAAACTAAGGGCATGAAAAAGCGGTGTGCTTGGTAAAAGCAAGGTCGATGCCCATAGATGAAAAAAAGAGAGTCAAGCTAGGTGACCATCGGTTGTATCTCTAATGGAGCAATATTCAAAAAGCACAAATACCGAGTTTTTACAGTTAGTGGAGCATATTGCCAAGACAATCCTTAGTGAACAAAACCGGCGACAATGCCAAGATGATAATCAACTCTCACCCTTTACACATATTTTGAGCCTAATGATCCTTTTGTTTCTCTACCTATGAACCCAGCCTATGTTACGTCCCTTACAAAGTCTTTTCAGATTAGGGCACTTGAATTAATATGGGAGTTCATATGTTTATAAACATCGCCTGAAGAAGTGCGACCAAGATTATTTCTTTCTCATTTTGCAGGGTTCTTGACTTGTAAACCCGAAGATAATTACAGAATTGTTCTTTTAATTGCCTTGACTCAAAGAGTCCCTTGATTAAGCCATTAACCAAGCCCACATTATGGTCCTTATTAAAGACCTCTCAGATTGGTAAAGTCATACTGCTTGCGAGAATACTCGACCCTTGTTGGTATGATAATAGTGAGATAGAGTGATTTTACTAAAATAGCCCTTCTGAATGAGAGTGAGTAAAAATCATTTCTAATTGAAAGTCTCTCATTTAGTATTCTTAAGAAATCCATATCATTGTCTTGAACAACAATTCTTTCCTGTGAAAATTTGGGTGATGTAAATATGGTAAAGTCATTATGCATAAACCTTGATTAAATTGATGAAAACCTCACTAAATTTTGAAATATGCATTTTAAAGTGGCTCAGATTGTCTATCTCTTTGATGAATGCATACCAGTTTTTGCTCTAATCATATCTGACAGATAATATTTCCTTGAAAACTGAGTAATACTTGATGTTCAAGTTGCTCCTCGAAGCCTCGATATTTGGCGTGCTTTCGTAGCTCGAAGCCCTTTTTACTGACCCGGCATGCTTTCGTAGCCCGGTGTCATTTTCATCAACTCGGCATGCTTTTATAGCCCGATGTCATTCTTTGTCGACTTGGCGTGATTCCGTAGCCCGGTGTCATTTTAATTAACCCGGCGTGCTTTCATAGCCTGGTATCCTTTTCATCGACTCGGCGTGCTTTTATAACCTGATGTCCCTCTTTATTGATCCGGCATGCTTCCATAGCTCGGTGTCCCTTCATATTGACCTAGCGTGCTTTTGTAACCCAGTCATTTTCATTGACTCATTGTGCTTTCATAGCCTGATGTCCCTTTTATCAACCCAGTGTGCTTCCATAGCCCGGTGTCCATTTATATTGACCTGATGTGCTTTCGTAGCCTAGAGTCCCTTTCATTGACTCGGCATGCTTTTATAGCTCGATGTTTCTCTTAATTGACACGGTGTGCTCTCGTAGCCCAGAATTTCTGACCTGGCGTGCTTCCATAGCTCAAAGTCCTTTTCATCGACATGGCGTGCTTCTGTAGCCTAGAGTCCCCCTATCAAATCGGCATGCTTCCGTAGCCCGAAGTTCCTCTTAATCGACATGGTGTGCTTCTATAGTCGGGAACCTCTTTTATCGATATGGTGTGCTTTTGTAGCCTAGAGTTTCTTTCCATCGGTCTGGTATTCTCTCTCAAGTGCACTGACACTTGATTTGGTCAAGTTGTCCCCCAAAGATTTTTCTCCAGATTCAGTTTGATTAAAGCGACCGAAGAAAGGTTTGATTCTTGGTCAGATGATTCATGCTTGAATACAAGTACTCTTTTATCTAATTTCTCCACTTGCTTGTTGTTATCAAAATCATCAAGCACAATGAGAACTTTCTTATTACAAAGTGCTGCTCCAATTCTCTTCATTCCATAATCAATTTTGTCGATGTTCTTGTGTGAATGTGGATTTCACTATTTTTGCAACTCAATTGAGCCATAAGTTCTTTATGATTTTGCTCGACCATCTTCAAGGAAGCAATAACACTTCCCAAAATGAGGAGAGTTGATCAAAGATGGCCTCGACAAGAGTCATCTTATTAATACCTCCATGCCATGAATTTAGGAAAATTATCCAAAAAATTCTAAACTTATTGTACTGTTGCTAATTCAGTCATAAACCTTTTAATTTTTCAAATTTAGTCCTAACATTTTCATTTCTTGCCAATTTAGTCAATTCGACTAATTTTGGTTGAAATTTGTTGACATGGACACCAGCTAAGACACTTAGCACAATTGGTGTAGACATGAGCAACTTGGAACAATTGGCGTTGACATGGAAATTTTTTAATAATATTTTAAAATTTTTTGAAAATTTTAATTTTTTGATTTTATTTTTCTCTTTATTTCTTTTCCACTTTCTTTTTCCTTTTGCTTGTGGCTGGCTATTGGCTAGAGGTGATGGCCGGCCACTAGCCATGGTTGGGCCGACTGGCCTTGCTTGCCTCAAGTGAGGTGCAGGTGGGCAAGAGCGAGCCTTGCCGAGGTGAGACCTGACGAAGGTCGGCCTTGCCCAGGCGAGATCTGGCGAGGCCGGCCCCTCAGCTAGGCCAGGGCGGCCTCGCTAGATCTGGCTTGGGTGAGGCCGACACTTATTTTGGCGAGCCTCGGTGAGGACTCCTCTCTCCAAATCTAGCAAGGTTGGCCCTCGCCTGGGCTAGGGCGGCCTCGCTTGGGTGGAGGTGATGCTTGACGAGGTCACTTTGGTTTGGGCGAGGGTCATCCTTGCTTGGTTTGGGCAATAATTGGGCTCACCTACCCTAGGTGAGGCTAACCTAGTCAGGCCTTGCTTAGGCGAGGGCTACCTTTGCTAGGGCTCGCTCTCACCTGGCTAGGCCTCACTTGAGGTAGGCAAGGCCAACCTGGCGGCCATGCTTGGTGGCCAATCATTGGCGAAAAGGAAGAAGAAAGTAGAAAAAAAAGAGGAAAAAATCTATAATTTTTTTCTAAAATATTAAAATATTTTAAAAAATTATCCATGTCACTGCTGATAATGTTATGTGGCACCACTGGCATCCATATTAGCAAATTCCAATTAAAATTGATCAAATGGACCCAATTAGCAAGAAAGTAAAAATGTTTAGTATTGAATTGGTAAAATTAAAAATTTAGCACTGAATTGACAAAAGTGCAATATGTTTAAGACTTTTTGAACAATTTCCCCCATAATTTTTAATGAGCTGCACCCTGCTAGGTCAACATCTAACAATTCACTTATTGCCACACTTGATCATAAATTTCAACTGAATGTTCTGTCACCTATCTATTCTTTGGTTTTGACCTTTCCACGACCTTCGTAGCTCCCAACTTGTTCGGTTCATCGTGGTTGACAAAATGGAAGGATTTTTCGTTGTCTTTTTTTTTTGGGGGGTCTTTTTTTTGGGGGGGGGGTTGGGGAGGGGTGGGAAATCATGAATATGCAGCTAGAAGTGATGTTACTCAAGCACCCTATAAACTACATAGCAATAGGATAAACAATAGGACCTTAACAATTTATATGATCGTCTAAGAGTCCATATAGGACCATCACGTCACTCCAAAACATAAGTTTTGTGCACTTGGCAATGGTCATGTCCCGGAATTTGACTTGATTCCAATACGAGATTAGCAATCTTGGGATTGTATTGATAGCATAGATGTACATATATTCGAGTTATGACTATAAAATTAACATGGAGTAATCAAGTGGAGAAATGTCTAGAGTATTGAAAGATTAAATGATCAGATAAGAATTTGCATCTCACTTCATTAACACATTCCTTTTCCTCCCACTGCCCACAATCAATTATTATAGCTCCATAGCTATCAATATCATTATTCCCCCATTACAGTTTGTGATAAACAAAGCCTCTATTCATCATTTAATTTATATATAAAAAATCCGTCTCAATTATACTAGAAATTTTTACATCTATGATTAAGTGTTAAGGAAAATTGGGGAAACAAACATCTTTGAAAGCAACTAGCTTAACCTCCGTACTTCTTTTTTTCTGTTAGAATATTTAAATAATAAATCACGTATTCATTAAACAGATTAAGATTTTAACATAATTAACAATGATCCCACAAAATTTTACATAGTATCAGAGCTGGGAATTTTGAGTTCGAATTTTTTCGGACACTGTTTACCTCATCAATTAAATATTTTCACGTTTAGTATTAGGCAAACAAACCTAAGCACGAGGGGTTCATTTTCTTCGGGGAAGAAAGAAAACGCGGACTTGCGAAATTCAGCTGGGCCCTTTTCAGCCAAGAAAGGCCAAATGAGACAATGTTCGGGACTCGCACTTGGGCCCAAATTGTGAATTTTCCAGATTCGCAGTTCAAAGGGGAAAAGTGCCAAAAAAGTCCTAAACCTTTTGTCTTTGTGCCGATTTAGTCCTAAACCTTTTTATGGTGCCGATTCAGTCCTAAACCTTTTTAAGTCGTGCCAATTCAGTCCTTTTGGCCGGATTTTGCTAACTGGACGCCGGCTGGCTGACGTGGCCTAATCGGTGCTAACGTGGACAACTTTTAATATTATTTTAATATTTATTATTATTTATTATTATTTATATTTTATATATTTTTCTTTTTATTTTATATTTTTGTCTTTTCCTCTAGCCGGTCGCCTAGGTCCGGCGACCGGCCGAGGCCACCGCCGGCGAGGGCGAGGCCGACCTCACCGATCGGCCATGGGCAAGCCTCGCCCATGGCCCGATCTCGCGAGGTGACCATGGGCGAGCCTCGCCCTCGCCGGATCTGGCGAGGTCGAGCCTCGCCTCGCCATCCGGCGCGGCCTCGCCTCAACCTTGCTAGATCGGCCATGGGCGAGCCTCGCCCATGGCCGGCGAGGGCATGCGGCGGCCTCGCCCTCGCCGGCGGTCACCTCGGCCGGTCGCCGGACCTCGGCGACCGGCTAGGGGAAAAAGACAAAAAATAAAAAATAAAAAAATATTAAAATATTATTAAAAGTTGTCCACGTCAGCGCCGATTAGGCTACGTCAGCCGACGTCCAGTCAGCGAAATCCTGCCAAAATTAGCCGGAAATGACTGAATTGGCACAACTTAAAAATGTTTAGGATTGAATCGGCACCAAAAAAAGGTTGAGGACTAAATCGGCACAAAGACAAAAGGTTTAGGACTTTTTTGGGACTTTTCCCCAGTTCAAAGGCAGGTTCTTTTCTTCTTTTGGTAATGGAATTTTCAGTCCCACATCAAGGAATTCATTCTCCTCCAAGATGCTCCTAGGAGGATGCTTTTCACAGGTGCACTAATGCAGGAACACAGTTCAATAACGGGGTGCGTGGAGACAACGGGCGTAGCTCCTCAGCTTCCTCTATGGGAAAGTTTGGACCTTGCGGTCCTTTATGATGGAGGCAATGCAAATCTTTTGTGAAGCCATTTTCTCTTCCATGAGCTCGCTTTGTCAGGTAAATTAGACAAAGCCAACTGCTTCATTTTCAGCACCACGACGTAGACATGCATGTCATGTTTTCTTGTTTTCCTCATGATCATCTGATCTTTCAGGGACGTGTTGCAGATTAATCAGTGTTTAAAAAGATCATGAATCTCTTCTTTTATGTGACTGCATATTTGGTGTCTCGCTTCAAAGTCGAGATCCATTCATTAATGGATGAATTTTTGTTCAGTCCAGGCCTTATCGGCATTGTTTAATCCATTCATTTACATGCTTGGCTGTGTTTCATCTGCAATATTGTCTACGCTAGTACGTATTAGTCAACATTGATTGAAACTGTCCTTGGTCTTAATAAAAAAAGAAAAGCAATGTCTAGAGGGAAACAAAGTCTCTCTATTAGCACAATTTACAGGCCTGAGATTTGTTTCATAATGAAAGAGAATCGCCAGTTTAAGGTTATTTGGGAGTGAACGATACTGGGAACTTGAGCTCATGGCAAAGTTTGAACACAACCGGACAGTAAACAAGACAACAGAAAATTCATGGAATGTCCTTGACTGATTGCTGAATGCTCGAAAAATGCAGGCTGCTTAAAAGAGGACGAATCTGCACCACTGGATATGGCCAATGATGATACCAGAGAATCCTGAATTGGGAATTCAGTTGACGCTTCAAATCATCCCAAGGACAATAGCAATGCAGTTCAAAGAAGAAGGGACCACCGCAATTTGCCTTCAGTGGATGGTTTCCCTGAGCTGAATAGCACCGAACCTCATCTTCCCGGGGCTACTAAAGGACCCACATTTATGAAAATCCTCATAATTTTTGCTGCAAACCTTGGTGTAGGAAGCTTTTGTGTCTTTCTCTTGAGGAACCAAATCTCGGGCAAGAAGACGAATGGTCTACTCGATGCCCTTTACTTTTGTGTTGTTACCATGACCTCTGTGGGATAAGAAGATCTCGTCCCAAGTAGCACATTGGCGAAACTTCTAGCCTCGACATGTGATTTCACAGGAATGGCTTTTAATGGGCTGATCCTAGGCAAAGCGGACGGTTACATTCTTGAAAAGCAGCAAATTCTTTTAGTAAGAGCTATGCACATCAATGAAATGGTTGGTCAGGCTGAAATACTGAAGGAGGTCAAATCCCACAAAATCAGATATAATTTTCTCACTTCCCTCGTTCTTGTCGTAGTCATTACTGTACTTGGAATCGTGTTTTTGTCGGTCATCGAGAAATTTAAATTTGTCAATGCTCGCTATTGTGTTTGCGTGACTATTAGTACTCTGACCTATCGAGATAAAAGTTTCTTATCCACCGGTGGCAGAATCTTTGCCGTGTTTTGGATATTGGCTAGTACCGTTTGTGTGGCTCGGTTTTTTTTCTACCTTGCTGAACTGTACACAGAGAGCAGGCAACGATCATTCGTAAAATGGGTTCTGACATGAAATATTACGAGGTCGGATTTAGAGGCAGCAGATCTTGATCATGACAAAGTTGTCAGGTAAATTTTAATCATCTACAAATTCAATTATGCAAATTAACTAATTTGAGCAAATGTCTGAGTTTCTTGTTGGGGCTTTCTTTCTGCAGCACTGCAGAATTTGTCGTATACAAGATACAGGAAATGGGAAAGATCAGCCAGGAAGATTTTACGGTCATCTTGGAAAGGTTCCGGAATCTTGATGTCGATCACTCTGGAGCTTTTTATTTTTTTTGAGCAATCACTCTGGAGCTTTGACAGCATCTGATTTAGTTCAGGCCGGAAATTAGGGGGTTTTGCTGCTTGTTTCGAAGGTTTATACTTACATTAGTCTTGTATCGCTCATACGCACCGCTGGTACTTGCTGATAATGCTGAAGCTTTTTCTGCTAGCTCCAACCATTAGTGAATGTCTCCCCAAAATGTGGAACTCATGCATCAGTGCCTGAATCGTTGCATCTAGCGGCAGATGCTAGATCGTCATGCGGTAATTTGCCGAGTACTATTAGTGAGATGGACTGCAACACCAGCTTCACAAAATTGTTGAATTTCATCATCTGTTGTTGTCTCACTTTTATATGATAGAATTCGCTACCAAGGTGCGTGTAACAAATTTTGCAGTTTGCCAACTAAAATGTTTTGTCTTTTGATGATTTTAGGTTCCTAAATCTATCTGAATTGCACAATCATAACCATCATGCAAACGGATTTAGTTATGTTCTGTAGTTTTGAACCATCTGTGAAGTCATTGCATATAAATTCAAGAATGATCCTATTTTTTAAGGACGTATCCATTGGCTTAGATGTTGGAGGAGGATGACTCCAACAAATCTATCTTAATTCGGTAAGATGATTTGCTAAGTTATCAACAAAGGTCCTTCATTTAATTTGAGGTACCTTAGAAGTTCAAACTTTTCAATCAATTCAATTTCAATAGTGTCCTTAGGATAACTTTTGCTTAGATCAAGCCTTAATGCTTGAACATATCTCTTCATCTGCTGATGAGAGCAAGAAATGAGTAGAATTCAATGTTGATGAGAGCACCGCCACCTCTCTCCATTCTCCAGATCTTTCTCGCTTGGCTTAGATAATTCTGGAATAATTTAGTCCTTTCTTTGTCCAAGCAAGTTGTAGCATAATAATTACTGTCAGAGATATTTGTATTCAAATTGTCTGGAGAGATGGGAAAGCCAGTCAATTACACCCCATAAATAGGAGTGCTTCAGAACCCCTAGGGGGTGGGCCGAGCCTCCCCCCAGAGCCCAAGATAAAAGGCTCCAGCCACAGGCAGGCTGCCCCCTCCCGGGGGGAAGTGGGCCCTGTACGAGGCCTTTATCTTCAGGGTTTCCCCCACAAGAAACCCAAGGAACAAGCCCAGGGAAGACAATGAAGACAACCCCAGGGGAAAGAACCCCTGGGGGTGGGCCGAGCCTCCCCCCGGAGCCTAAGATTGGACTTGAGCAAGTCCTTTAAACCGCTCCACCCTGAATCGGGCATCCTAGGGTGCCCAGTTAGCCCCTAACAGGGGGTTTAACTATGATTATGGGATAATGTCCCCATTGGGCTTCCCCGCCAACCCCTCCAAAGAAAGGGAGCCCACCTTCGATCCCCGTGAAGCCCTTCTCCTAGCATACTAGGCTGGGTTCAGGGAAATGAAGAGGCCCGGGTAGCCCCCCACCGTGAGCAGGCTACCCGAATTGTCTGGAGAGATGGGAAAGCCAATCAATTACACCCCATAAATAGGAGTGCTTCCTCCCCTGTATTTCCATGCTTTAGTTTGCTCCTCAGATTCATTGAATTTGCTGATGAAACAATTTCTCTTCCAAGATCTTGATTTGATTGGATATTCAGAATTGATTGTTCTCCTCAATCTTTATAAAAGACATGCTAATAAGGATATTAATTCCAGTATTGAGGAAAAACTTACGATCTTCCCACATGTAAATTGCTTTTTTCTTATCCTCACCAATGAAAATATATGTAATATCGAGCATAATTTGTTATTGCCTAAAAGTTAAGACATCATAGCTAATCTTCCACTTTGGAAAAACATTTCATGTGGTGCTTTTCCTAACTTGTCCAATGTTTCTTTCCATAGTTGGTGTGTTTTGTGGTAGAGGAACAAACCATATATTTTAAAGAGCCAATGGAAATCTCTTAGTAGAATACATGATATTTTGAAAGATCATTGTAATTATCTATAGGAGAGTATCTGTTAAATGTGTGCCTCTTGAAAAGTCCAAGCGCATGATTAGTACTCATTACCTCCATTGCATAATTTAAAATTTGATACTTTAGATTATTGATGCGCAAAACATCTTTTTTTTCTAATTGTAATTAATATTCTAAATCCTGAATACAGAGTATTCTATCCACCTAATTTCTTCACTTGCTTGCTATTATCTGTTGGAGAAAACTTCTTTATTGTTTTGAAGTTGACAAAACGTTTCCAAAAGTCTAGTCTGAAGACTTCCTTGTAGACTCTATTGTCAAAGTCTGAAGACCGCTAGACATAAGTTTCAAAGTCTGCCCTCTCTGATAATTTCCAAACCGAATAATGAAGACTTATCCAGATGTCGGATTATTTTCAAGGATTTGATTAGTATGGTTTTTGGAAGATCTTATGACTGGATATAACATCTATTTGTTTGATTATTCTTATTGGAATCTACTCCGAGACGAAGATCTTTTTGAAGGCGAGCAAACTTGGAAGGTTCTACTTATAGAAACCAAGATCCTGATTGTATGGGCGAACATGATTGACGGGCTTTCATCACAAATCATTCAACAACTCAAGATCATCTTAATTGATTCTATCCAATAGGTAGATTGGAAGAATTCATTTGGAAAGTGTCAAGGGTTGTGAAGGCATGAAGGAGTATTTAAGAATGACTCTCCAGTTGTTCGACGTAGGGCGTGAAAGAAAATTTCAAAGTCCGAACTTCTATTGTTCCTTGCTCTTTCATTCATCAAGCTCAAAATTATATACAAAAGAGAGAAACACATAGTGAGACTCTGCGAGAGATCAGTAGAAACTCTTCACTGAGGAAGTCAAGATCACGAGCTATAAAATCTCTTTTGATTCATAGTGAAATCCATCCAGTGAGCTGTTAGTGCGGGAGAGTGGACGTAGGCTTGATCTAAGCCGAACCACTATAAACCTTGTGTTCCAATTCTCTCTCCTTAACTTCTTAGTTTCATTCATTGTTTTATATGACTATTTAAAGCTGTTTACGTCCCTTATCAATCATTTTCAAAAGACAGTAAATTACTTCTAAGTCTTGCGAGAAAATTTTACTTACACATATTCACTAGGTGTTGCTCTAGCCCTTTACAATTGGTATCAGAGCATGTGTGCTCATTTTATTGAAGTGTTTTTTACTTTTGAGCTAAAGATCTATGGCTAGTATTTTGGCTCCGGGTTTGGTTGAAGGCCAAAGCAACACTAGACCTCCTTACTTTGATGCGAAGGAATACAGTATGTGGAAAAACAAGATGAAGCCATTCCTGAGATCAAAAGATCCACTAGAATGGGATGTGGTAGAAAAATGGATTATTTCCAAAACTACATCAGTTTTAGAAAGATGAAAAGAAGTTATAGACACTGGCGAAATGACACAAGAAGAAATAATCAAGAGATAATCTCTTGATACTGAGTATATTAGAATTTCATCTTGTGAAACAGCAAAAGAAGTTTATGATATATTACACGTCATATGAAGGAATCGATTGAGTTAAAGAAACAAAAATCAATATCTTACTCGGACAATATGAAGCCTTCAAGATGAAGCCAGAAGAATCCATCACTAACATATTTAGTTATTTCATAGAAATTGTAAATGATCTAACATATCAAGAATAGCCAATCTCAGGACCAATGAAGGTCAATAAATTGTTGCGTGGACTCTCCAAAGATTGAAATTACGTGAAGACTTCTATAAGAGAAGCCCAGAAGATCATGCCTCTTTCAGTAGATGAACTAGTTGGCACACTTCAATCATATAAAGTGGAGCAAATCAATGAGGAAGAGGATCTTAAAGGTAAGAAGTCAATTGTTTTAAAATCTAATGTTAATCCTGATGATACAGATTCAGAAGATGACATGGACAATGAAGAGCTATCACTTATGATAAGAAGGTTCAAGAAGCTGAACAGGAAGGGAAGAAAATTTAACCGGAAGAATCAAGGCAATCAAAATTTCCAGAACAAATCAACTGAGGATGATGAAGTTAATAAAGATATGGTTGGCTTTGAATACAAGAAAAAGAGACACATCAGACCCAACTACCTTCTGTTGAAGAGAAAGAAAGGAAGAACTGAGAATTTCAAGAAGGCTCTCAAAGTAGAAACATGGAGCGATACTGAATGTGAGGAAAGTGATGAATAGTACGCTAACATATGTCTAATGGCCAATTCAGGCTCAGACTTTGAGACTAATTCAGATTTAGACTTAAACAATGAAATTGAGGTTAGCGATTTAAAAAATCCTATTAAAATTTCGAAGTACATAGATGAACTTTGTTTTAGTCTCAAAACTTCTCTTAAAAGGATTTCTGAGCTAAAAATGGAGAATTCTAAAATGAAGTAATAGGAAACTTCTTGGAAAGAAAAACTTGAAAATCTAGACAAAAGTTTTGTTAATTTGAAAGAAAATGCAGATTCTCTTTCAAAGGAAAATATCTTTTTGAAAGAGGACATTTCAAATATTACAAAAAGGCTTTCAATAGGATCTGAGAAGTTGAAAAAGATTCTTTCAGTACAAAGATCATATTTCAACAAATTTGGTTTGGGTATAACGCCAGAAACCATTCCTTTAATTGATTTTTCAAAAGTAAAGGAAAAAAACAAACAAAGACATACAAAAACATTTTACAAGAACCATTTTCAAAAGGTGTAAAACCTGTTGGCCAAAGTGCTATCAAATGTTCAAAGTATAATAGCTCAGAACATTTTGAGAAAGAATGTCCTAAGGTTTGGAGACTTATTAAGAAGGATTGGGCAAAGACTATATTTAATACTAACTCTCCTAGACCCAAGAAAATGTGGGTACCAAAGAAAGTTTGAGTTCTTTTATAATTGCAGGTCACTATTAAGAAAGAAATCAAATGGTATTTGGATAGTGGCTGCTCTAAACGCATTACAAAAGATTTAAGTTGTTTTATAAAGTTTGTGCAAATAAATGGTGGAAAAGTTTCATTTGGAGGAAACAATAAAGGAAGGATTGTTGGATACGGAATTGTGAAGATTGAAAGTCTCACAATCAACAATGTTTCATTGGTGGAAGGATTAAACTACAATCTACTCAACATTAATCAACTGTGTGACACTGGTATCAGAATCAATTTTCAAGAAGACATTTGTTCGGAAACTAGTAAAGATCTCACTTAATCTTTCACTAGACGAAAATATGGGAATATTTACCTTCTGGATGTAAAACCAAAAAGTTCTCAATGTCTAATCTATATTCAAGATGAAGCAAATCTTTGGCATAGGAAACTTGGTCATGTTAACATGAAGCAAATTGCCAAAATTTCTTCCAAGAAGCTTGTTCGTGGATTTCCAAGTCTAACTTATACACACTTTGTGTTTTGAGAAAACAGGTTAGAAGTTCTTTTAAACCTATAAATCAAGTTTCTATTAATCGAGTTTTGTAGCTTTCACATATGGATCTCTTTGGACCAACTAGAATGCAAATCATTGGTGGAAAAGAGATACTGCCTTGTAATCGTGGATGATTACTCTCACTTTACATAGGTATACTTTCTAGCAAGTAAGTTTGAAGCATTCTTTTACTTTTCAAAATTTGTCAAAAAAGTTCAAAAAGAGAAATGTTATACTATTTCAAGTATACAAACATATCATGAAGGTGAGTTTGAAAATCAAGACTTTGTAAAATTCTATGATGAATTTAGTTTTCAACATGTTTTCTCTTCTACATATACTCCAGAGTAGAATGGGGTTGTGGAAAGAAAGAATAAATCTCTGCATGAAATGGCAAGAATAATCTTAATTGAGAGCAATAGTTCTTTTCATTTTTAGGTTGAAGCTGTCTCTACAGCTTGGTATATCATTAGCAGAGTATTTTTAAGACCTAGTCTAGAGAAAACTCCTTATGAATTGTTTAAAGGGAAAAAGCCAAATGTTTCTTATTTTCATGTGTTTGGTTGTAAGTATTTTGTTTTGAAAAATGCAAATGATCGAATTGGTAAGTTTGAAGAAAAGTCAAATGAAGCAATTTTTCTTGGCTACTCTACCTCGAGTAAAGCATTTAGAGTTTTTAATAAAAAGACTCAATCTGTGGAAGAATTGATGAACGTCAAGTTTCAAGAATCTATGCAGAATCAACTAGATTAGACTCAACTTGAAGAATCTAAACTTGCTCCAAACTTTTCAAAGTCTACTTCCCCTGAAGTGGTTCAGACTTCTGAAGGTAAATAACAAGCAGAACTAGAAGATTCAACTGAAACAGAGGAATAATAGACTTCGAAACTAACCAGTAACTGGAAGCATAAGTTTAGTCATCCCAAGAAACTCATCATTGGCAACATTGATGAAGGAATTCGCACCAAATCCAAAAGGCGAGAAGAATCTAGTGCTTTAGCACTTGTTTCTGAAATTGAACCCAAAAGTATAGAAGAAGCCTTGGTTGATGAAAGCTAGATTGAAACTATGCAAGAAGAGCTTAGACAGTTCAACATCAATGATGTTTGGGAACTAAATCCTAAACCTAAAAGTAAGTTTATTATTAGAACTAAATGGGTTTTCAAGAACAAGGTGGATGAGAAATGAAAAGTGGTCAGAAACAAAGTAAGACTTGTGGCTAAAGGATATACGCAAGAAGAAGGAATAGACTATGATGAAACTTATGCACTAGTAGTGAGGTTAGAAGTAATCATATTATTACTTACTTTTGCTTGCTATACAAATTTTAGGCTATTCCAAATGGATGTAAAAAGTGCATTCCTAAATAGATTTATCCAAGAAGAAGTCTATGTGATCAACCACCTAGATTTGAAGATCCAAGAAAGCCAAACTCAGTCTTCAGACTGAAAAAGGCCCTGTATGGATTGAAGAAAGCCTAGTATGAAAGGTTAAGTAATTTTCTAACTCAAAATGGTTTTTGTTAAAGGAAATGTAGATACTACTTTATTCATTAAAAAAGAAGGTAAGGATTTCCTACTTGTATTCTTACCTTTAACCAAAAAAAAAAAAGAATTCCTACTTGTTCAAATTTATGTTGATGATATTATTTTTGGATCACCTAATAAAAATCTATGCATGATGTTTTCTAAGTCTGTGCAGGATGAATCGAGATGAGCATGATGGGTGAATTAACCTTTTTTCTCAGATTACAAGTCAAACAATTGAATAAAGGAATTTTCATTCATCAAGAAAAATATGCAAAGGTTCTCATCAAGAAATTTGGATTAGAAAATTGCAAAAAGACTAAGATACCAATGTCAAGTTCTTTGAAGTTGGATAAAGATGAAGGAGGAAAGAAAGTTAATCAGAAGCTCTACAAGAGTATTATTGGTTCGCTTCTTTACTGCATTTAAACTTGACATTTTGTTTAGTATTTGTATTTGTACTAGATTCCAATCAGATCCCAAAGAATCTCATCTAAGTGCTGCAAAACGCATCATTAAATATGTTGTGATTACGCCAAAGCTAGGTCAGTGGTATTCATACGTAAATTTAGTAGGTTGCAGAGTTGATAGAAAGAGTACTTCTGATACTTGTCAACTGCTAAGCAACAAGCTTGTGTCTTGGTTTTCAAGAAAGCAGAGTACCGTAACTCTTTCAATGACTGAAGTAGAGTATGTAGCTCTTGAAAGTTGTTGTTTTCAAATCCTATGAATAAGGCAACAGCTAAGAGACTTTGAAATTGAAGAATCATGCACCGAAATCAAATGTGACAATGCAAGTGCTATCAATCTTACAAAGAATCCAATTCTTCATTCAAGAGCAAAGCATATAGAAATTCGACATCACTTCATTAGAAATCATGTTCAAAATGGAGAAGTTGTGATTCAGTTCATTGACTCAAAGAATCAGTTGGCAGACATATTTACAAAGCTACTAGATAAAAGTTTATTTGAGTGTATTCGCACTAGACTGAACATCATATCTTCTATCGACTAAAGTCTGAAGATGGTAAGACTCAGAGCATCCAAATGATATGACTATAAGTTAATTATTTTTCATTGCAAGTTATTTAATTTTAGGAAGAAGTCTTGAAAAGGTACATTTCAAATCGTTACTTATTTATCTTATTTTTAGAAATTGTCTTTTTCAAGTTTTGAATTTATGGCAGTTTTCCATTTTCAAAAAGGCAATTTTTTTATTTTTTATTTGTGATGATTGGAATACCCTTATTCATTTGCTTTATGTACTGTCGATTTTCTTCTCCGTTTTTACTCACAGACCCTAGAATATAGAACTCCACTTTCTCTCTAGTTTAATCCAAAAAGTTTTCACCTTTTTACATAATCGAGTTCGAGGAATCCCCCAAAGAAAGTGACGATGTCTTTTCAAAGAAAGTCTTCTAGAATCGCAAGTAGGGGACCACAGTGTATGCGTGAGGGTCCTATGTATTTTGATCTAACCGAGGAAGAAGACTCTCCTCAGCAACAACAGGAATGTCATCAACAACATTCTCAACCGCGCCACTCTTCTCAACATAGGACTCAAGATCCTCCTCAACAATAACTAGAAGAAGAAATTTTGGAAGACGTGGAACCTATAAGAACGCTGAAACCCGAATTTCTCTTTAAACTCTACTCTAAGTTAAAAGAGGGTGGAACGTCAATGACTTTTATTGATGAGTTCTTGAGCGAGAGAGGGTATAGGAATGAGACTCACTTTTTGAGAACAATGAAGAGTATGGGCATTGCGCCTAAAGGTTAGCAACAAGGACCTTTGCCAACTTTCCAAGCGATCCACGGTTTGGTACCTTTAATCAGCTTGAAGGGAAAGATGACAGTGAAAAGATGTTCACGAATTTTAAACCTAGGATTAGTGTCGCTGCAAATGTTCGTGGTGAGAGGATGGATTTATTTCGTTCTAAAGATCACAGGAAGACCTATTCGAAACTGCTAAAGTGAGGGGTTATGAACCCTAGAAGTGTGGACTTCGATTTTCTTGATTCGTTGAAAGTAAAACTGAGGGAGAAATTTGCACTCCTTCAACTCGAACGTTTTTGCTTTGAGACGACTATTGCCTACCCAGAATTTATGGCTTACTTTTATTTAAATCTATCTTTTCTACATGCGAATAGATTTTCTTTTATGGTTAGGGACAAAGAATTTGTAGTCGATGTGGACACATTGGCTGATGTGATATGGGTGGAAAGAGGGCGTTTCCAATCAATCAGTGTGTCTGTTGCTCATGTTACTTTGGAACTTGTTCGGGATAGATTTGCCGAGGGCAAGATTTCTTATTCAAGAATGACTGTCTCCAATATCTTGCTTCACAATATCGTGATCAACTGCATCAGACCCAAATCAATGTCAAAGATTGATGTTTCTCACTTAGAATCGAAGTTGATGTACGCCATCAACATTGGCTTCAAGTTCTCTCTACCTCACACCATCCTAATGCACATGTATAGGACAGTGGTGAAGGACAAAGGGCAACTTCCTTACGCTGCTTTTATCACTCGATTATTAAGACATTTCAACATTCAGCTTCCTGCTATTCTGTGTGTTCGAACCATTGTTCTAATGGTTATTGGACTGAAAATGGTATCTAAGATGCATCTGAAGGAGGTGAACAAGGTTTTAGAGAGCATTAAGGAGAAGTCCCCTGTTAAGGCACGACAAGACTCTACAGCAGGAAAAAGAAAAGGTAAGGAACCCATAGTCGAACCTACCAAGAAGAGGAGAGCCCTTATCTTGCAGGATGAAGAAGATGGGGATGACATCACTCTTTCCGCCTTTGCCTTAAGGAATTTATAGAGTTATGTAAGCTTTAAAAAGCCAGACGAACGAGAGCACAGAGAAAGAAAAGAGAGGAGAACAGAGGAAGAAGAGAACAAGAAGAAGAGGAGGGTCAAGATGACTCGTTTGAGCCAACACTTGCTGTATCCTTGATAGAAGACTCGGAGAAGTCAAGGAGTGGAACTACAGGAAAAGGAAAAGAAAAACATCACTCAGGTGCTGAAGAAGAACAGGAAGAGGAATTCTTTTCTCCATCCGATGGAACAGAAAATAGGGGAGCTGCTGACAAAAGAGGTATTTCTTCACATGTCTTTATTAGTAATGTTAGTAGATCTCTAGTAGATCCAGAGAATGTCTATGCCTCTCAACATCCAGAAGCAAATCTTGAGGCATCCTCTCTAAGCATTGGTGATCGAACAGTGGATGTTCCCTCACATCTTAAAATTTCTAGAATTGACTCGGCTGGACCCAACACGACATTAGAACCAACAGCAGACTTTCAAAGGCCGTTGGATCTCCCTTTGGAATTAAATGGTCATCAATATGGTTTCGAGTTTGAGATGAAGAACATGATGACAGTTCTAAAGGCAACTTTGGACTCTCTACAACAGCATCTACAGGCCTTGAAGCTTCAAGTGCAAGAAAATGCCAAGGGTGAGGATATTCAACATCTGAAGGAGTCTCTGAAGAAGTTGGAGGATACTGTCAAGTCCTTGGGGGAATTCCAGCTTGTTTGAATCCCCAAACAACCATAATTTGTTACTCCACTTTTTATCTGTTCTCCACTTTTTGCTGTTGACAAAAAGGGGAGAATTTGTGCAGATTTGACTTGACTTATCTTTTTGAGCACAACATCTTTTTGCTTGGTTTGGTTGGACTTTGGTATTTTTGGATTGCTATGCTTTAGACTTTTGACTTTATTTAACCTTGAATCCTTTTGACGGCTGTAGTAACTAAGCTTGTGATATTAATTATGGCTAGATAGTTATTTTATCTTGTAGGATTAAAATGTTTTTCTATGGTTGCAAAATCAATATTGTCTAGGTCATAATCAACTTATTTTTATAAGATATCATGTATTGTTTAAGTGTTATTTTGCAGGTCAAAATTTTTTAAATTTGCAGGAAAGTTTTGTCACCATAAAAAATATGGAGATTGTTGGAGAAAACTTCTTTATTATTTTGAAGTTGACAAAATGTTTTAAAAGTCTAGTCTGAAGACTTCCCTCTAGACTTTATTGTCAAAGTCTGAAGATCGCTAGACATAAGTTTCAAAGTTTGCCCTCTCTGATAGTTTTCAGACTGAAGCATGAAGACCTATCCAGATGCCGGATTATCTTCAAGGATTTGATTAATATGGTTTTTGGAAGATCTTATGGCTGGATATAGCATCTATTTTTGTTTAATTATTCTTATTGGAATCTACTCCAAGATGAAGATATTTTTGAAAGGCGAGCAAACTTGGAAGGTTCTACTTATGGAAACCAAGATCCTGATTGTATGGGCGAACATGTTTGACGGGCTTTCATCACAAATCATTCAACAACTCGAGATCACCTTAATTGATTCTGTCCAACGAATAGATTGGAAGAACTCATTTGGAAAGTGCCAACGGTCGTGAAGGTATGAAGGAGTATTTAAGGATGACTCTCCAGTTGTTCAAAATAGTGCGTGAAAGAAAAATTTCAAAGTTTGAACCTCTATT
Source organism: Eucalyptus decipiens (assembly GCA_014182575.1). NCBI lineage: Eukaryota > Viridiplantae > Streptophyta > Magnoliopsida > Myrtales > Myrtaceae > Eucalyptus > Eucalyptus decipiens. The sequence continues at coordinate 15,877,040 of CM024612.1, read as the reverse complement.
GTTCCTTGCTCTTTCATTCATCAAGCTCAAAATTGTAAACAAAAGAGAGAAACACATAGTGAGACTCTGTGAGAGATCAGTAGAAACTCTTCACTGAGGAAGTTGAGATCACGAGCTGTAAAATCTCTTTTGATTTATAGTGAAATCCAGCCAGTGGGCTATCAATGTGGGAGAGTAAACGTAGGCTTGATCTAAGCCGAACCACTATAAATCTTGTGTTCCAATTCTCTCTCCTTAACTTCTTAGTTTTATTCATTGTTTTATATGACTATTTAAAGCTATTTAGGTCCCTTATCAATCATTTTCAAAAGACATTATATTACTTATAAGTCTTGCGAGAAAATTTTACATACACCTATTCACCCCTCTCTAGGTGTTACTCTAGCCCTTTACATTATCAACATTCTAAGTAGCATTGACATTGATTTGCGACACGCGACACGACACATCGTTTTATAAAAAATAGAGAATTCCGACACGTTGGAATATGTTGTATATTAAATATATATTTTGCATATGCATTACAAAATATCATTTTTATGTTTATTTTAATCAAATTATTTGATTGAAATTCATAATAAAATAAATAATAGAAAAGAGCTTAAAATGAATTTATACTAAAAATATTAATTTACTATTTATTAATATCATTCATTATTTCAATTTGACAAATTCAATTCCATTCCAATAATCCATAAATTTGGAGGGAAAAAAAACAATTCACATTCTGAACTCGTGTGTCAGAGCATCTTGGAAGAGAAGGGGAAAAGAATAAACTTGGAGGGAGAATTATGTGTTACGAGAAGTGAGAGTCGAAAGAAAAAATAAGATTAGGTTTTTCTTCTTTCCCCTTAATTATTTTTAATATTATTTTTAGTTTTTTACATATTTACATTTTGACCCATTATTTATTGAAAATTTTTAAAATTGACTATGTGCATCTCAGAATTATATGTCGTAGCTTTGAACTTGTATGTTGAAGTTCTAGACTTGAGCATTGGAGAGTGTCAGAAAAGTTGACTAGGTGTCGAATTTTTTAACACGTGTTGATTAAGTGTCGAAAAGTGTCAGAGAGTGTTGAAGAGTGTTGAATATATGTCATAGTGTCTAACACAACACTAAGGCTGCACATGGTAAACTTCCCCAGCCCAAGAATTTCTATTCTTCTCTTCCCCAGAACAAAAAAAGAATAGAAACCTGTTTTATAACGGCAAGTTAGTTTTTTGTTCCTGGGAACAAAAAGTTAGCTCGGGAATAGTTTTGGAATAGAAATGAAAAGTAAAAAAAAGTTGCTTTTGGTTCTCGGGAACAAGTTTAAGAAATAAGTGAATTTTTTTTTCTTTTATTCTTCTCTTGCTAACCGCCATTGACTGCCGTTGACCGCTGCCCGCCGTTGCTCGCCGTCACCGTCGCCGGCCGACCGCCGCCACCGCCACCACCGCTGCCGCGCCCGCCGGCGCCGCCGCGCCGTCGACCGACCGCCGCCCTGCCACCGCCGCCACCACGGCCGCCGTCGGACCCGCCGCCACCGCCGCCACCACCGGTCGCCGTCGGACACCGCCGCCACCGCCGCCGCCAGTTGATGGAGGCCGACCGACCGCCGCCACCGCCGGTCGTCGTCGGGCGCTGCCGCCGCCACACGTCGCGGGCGCGGTCGGCCGGTGGCGACGTGCGGTGGCGGCGGCGTTCGGGGCGGTGGCGGCGGTCTACCGGCAAAAATAAAAAACAAATAAATATAAAAAAACTGTATTTTACCAAACGCATTTCTATTCTTTTTCAATTTCTAGAGTAAAAATTTTGAGTAGTTAGCAAACGGATTTTTTTACATAGAAATTGTTCCCCATAATAGAAATAGAAAAGAACTATTTCTGAAAAAAAATTGTTCCCCGGCCAAGAAATGTTGCCATGTGCAGCTTAGAGCTCTCAAAGAGTGCCGATGCTTTAGAGTGAACACCATTAGTTACAACAAGGACTTTCTTATTACAAAGTGCTTCTACAATGCTCTTCATTTCATAATCAATTTTATTCTTGCATAAACGTTGATCTCAGATGATGACTTTTTTTGCAACTTAGCTAAACCATCAATTCTTGACAATTTCGCTTAAACATCTACAAGGAAACAACAACACTTTCCAAAATGAGAAGAGAGCTAATTAAAAACGATATTGGCAAGAGTCGTCTTACCAATACCCCACATGCCATAAATTTGAATGAATTGCACATCGCCATAGTCGACATCTAGCAATCCTCTTATTGCTACAATTCGATCATAAATTTCAACTAAATGTTCAGTCACTAATCTATTCTTCGATTTCAACCTTTCCACAACCTTCTCGACTACTAATTTGATCAATTCGCCATGGGTGATACAATGGAAAACCATTTTAGTGGGGGAAACTGGGAAATCATGGTTATCTAGCTAGAAGTGATGTTATTCAAGTACCTTATAAACTACTTAGCAATCCAACCAAAAATAGGACCTCAACAATTTTTATGTGATCGTTTGAGAGTCCATGTTGGACAATTACACCACTCCAAAACATATGTTTAATGCACTTGCCAATGGTCATGTCCCGAAAATGGACTTGATAGCAGTATGATAAACATAACATCGATTCAGCGATTAGTTTACTTTAATAAAAGTCTCACCTAAATCAAAGAGAAATTTTTAAATCTTTGGTTGAGTGTTAAGGAAAATCGTGAAAGTAAGCATCTTTGAAAGCAGCTAGCTTACCATTTGCACTTCTTCATTTCCCATCCCTTTATCACATCAACCACCATGAGAGCCTCTCTCTCTTCATGTGTCCACTTTTTCATTGCTCAACTTCTTCTCACCCTCCAAATTAAGAGTATCGATCACACTGTGATACAGTGAAGTTTTCAGCTTAATGTCATCATGTTACACGTTGAAGAAAATAGATAGGGTTTGAGAATTTTCTTTCATTTTCCTAGGGAAAAGAAAGAAAGAAAATGCAAACCTGTGAAATTCAGTTGGGCCCTTTTCAGCCAACAAATGCCCAATGAGACAATGTTCAAGACTTGCACTTGGGCCCAAAATTGCCATTTTCGGATTCACAATTCAAAGGCAGGTTCTTTTCTTCACTTGGTAATGGAATTTTCAATTCCACATCAAGCAATTCATCTCCTCAAAGATGTGCCTTAAGAGAATGCTTTTCACCTGTGCACTAATGTAGGAACGGAGTTCAATAATGGGGTGCGTGGAAACAACGGGCGTAAGTCCTCAGCTTCCTCCTTGGGATACTTTGGACCTTGCGGTCCTATTTTTGATGGGGGATAATGCAAATATTTTTGTGAAGCCATTCTCTCTTCCATGGACTCGCTTTGTCAGGTAAATTAGACAAAGCTCAGTGTCTCATTTTCGACTCCAAGAAGTAGACATGCATGTCATGTTTCTTGTTTTTTTGGCTCTCCTCATGATCAACGGACCTTTCTAGGATGGGTTGCATATTAATCAGTTTCTTAAAAGATCATGAATCTCTTTTCATGTGTGATTGCATATTTGGTGTCTCCCTTCCAAGAAGAGATCTCTTTTCATGCGAAATTTTCACCTTCCACTCTGCATCACATAGAGTGACCAGACATTAGATTATGGTATGGAGAACTTGAGTTCGTGGCGAAGTTTGAACACACACTACTAGATGATAAACAAGACGACAGAAAATTCATGGAATGTCCCTTGACTGATTGCTGAATGCGCCAAAAATGCAAGCTGCTTAATGAGGACGAATCTGCAGCATTTGATATGGCCTATGTTGATACTAGAGAATCCTTGATTGGGAATTCAGTTGATGCTTCGAATTATCCCGAGGACAAGAACAATGTAGTCCAAAGAAGAAGACACTGCCGAAATTCTCCTTCGGCGAATAATTTCTCCGAGCAGAATGGCCTTGAACCTCGTCTTCTCAAGTCTACAAAAGAACTCACACTTAGAAAAATCCTAATAGTTTTAGCTGCATACCTTGGCGTAGGAAGTTTTTGTTTCTTTCTCCTGAGGAACCAAATCTCGGGCAAGAAGATGAATGGTCTACTTGATGCCCTTTACTTTTGAGTTGCTACCATGACTACTGTGGGATGTGGAGATCTTGTCCCAAGTAGCACATTGGCGAAACTTCTAGCCTCGATATATGTTTTTGCAAGAATGGCTCTTGGTGGGCTGATACTGGTCAAAGCAGCCGATTACATTCTTGAAAAGCAACAAGTTCTTCTAGTAAGAGCTACGCACATCAATAAAATGGTTGGTCTGGTCGAAATCCTGAAGGAGGTTGTGTGACATCCTGATTTTCTGATTCTGTTTTCGATTGAATAAGTTGGGCTTTCATCGACACGCCTATAGTTCTTTTCACTAAGCTAATCACTCACGGGATAACTAATCTATCAGGTGAAGCCGTTAAGGAATCTAAATGCAATAGACTTGAGAATTCGACTAGGAAGTAACTACTCAACCGTGTTAATCTGCAAGGGTCATTACTACACTATCAAAATCGATTAGAAACCGAAAATAGGTTGATACGACAGAGGTATGTGATTAGTGTGTGGGTGATTCCACCTGATTGTAAAATTTCTGTTGAACGGTACTAGACCGATTTTTCTGTCATTTTTGTTACTTGTGCCAGTATTTGAAATCTCAAGATTTTTACGACAACCGAGAGTTGCCAATGTGTTGAAAATGTATAGTGTGGCTTGAAAATAATCAACCACAGGTCAAATGCACTAAAAATTCATAAAAGCTACCCGGTAGGCTATGTCACGCTAAAATCGCACCAGATTGAAATTAACCATGAATATGAACCCGATTTCAGAAATTGAAAGTTCTATCATGTCACGATTCATTTTAGGAACGTCACTCATTCTCTGAAGATTTTTCTGCAAATCGGGATTTTCGGTGAAAATCGAAGTTGGACCATCTTAGATCGGGAAAATTAGAGGGCATTTTTTTGTCGCATTTTTGGCCGTCAAGTTGGTTCAATTGACGAGGAAAAATCATAAGATGGATGAGGGAACCCTAGCTGAATTTTTGGGACATCAATTGGGTCAATTTGGAGAAGAATTGAGCTCAATTTGGATGGAGGATGTCCAAAATTCGTAGGTCCTTTGGGGTAGCAACTTTTGGACCCTTTGGCAAGCTTGTTTAGGAAGCCATGGAGGGGAAAGAGGTTGAGGATGACAGTCATGGGTGGTGGGGCATGTTTGATGATGGTTTGGATATGTTTGGGGAGACTTTGAAGGCTTGTGGCCCCCCTCTACTTTCCTCATTTCTTCATTTTTCAAGTGTTAGAGAGCTTAAGAGAACCAGAGAACCAGTTAGCAGCATCCCCCTAATCGTCGACTATTGCCCGAAGCCGCTAGACCCGTTGCACGCCTCCCGCGAGCCGTCTGCGCGTCCCTCGCACCCACATGCTCGTCCCGCTGCGCCTGTCGTCTAGACCATCCTAGTCGCTGTCCCGCGAGCCCAACCGCCATCCCGAGCTCGCCTTGGTTGCCGTCTGCCACCGTCGAGCACTGCCGTCACCCGTTGCAGCCTCCGCCAACCTGCCTGGCCTGTTTCAGCCCAAGTCGAGCCTCGAACAGCCCTTTTCAGCCCTTGGATAGAGGCCAAAGCTCAGCCCAGCCGAGTGCCTTCTAGGCCCATTTTAAGCCACGTCCGGACCTCCATTGGTATTGTTGTAGGCTTGGTTGTTGCTCGCCTCCACGTCGCCATCACTGTCGCCGTGAACTCACCGGATCGTAAAACCGGTGAGTTTACTTGCTAAACTCTACTTAGGGAGTTAATTATGCTTAAGGGTTGATTAGTTTAGACTAAGTATGGATTATGTTGTTAGTTAGATTAGATTAGTGATTTAATTGCTTAGATTGTACTATTTATCTAGATAGGTGCATTAATTTTCTAGGCCCATTTAGGTGGTTCGATTAGTATTTCCAGCCTAGGTTAGCATTTATTGGATTTAGATTGTATTATTTAATTATTTTTGTAATCTATTTAATTATTTAATAGTTTCCAGAAAATATACTGGGATAGCCGGTAATCGGAATTTTGTGCCAATTGCAGTGGTGTGCTTAGTTTATGCAATTGAGTGTTAATTTGTGCAAATTGAGTGGTGATTGGAATTTTGGTTATTTATTCCAAAATTATGAAATTTTGGTATTTAATTAGAAAATCTCGAGTGTCGGGTTTTGACACCGAAAATGGTTTTAAATACTATATCAAATAGTGGGATTTTAAAAGGAATGATATCAATTTTTCTAGTTCGGTCTGACCATGTACTCACACACAATTATTTTCACCGGGTGTTTTTAATACGAAGAAAATGGGCCAAGCGCATTATCTTAATTGAGACATTTGAGTGTAATGTACGATGTCCTTGGCTGTAATTGAATGGTCGTGTGTTGATTATGAGAACTTGTCATGAGCGTTTATGCCGGACGTTGCCCCTATATAGGATTCCCCTGGACAACGAAAGCTAGTGGCAGTAGATTCTAGATTGATGCTCTTTCAGGATTGCATTCTAGTAGAGACGTTGCCGTGCTCAATAGGGTGAGAAGACACCTAGCTACGCCAGAAGACTGCCAAATGTCGAGTAGGCCGTCCCTTGGGGGCCGTAATCAATTGGAACGCGTGATTGATTGAGATAGACGCGCCAAATTATGGGATGGCACGGTATGGGACGTATCATAATGATTTGGCCCTATAATCAGGACCCTTGTAATTGTTTGAGATTGAGTGAGACGTTCTAATTGATGTGTGCATCTACTATATGCATTTGCTATATGCATCCGTGATACTGACATGCAGGAAGGAACTGAGGAGAGGTGAGTCACTTGTGATGTGTGATTAAACTACCTCTAGGCGTATTTCCTTCCTAGTCAGAGTTTATGGGATGAACTGTAGGTGTATTTCCTTCCTAGTCAGAGTTTATGGGGTGAACTGTAGGTGTATTTCCTTTCTAGTCGGGGTTTATGGGGTAAACTTGCTGAGATATTATCTCATCCCGTCGTGGGCTTTAAACTTTTCAAGTTCTTAAATGGTGGCCTCTCCGATACATTATGGTCAACCTAGGAGGGTGACCGAGTTGATTACTGACTTCCTTGTTCCTAGAGGCCACTCAGTCTATGAGCTCGTAGTGACCACCGTTTGGGTTGATGATGGCCTACCTCAGAGGGTACCTCATCGATTTAGGGCGTGGTTTCGTTGCGGGCTCAATGGATACCGAGTCAGTCCCCTTCAGGGTTTTGAGATTCCAATTGTGGTGATGGACGCCACTCCACGTGAGGGTGCAGCTAACTCTTCTGATGGTGCTGTGGAGGACCCAAAACCCCCAGAGGCCTTGAAGTTTTCGGTTTGGGATTCGTGTGCCTAAAGGGCTTGTTGACCCTTCTTTTTTGGAGTAGGCTTTTAGCTATAGATTAGTTTTGTATATAAACCGGTATGTTTATAAAAGTGTTTTGGTTGTGAAATTGTTTCTTGCTTTTATATCCCGTGTTGGTTGTTGCCAGGGGATTTGTTTATTTGCTTCCGCATGTGCATTAAAATGAATGGGTCAACGACGCGTTCTGGGATGTTGCAATTTCATCGACCACCGAGGGATGTGCGTGCGCTCGAGATTCGGGCGTGACAGGTCAAAGCCCTTAAAATCAGATATAATTTTCTCACTTCCCTCGTTCATGTCGTGGTCCTCACTATACTTGGAACCGTGTATATGTTCCTCACCGAGAAATTTAAATTTGTCGATGCTTTCTTTTGTGTTTGTGCTACTATTACTACTTTGGGCTATGGAGATCAAAGTTTCTCGACCACCAGTGGCAGAATCTTTGCCGTGTTTTGGATACTGGCTAGTACCATTTGTGTGGGTCGGTTTTTCTTCTACCTCGCAGAACTGTGCACAGAAAGTAGGCAAAGATCGTTCACAAAATGGGTTCTCACACGAAATCTTACGTCCTTCGATTTAGAGGCTGCTGATCTTGATGATGACAAAGTTGTCAGGTGAATTTTAATCATGTACTGCAAATTCAATTATGCAAATAAACTAATTTGAGCAAGCGTCTGAGTTTATTGCTGGCGCTTTCTTTTTGCGGTGCTGCGGAGTTTGTTTTATACAAGCTACAGGAAATGGGAAAGATCAGCCGGGAAGATGTTACCACAATCTTAGGAAGGTTCCAGAATCTTGATGTCGATCACTCTGGAGCTTTGACAACCTCTGATTTAATTCAGTCCCAAAATTAGGGGGTTTGGCTGCTTGGAGGATTGTACTTACATACTTTGTCTTGCATCACTAATACGCCCTGCCATTACTTGCTGATAATGCTGAGTTTTTTCTGTTGGCTTCAACCATGAGGAGACATTCACCCCTATCTAGAAAATCACTGGCAAAAAGTAAATCCAAAATGTGGAACTCATGTCTCCCTGCCTGAATCACTGTATCTAGCAGCAAATGATAGAAACTAGGAGTCAGATGGTCTGCGACATCAGCTTCACAAAGTTGTCGAGTTTCATCGTCGATCTGTTGCAGCATCACTTTTACGTAACAGAAGTTGCTACCACGGTGTGTGCAACAAATTCTGCAGTTTGCCAACTGAAATGTTTTGTCCATTGATGATTTTTTTTTTTTTAAAGTTCCTAGATCTATCTGAACAGCAGCACTATCATTGCCATCATGCAAACGGACTTGATTTAAATCAGCTATCCTCATTGATTAAAACTATAACAACTGGTAACTGGTAATTTAATCTATTTAAAATACCAAACCACCTACCTCATCCTATTTCAGCAAACAGAATCATAAAATCATCTACCTTCCCACCAAACCTTATTGTTCCTTTACTGTCTAATACGATCATATGCAAGTATCCACCAAATTTGACAGATCCTCCAACTAAGCACAACTGATAAAATATAAAACCTTTAGCAAGTTAACATCCCCATGCAACGCTAACCCATTCATGATCCAATCACATGACTCTGCACGACTCAGGGTTCTCTTCACTGAAGTAGTCAGCGCGGTTCGTGTTATAGCCCCTATTCACACCATAACTGCTCTCACCGTTATAAGCCGGCACCCCGTGATAGTATGGCACGGCGCCATATCCTTGGTAATATGGCTGAGGCGGCTGGTAGTACATTCCACTGGGATAAATTGTGGGATATCCCGAAACAGGCTCGGCGATATGCTTTTGAACTTTCACTGTCTTCGGTTGTTCTTCTGGAGACGACCCCTCTTTCGGTGGTTGCTTCTGTGGTTTCGGTGTTTCCTTCTTCCCTTCCTCTTTTTTGCCCTCGTCTTTCTTGTCGTCTTTCTTCTCAGGCTTCTTCTCGGGGACTATCCCGATGCTCTCCACAGTTTTTCCGCCTTTGCTGGCTATTTTCTCAAGGATTCTCTCAGGACAACAGCTTACCACACTGATTAGCACCCTGTTCTGCTTCTCATCGTAAATTTGGTCTCGGATTTCTCTTGTTCCCAAAACGACAACACCGATAAATTAACTTAGTTTCTTTTCTACGGCTAAATTTTGGTACTAAAGTTTACATCACATAATACTACTTACGGAATCTAATTCACCACAGTCCTCATCCTAAATTCATAATTACAATAGGAACAATGTGTGGGAGACTTTCAATTTTGGAAGAAACAGAATTACCGTTTATGAAATACGACAGCCCAGGATTAGAAATCCAGACATACAGTCGTTAGTTCATTATGACTTTGCAAAACATTTAGCATGAAAGCTCTATTTATCGCCGATTGTGACTGCCTCACTGAAGTCATATGAAGTCTGTGGTGATAAAGAAGAAAAAGAAGAAAGAAAGTACAACCATTGACACAGGTAAGGTGAGACCCACCAGGGAATTTGCACATCACTTTCTTGATCTTCTTGTAGCAGCGATAGCACCCCAGGTCAACCTTCATGACCATTGTTACCTTCTACACTCCACAGTCACGCACACAAACGCACAAAGACAGAGAAAGTGAGTGAACAGCACAAGCAAATATTTTTTGTACTCTCGCAAACAAAACGAAGCTAAAAGAAGAGAGAAGCATGGCTCTTTCTGCCATCAGAAAAATGAGAAAAATCCTTCTTTTTGTGCAAGAATGAAAAAGAGCTGCTCATACGTGGGTTACAATAATCTTGCTATCAGTTAGAAAGAAAGAGTCTTGATAAATTGAAAGGATGAGGAACGTAATATGCACCTTTTCGGCCATTGCTCTCGTCTTAGGAGGAATGTGACTGATTGTGGAATGATTCTCTCTCTCTCTCTCTCTCTCTCTCTCTCTCTCTGAGGAACGACAGCTCAAGGGAGATGGACAGAGAGATCAAAGAGACGATAGTGAAGAGAACGGGCAAGATCCAATAGGGTCACATTCATATAAACCAGAACAAGAAGTTCTTGCATCATGTGAACATGTAAGCCTCCGGGCAGCTTCGAATGGGATGACAGCACGTGACGGTCGAGACATTGCTGCCGGTATTCGTCAGCACCTTCACCCAATGCACTCAATCGGGCCATTGGAATTTGGATCCTTGCCGCATCAAATTCAACGGATGAGATCGTCGGATGTAATTATTTTGTTGGGTGGTTGTGGGGTCTGATGTTGTCGGCCTCTTTTCATATCTTTCTTGATCTGCACGTTCTGGTCCTTCATGGAAACTTCCCTCCTTGCAACTCTCTCCCTGGTGTTTCACAAAAACCCAGCATACAAATTAGGAAAAAAAAAAAAAAAAAAGTGATGTCGATTCTACGGCACATCGTCTGGTTTACGTTGCAATAATTGACTGGGGGAGTGCTCCTTCGCTTTGGCTTCACATGCCAGTCACCTTCGGTTCACAGGAACATAGAAACGAATCTTGCTATAGGTGTCCTATTTTCCGCGTTGAATTAGCAATTACAGATGTCGATGTCCTTCGCCTGCAAACTAAACTAAAAGCAAATGCAGGTGGCCTTCTTATTTGTGGTCCACCAGGTCGGAACAATAATTGAATGAAGTTTTCTCATATCAGAGATGATATAGGTCTAGAGATAATGGGTATGCAAAAGAGCATGATTAAATTATTATTAGGATTTTAGGCTTGCTTGGTGTTTCAACATGTATGACTTACTTAGGTTTGTCTTGTTGCATCAAACTTGAAATTGGTCTTTGCAGTTACTTGTATCTGATGAGATGCACCCTGTAAACTCAAAAGTTAAAGACATGAGTCTTGCCATTTTTGTGCAATGGTAATTGTGCTTCAAAGTTCTGTGTCAAGATCGTGTTCTACGAATACTTCCGAGTGATGAGGACGCTTAATTTAGGTTTCAGAGACAAAATTTGTAGTCCCAAGAGAAAATTCAAGTGGTAAAAGCGTGTGCTTCTACCCCGATAAAAGGGGCGGGTTTAGACCACCAAACATTCGGATGGGCACGAGTTTCCCCTAATTTACTCTTTGCGTGTGTGACGAGGAGAGCCTGCCGCACCCAATTGGGGGCTAGTCGGCAGTGGTCCAAAACTATATAGGAGATCGGATCCAACTGGTGACCATAATGCAATCAGATGGTGCTGAACTGATCTAGAAGATCTTACCGGATATCGCCAGTCTCGAGTCAATTATTAGCTGGTGGCGAGGGCAACAAACTGTTGGGCGCCAATGTGATTTGGCGTTGGCTCCGATCCAATGACCCGTCACACTGCGAAAGGTTTGACTCATTGTATTCTTAAGATACGTAAAGCACATATAAAACGTGCGAAGCGTTTTTCTCTATTGCGGGTGCTGACAAAGGGTCGTGTGCATGAGTAATGGTGATATGCTTTTGTATCGTGGCTTCTTAGCTGGCTCCGTGTCTTGAAAGAGCTCTCTCTCTCCTTTTTGACCGAACGAGCAATGTGGAATCTTAAGCCATCATAAGCCTGCTAATTAACAAATTGGAAAAAGAAGGGAGATTTCATACCTCGGTTTGGAAGATTGAAGTCATCTCGCTCGACTTCTGACTTCTGGAAAATCCTAGATTGCTCGGGAGAAAATTGAATTGAAGAATTTGTTTGTTTCTTAACATAGTTTAATTGAAATTGTGCTTTCGAGAGAACTTAGTCCCAGACAACAAAAAAGTCGACTGTAAAAGAAGGTGGTTGATTCTTGCGCGGCCAATTTGTCAAGAGTTTTGCAGCAATTAGTAAAAGGCCGACGGCTGATGGTCATATGACATAAAACTCTGCAATCTACACCTATCCAAGCGTGGAAATTTACGAATGTGTTCGGTTGAAATTGGGGGAAGGACAAAGAAAAGGCAGAAACAGATCTTCTGCCGGCATTCAATAAATTTATAGTAATTTAATGTTGGTGTCTAGTACAACAATCCACATAGCACTTCTCTTTCTTCTTAATTTATTTATTTATTTATTATTATGTGATAAGAAATATGACGACCCTAAATTCATGAAAGGTGAAGGACAAAGACGAGAATAAATAAGCGTAAAAAAAAACTTTTTATATGCTATTTTTTTTTTTGGTTTAATATGTAAGTATTATAGAGCAAATGAAGTACAATAGCTTAGGGGCATCTCCCAACATTATAAATAGATTTAATAATTCAAAAAGAATGAGGTAGGAAGTCTCTACGTAATAGCCAATACAACATTTTGACTGGAAAGGTCTAACTTTTCAAATGCATTTACTTGATGGTGATCTGAATGGGAAGTTAGGCCGTGGAATAGGATATGTACCAAATCCACATATCATTTCGTATTTGACAAATTATGCGTGATGATGTTTGAAATTTGGTGGAGTGATTTGATAGCAGTGGATGGCCATGCATAAAACATGGACAAGACATATTGAGCCTCTCTTATTGACGTTTTCTTTTTTCTAAAATTTCGACACCATCTCTCCCTTGGATTATTTTGTTTGATTGTGCCTACTAATGCATACAATTATTGTCCACATACGGTTGAACAACCTTTGCTTTTATGTAATTGTTTTTACTATTCTTCTTTGCATTTTCTCATTCTTTTAAGAAGTTCATGGAATCTGATGTAGAAAGATGGAATTGTTTTTTTTTTAAACATGGAAGTGCCAAATCACAAGTTCATTACGATGCCAAAGCATCAGGAAAGAAAATGTATAAAAAAACGGAAAAGCAATAAATGCATTTCAACTCCTAAAATTTATTACAGAATTGCAATTGAGATTTAAAAATTTTAAATAATTTTTTTAAAATAGTATAATAAAATTTTAAAACTTGTCAAACTAATACTATTGAGTTGAATGTAATATTTCCTTATGTTCTTTAAAGACATATTTGGTGCCTTAGGAAAAAAAAACTTGAAAAAGTACTTCAAAAATAGGCTGAAAATGAAAAAGAAAGAAGCCAAAATCTTTAAGAAAAGAAAATAGAGGCTGAAAAATTAAAAGGGAAATCCAAACATTTAGGGGGGAAAAAAAGAAAACAAAATCTAAGAGAAAAAAGCAAGGTTTGGCGGCACTGCTATATCAATTTTGGTAGCAAGAGCTGTCGACCCTCGCCGGGGACTTGGGTGAGGTCAGATTATCCTCATTTGAGCACTGCGAGGGCTGCTAGTCCTTGCCTGCTCGAGCAATGGTGGTGCCACAACTTGTCACCGTCGTTTGAAGGTCGGTCCGTCTCTTTGATCATAGTGACTTCTTCAATCACAATGATTTTCTGGACTTTGCTGAGACACCCTGGAACGGTGGAGCTAGCAAGTGACTTGAGCTTGTGAACTCACAATTAGACAATCGATAGGTGTATGTTATATTTATTGCAATAAACTTTACCAAATTGGTGATATCGATGAAACTTATGAAGTGCGATCGGATCAAGCAACCCAACATAGGCAAGCACCTTACTGATGAAGTAGGTATTGGCCAACAATAAAGTAGTCTGTGATCTTATCAAATATTTATAGTCTATTAATACAGATAATCGGGCATATGTAAAACTTGCTTTAGTCGGGAGATTGCTGTTAATTAGCTTTGTACTCCATCAGTATAATCAATTATTGGTGTGCTTTCTTAATGCTACCTAACGAAGTGATCGAAAAGCTCGTAAGTGCCCGTAGATCTGTCCGCCGCGGAAAGGCAAAAGTCCAATGTGAGGACGTTTGTCTTCCCAAGGAAAGGTGGGGTTGGGTTGGGGCGGCTATCTCAGTGGGAATGAAACTGGCATCATAAAACTAATATGCAGAGGGATGCGGTCTACTTTTTGAAGTCTGAAAGCTTGATGTTGGAAAGAGATAGGACTTATTATCCTAGCGCGGGTAGTAAGTGGGGTTCAGCCTATGGACGTCTTGAGTGGGGTTTGGCCTTTTTAGGTATATAGGCCATGTATATGGATTTACGGGATAGATGTGATCTGTCATTTAATTGAAATATGTGTAAAATGATAAGAAAAAGGCTCAAGTAATATTATCTAATCGCCATTGGGCACGCAGCCTAGTGATAAGGGAAATGGAGAGTGGGGACGCTAATATCATAGGTGCAGGGTTCGACTCCTGCGCTTTACAAAGAGATAGGAAAGACCAAAAAAAAAAAAATATTTGATCTTTAATTAAATGGCAGGTATGTGGTGTCCAAACAAGCTTTTGTGGACCTTGAATGATTTCTCTCTCCAAGTGATTTTAAAGGCATGCTCTCCCCATCGGCTTGGTGCATTCAAGTTTTCCTCCTAGAGTGCCTCCACGCTTCAATCTAAGACCACAAAGAGAGGATCAAACTCATTCATCTAACTCAACACCTTAATTTTATAGTTATGTTGATATTTCTTTTAGTGAAATTGAAATAGCAATTAGATTGAATATGAAGACTATTAAATTGGATAACTTGAGGAACTTGAGTCATTTACAGAGTATTTGCCATAAACAACTGATAAGTCATTTCCAAAGTATTTGCCCTAAACAAATTCTTTTTTCTTTCGGATGATGAAAAGATATAATACATATGAGTCTAGAGCTCATTTTACAGAGGATTTGGATGAAACCCAACTACTAAACACCTCGATCCTCATCGATGGAGAGAAGAACAGATGGGCTAAGGTGGCTTGCCCTCAAAAACCACTAACATAAAAATGAAGTTCATTAGTTGGAACTGTCAGGGTCTGGAATCTACCCTGACAGTTCACGCCCTTAAGGCCCTAGTGGCCAGAGAAAGACCCAATTTGGTATTTTTGAGGAAACCAAAAACAGACCGGAGATACTCACAAAACTACAAAGATGGCTCAAATTTACGAATTCCTTTTTGGTTAATTCTATTGGCTTGGCAGGAGGACTAGCCCTATCCTGGCAGGTGCACATCTCTCTCACTGTGGTCCATTCACATCAGGACCTTATAGATATCATATACACAGAATCAGGGAACAACATACCTATACGTGTGACTTGTGTCCATGCACCAGCTGTGCTTCGGCTCCGGCAACAACTTTGGGATGATCTCCGAAGAATTGCAATCTTCAACTCTTCTCCTTGTCTCTGTGCGGGTGATTTCAACGAGATAACCTATCACTAGGAGAAGGTAAGTAAAAGGTTAGCAGATTTTCATCGTATGAATTCTTTTCGCGAAGTAATCCATGACTATTCCTTATTAGACTTGGAGAGTAAGGGATGCGCGTTCACTTGGATGAATAACCGTGCGGGTGATGAAATTGTTAAGGAACGTTTGGATAGGGTTCTCTGTAACATGGATTAGCATCTTACCTTCCCGAAAGCCGAAGTGTTCGCCTTACCAACAGTGGGGTCGGACCATAGTCCTTTACTTTTAAATATTTTTGCCCCTCGGGTAAGGAGACGTAGGCCATTTATCTTTGAAGCGTTCTAGTTACAAGATCCGGAATGCAGGACGGTTATTGCCAACGCATGAGACATTGCAACCAACTCCAATATTGATCTCCCACAGAAGTTAAAGTATGTCAATTCGGTACTTACCCGATGGAGTCGCAAAAAATTCTCTAAAGCCAAAAATAGAATATCAGACCTGCATCTTCAGCTTCAACAAATTACGAACCAAACTGATACTCAATTTGATTAAACAACAGCAACCAAGATCAAGACAGAAATTCAGAAACTTTGGTAACAAGAGGAGCGGTATTGGGCTATGAGGTCAAGGATTAATCGGCTGCAATGTGGTGATAAAAACACAAGATTTTTCCATGCAACTACTATCTAGAGAAGACAAAGAAACAGAATACGGATGCTGCTAGAAGCAACCACGGTTGGGTGAGAGATGAGGAGACCTTGAAGGGGATGACGCAGGAGTTCTACTCTAACTTTTTCCAAACAGTGGGCTACCGCGATTTCGACCCCATTCTTGCCCAATGTTCACGTATAGTGACCCCTAAAATGAATTCTATTCTAACAACTGAGGTATCTAAAGAGGAGGTTTGCCTTGCAATCGTTCCAGTTGGGCACTACAAAAGCCCCGGGCCAGGATGGTTTAAACGGCTTGTTCTACCAATCTAACTAGGACACACTTCAGGATGAGATCTTCACTTCAGTTCATAATTTTTTTCAATCAAGTGTGCTGCCACCAAACCTTAATAAGACTTCGGTAATGCTGATTCCTAAGATACCATTACTTGAAAGTCTGGAGAGATACCTTCCCATTAACCTATGCAATTACTCCTACAAAATCATTTCCAAAATCCTAGCCAATCGGCTGAAACCCTTACTACCTGACCTTATATCTTTGGAACAAACTGCCTTTGTTTTCGGACGACAAATCCAAGACAACGTTCTTATGGTCCAAGAGATCCTCAACTAGCTAAAGACTCACAAACGATGAAAGAAATTCATGGCAATCTTAAAGATGGACATGAAGAAGGCATATGATAGAGTGGAATGGGATTTTCTCACGGCCTATTTACTCATGCTAGACTTCCATCCTACCTGGGTTCAGTGGATTTCCCAATGTATTTCAACAGTGTCTATCAGCATCAAATTCAACGGAGAGCAGCTACAATATTTCCAACCAACTCGAGGTCTTCGTCAAGGCGACCTTTTATCCCCTTATCTATTTATACTTCTGGCAAATCTCCTATCAACCCTAATCCACCAAGCCACCCATATGGGAAACCTGAAGGTTATCAAACTCAACAGGTCGTGTCCTACTCTCTCCCACTTGTTTTTCGCTGATGATGTCATTTTCTTTTTAGATGGCACAAGTAAGGAATGTCAAAATATGGCTAACATCCTGAATCAATATTGCCTAGCCACAGGACAAGAAATTAATAGGAATAAGTCAGGTATTTTCTTCAGTAAGGATTGCCCTACGGGCCTTAAGGACAACTTGGCTAGCTGATTAAGAGTCCTTGTGCTAGATAGAATGGGTAAATACTTAGGCATCCCTTATGATTGGGGAAGATCCAAAAAAGATATGTTTGCTTGGCTTTTGGGTAGAGTGAACAACAAGTTTGAAGGTTGGAAGGAGAATCTTATTTCCGAGGGTGGAAAGGAAACCCTGATTAAGATCATTGTGTAGGCTATACCTCAATACTCTATGTCCGTTTTTAAAAATTTTATATCCATTTGCAAATCTATTGAATAGAAGGTTGCTCGATTCTAGTGGCAAAATGATTGTAAAAAGTCAGGGATTCATTGGAAGCAAGAAATTTGTAAAAAAAAAGTCAGAATTTTCATTTTCTTTTATCTAGGACAAGAAAGAATCCCTCAGAGGGCGTAAAACAATGTAAAAATAGCAAGTATGCATATAAATTGGAGGGACAAAAATGTCTCCACCTTTCAAATGCCCTGAAACAAGCACGTGCTCTTAATTGAGGGACAGAATGGCCACCGTCATTTTTTAACGTCCAAATGAGCCTGCGTGGCAACCACGAACGGAACTTCATGGTAAGCTGATGTGTCGTTTTTTATTGTTAAAAAGAAAAAAATTAACATTAAAAATTTTAAACTCAAACATAATGATTTTTTTTTTTTTTTATCAAAGAGAGAAGATAAACAAAAACAAAAACTAGAAGCAGAGAGAGGGGAAGGGGTGGGCCGGCGGTGGTGGCCCCGCTACTGAAGGTAATTATGGCTGCAACTGCTGTCGTGTCACCCTCAGTGTTCTTTCTCGAATTCAATACTCGACACCATTATCAGTTTCTTCGGGGAACATAGTCAGAAAAGGCAACCATGAGAAAGTGCCGTCGGCGACTTTGCTTGCGACGAGGTCTATCTTGTCTTGCTCGGCCTCACCATCTCTCTTAGCACTCCACAAAAGAAAAACATCAAACAAAAATAATGGCCGCCATCACAATCCCGCTAATAGCTATCACATGAGTGATCACCAACACCGCTTGCAAGCCTTGCCTCGACAAGAACGGAAGCCATCAACCAATCTGTCGACCCTGATTACAACCCCAATGACTAATCTCTAAGCGGCAAACTTAACCATAACCTTGTAGATTCAAATATGAAGCCATCAAATCAAGGATTTACGTTGTGGGTTTCCGATTCATTATTTTTTTTCCCTTCAATCGCTCCTCTTTTTCACTTCGGCCAGAGGTTGGTGTTTACTTCCCTATGGCACTGATGAACCATCCGATGTCAAACTATAATCTTAGTCTGACATTGATTTGCTGGTCTTGCAAAAGAGGCGAGGGTTAAAGAAAGTAAATTTGACTCACGAAGAAACGCAATCCATCACAAGATTTTGTATATCCCGAGCAAATCTAATTTATCCTGTGGGGCAAGAATACTGAGCAAATCTAATTTATCCTTTGGGACAAGAGTTTTCCACCACCAACACCTTGCAAAAGTTGCCTAGTGGAAGAATGATAATTTCCACTATCGATGCCTTGACTCTAACATAAAGTATCGATTATTTCATTTAGTGGGCCAAGGAGAGCATCTTCACTTTGATTTGCCTAATCAACCGATCTAGTTACAAAGACAATTAACAAAGTATCTTTAAAGTCTAGACTCTACAGGGGGTATCCTTGCCAATTCAATTTTAGTTTATTAATATGGTTAATTATTATATATCCAACACCTTGCAAAAGTTGCCGAGTGGAAGAATGCTAATTTCCACTATCGACGCCTTGACTCAAACATAAAGTATTGATTATTTCATTTAGTGGGCTAAGGAGAGCATCTTCACTTTGATTTGCCTGATCAACTGATCCAATTACAAAGACAATTAACAAAGTATCTTTGGAGTCTAGACTCTACAGTGGGGGTTATCCTTGCCAATTCAATTTTAGTTTATTAATATGGTTAATTAGTATATATCCAACACCTTGCAAAAGTTGCCAAGTGGAAGAATGATAATTTCCACTATCAACATCTTGACTCTAACATAAAGTGTCGATTATTTCATTTAGTGGGCCAAGGAGAGCATCTTCACTTTGATTTGCCTAATCAACCGATCCAATTACAAAGACAATTAACAAAGTATGTTTGGAGTCTAGACTCTACAGTGGGGGTTATCCTTGCCAATTCAATTTTAGTTTATTAATATGGTTAATTATTATATATCGAGCACCTTACAAAAGTTGCC
This sequence comes from Eucalyptus decipiens, assembly GCA_014182575.1. Taxonomy (NCBI): domain Eukaryota; kingdom Viridiplantae; phylum Streptophyta; class Magnoliopsida; order Myrtales; family Myrtaceae; genus Eucalyptus; species Eucalyptus decipiens. The sequence continues at coordinate 15,857,552 of CM024612.1, read as the reverse complement.
AAGTGGAAGAATGATAATTTCCACTATCGATGCCTTGACTCTAACATAAAGTATTGATTATTTCATTTAGCAAGCTAGGAAGAGCATCTTCACTTTGATTTGCCTGATCAACCGATCCAGTAACAAAGACAATTAACAAAGTATCTTTGGAGTCTAGACTCTACAATGGGGGGTATCCTTGCCAATTCAATTTTGGTTTATTAATATGGTTAATATTATATATGGAGCTTGTCAAAATTTTATATGATAAACATAACATTAATTGGAATAATTGATAGAATGATATGAATATCTTATTAGATATAAATGGATCTTTGTGAAAAATCCTTTACATCATAGAAATAGGAGAAATTTTTATGACCTTATATATTTCCTATCACTTTATAATTAATGAAGATAATTCCTATCGATTTATAATTGGTCAGAATAAAATTTAAATTAAGAATACAGTAAGCTTCTGAAAGAGTTTATAAAGGGGTTTTAGTAATTTATTTTAAGAAATTTTCACGATAAATATATATTGATTGGCACATATTTTACATATTAATAAATACTAAATAAATGATAAAAATCAATTAAAAAATGAAAAAAAAAAAGTCTCCCATGATTTAAAAAAAGTTGTGAAAGAAAAAAATATGTCTTACGTCACCAAGAAAAATGACATACGTAAATATTAAATTAGCATCTAATAGACCTAGCTACATTTAGTGATAAGATCTCTCTCTCTCTCTCTCTCTCTCTCTCTCTCTCTCTCTCTGAGTTAGCATCTCTCTCTCAGTTAGCGTTTGTGATTTTTTCTTTTTTAAATTTTCTAATAATTTTATCCCAGTCAAACAAACAATTCCATTTCACCTTTAATTTATTCCTTTAGAGCTATCGTGATCCCGATAGTAGCCATGAAAGTATTTATGTTTTGTAATTTTAACCAAAGGGCAAACTTGAGTAAAAGAGCATAAAGTTTAGATTTCACATTGGTAATAGAGAGAGAGAGAGAGAGAGAAGACATTGAACACATAGAAAAAGTAAAACGAGGATGGATTAATTATCTTTAAACTTTTTGCCCAAATTATATCAAGAGAGTTCTTCAGGAAGTTATGTATTATACAAGGCGTGCGGCCTAGCGACCGGGTGGTCTACTGGGGTGGGGACATGAGACCGGCTTCAAGGTCACGTGCTGATAAAGCGGTGACTCAACCTCGGTGAAATGAAAATAAAATTCTGTAAATTGTTTAAAGTGGTGATTGAAAGTTGGGTGTCTATAAAGTCGCGACTTTTGGTGGCCTTATTTTGTCTGTCTTTGTCTGATGGTCACTTGCAATTATCGAGTTAGGCAAGTTGGACAAAAGCTATGAATTCTAATTCCTCGCCATTTCCAATTGTCCTTCACTTTGATCTGCGTGGCCACGTGGGTCAATTACAAAGAAGACTGACAAAATATCCTTAATGTCTACGGTGGGCATTCTTGCCAATTTAGAGGAAGGGATTTTTTGCTGGTCTTGAAAGAAAGGCGAGAGGGTTAAAGAAGTAAAATTGCCTCATTAAAGATTTCCTATATCTTAAGCACATGTTCATTCTTTGGGGCAAGAGAAGAGGTGAAGCTTTGTTCAAGCGCAAGGGCTGGTAGTGCTTGGAAAGGAGAAACGCATCGGTAAGAAACGCCACGCCAGTCACGCCAATGTACAGAGACGCTGCCTTTTGTTCTGAGATATTTGCTTTCATCAACTCCAGGTTCACGACAAATCACCGAGGCCTGAAGGTAATCGAATCCTCTGATTGTACTGCCTTTCAAGATTTGGGGACAACTTGATCTTCTCAAAGGTACTTATCCTCAAACACAAAACTCGTTACAGTAATTATGTCATTATGCTCTCCTCCTGAAAAGCCCCACCTTCATTCTCTAGTCCATTATAACTGATACAAAAGCGACATGTGAAATTCATAGATCTCTTTTTTGAAATTGTCATCACATATATTGCTTATTTTTCTTATTACACTTTTTTCATTCGAACTAGTCGGTATAAATTGTTTGATATATTGAACCTATTGGAATAGTATATTGGCACTCACTCTGCAATTCGATACTTCGCGCACTAGTGCGGATTCGACGGAGTGCAAATTTATGTGAAGCTAATATGGACAAAAAATACAAGATCACGAGAAAAACGTAAATTGGGAGAATCGCAAATTGATGTAATGAAAAAGTACAGAGATACATAGTTTGTAGGTTTGCTTGATTGCCCAAATGGAGAGCTTTACACTCCTAAACGTAGATTGTAGGTTTGCACCTCCATTCTCCATTCCATCTCTCTCGCAACTTCCAGCTTTAAGGACGAATACTAAAACGGGGTAACTTTCCCCCCAACCTCCTTGTACATGTCTAAAGCCACATGTTCTTTATGCTTCTTGATTTCTCCATAAGATCAATTAAGGACGCGTTTGGCAACCGGCCAAATAGTGAAAATTTATATTTTTTTTTTCCCGGGAGTTGATTTGGAATATAAATCCGTTTGGTAAATTTTTGTTTTCAGGAATAAATTTCTATTTTTTTTTTTTGTTCCCGAAAGTAGATTTGGAAACAGAATCTAGAAATTAAAAAAAAAAAAAAAAAGTTGATTCTTTGTTCTCGAAACAATTTGATAATCAAGCCAACTTATTTTTATCTTTTCTTTCTTTCTTCTTGTTCTTTTTCTCTCTCTCTTCTTCTTCAACCACCACCACATGTTGTCTACAATCAATTGGGCGAGGCTTGACTTTGCCCAGCCAAGGCTCAGCCGACGAGGCGCGGCCTCGCTGAGGGCCAACAACGCTTCAGCAAGGTCGCTGGCCATCATTTGGCTGGTTGTGGGTCATCTCATGGCCGATGACTGGCAAACCTTGGAAGAAGAAAAGAAAGAAAAAGAAAAAAAAAGAAAAAGAAAGAAAAAAAAAAAGTAATAAAATTATTTAAAAATTAAAAGAAAATGATTTGATTAGAAATTTTCCAAACGATCAAACACAATTTTATTTTAGGAATAAAAATTTTGAATAGTTATCAAACAACTTAAAATGCTTAAGAATTGTTTTTGGGAACAAAATAAAAAAGAATCATTTTTTATTAGAAATTATTCTTGGGAAACAAAATGATTACCAAACATGCGCTTAAGTTGATTCATTTCATTCTTTTAGGGCTACAAGATAACAAATTATCAAAGTGAGCACTAACTCTACATCAAACACATCCTAAATTGACATATTAGTAAAAAGCGGATACCGACAATTTACTCTGAAGGCTCCGTTCGTTTCACTGAAAATATCATGTTTTCGAAAAACATTTTCCTGGAAGTCATTTTCCGGAAAATGACTCTATTTTCCAGTGTTCGGCCAAAATCTAAAATTTGAGTGGAAAATATTTTCCACTATTCGTTAACTCAAACATTTTCCTGGAAAAATTATCAAAAATTGAATTTTAATATTTTTAATTGACCAAAAATTTATTTTATTTATTTATATTTTTTTAAAATGATTTTTAATTATTTATATTTTTAAAATAGAAATTTTTATTATTTATTATTTCTTTTTCTTTTCCTTCATCCTTCCTCCTCCTTCTTCCTCCTCCTTCGTCCGCCGTCGCCTCCTTCCTCCTCCTTCTTCCTCCTCCTTCCGCCGCCACCACCTCCTTCCTACCCGACGATGGCCACCCCCGCCGCCGACCAAGACCCTAAGTGGCCGATCCGGCGAGCTCGAGGCTCGGCCGATCTCACCTGAGCTCGCCAGATCTGGCGATAGAGCTCGAGCTCGCCCGGATCGGGAGCCCGAGCTCTGCTGCTAGATCCGGCGAGCCTCGAGCTCCGCCGCTAGATCCAACGAGCTTGAGGTTCAGCCGATCTCACCCGAGCGCACCGGATCTGGCGACAGAGCTCGAGGTCGCCCGGATCGGGAGCCCGAGCTCTGCCGCTAGATCCGGCGAGCCGCGAGCTCCGCTGCCAGATCCGACGAGCTCACGGCTCGCGGCCGCACGACGAGCGGCCTGGACGGCGGGCTCCCCACGAGCCTCTCGGCGCCACCGCGGTGCTCCCTCTTGAGCCGGATCCTCCCGAGCGGCTTCGAGCCGCCGGGAAGCGGAGCGCGCGGCGCCCGGCCGGGAGCAAGCGGGCGGAGCGGCCGGGAGGGCGGAGGCTGATCCCGGAGAAGGACGTTGTCGAAGCCATTGCAGCAGGGAGAGCAAGAAAGAGAGAGAGAGAGAGAGAGAGAGAGAGAGAGAGAGAGAGAGAGAGAGAGAGAGAATGAGAACTGATGAAGGAAGGAAAAAGCAGCGGGAGCGCGAGAGCTTGTGCGAGAGGTGCGGAAAATGATTTCCTCTTTTCAAAAGAGGAAATCATTTTCTGCGATTTCAAGAGGGATTTTCTGTTGACCGTGTATTTTCCGCCATCCGAACACTGGAAATTTCGGAAAATATTTTCCTGGAAGTTATTTTCCGCAAAACGAACGGAGCCTAAATGTTCTTATATTAGCCCACTTTGGTTCGGGTAGACATGTGCACTGTTCGTATTAGCTAATTTTGAACCGTGTGTAACGTTCGCTAGACTATACTAGATATTTTATATTTGCTTATCTGCTCGAATCAACGTAGTCAATCCGTGTGATGTTTTTGATTACTTATTTAAAAAAGACCGAGTGAACTAGTTTTTCTTGCTTATCAATTACTCACAAGAAATATATATTAAAGAATTTGAACCCTTTGGATCTTCTCTTTTTAAATGCAGAACTTGCTCATTAGTTAGTGATTTTAACTTGATCCTGTGAACTGGGGCAAGGTGGTCCTATCAATATCTTTTACGCTTTTATAATTTTGGAAACTTTTTAAAATGCAGCCCAGCTTAATCGAGTTGCATATTCAACTTAGCTAGATCGAGGGAAAGCCCTTCTTTTATAATTTCTTTTTTCATTAAAGAAAGGCCTTTCGATTGGCTGTAATTAACTTAACTATTTCTTTAACCAATTTTTGCGGCGATTTTTCAACAACGAACGTTGTAACAATGGTGTTTTTCCGACCGCTAGTAATTAGCATAGTCTATCAAAGCTAATAATAATCCTCCTCTTGCGGGTCAAGCGAGACTTGCCCTTGAGCATCAGGCTGAGCCAATGACAACGATTTATAGTGGTTTGCCCCAATTGGCGCCTACTCCATTTCTCCAGACCATTGATGAGTTAAGTCCTTTCCACCATCTTGAAACTTCTTGCAAACAAGAAGGTAAATTCATTTACAAACAATTTCTCTGACAAGAAGTTGATTTGCAACATGATAAAAGAGAGATTTTGCAAATACTTTCATGTACACACATGCTCAAGACAATGGGCTACCTTTCCTTTTTTTGGAAAATAAATTCCCCCCGACTAATTTCTGTCGATGGTGGCAATCTCCAAGCCATTACTAACGTTTCTAATGACTAGTTTTTCGGCCATTAACAGTGCGAATAATGATAGTTATTCAGTTTCATAAATCAATTTTTGCCTAGAAATTGATTTTACTATTTCTATTCATTGGAATTTTGATAATATTTTAATATTTTTTGAAATTTTATTTTGTATTTATTTTGTATTTCCTTTTTTTTTCTTTTCCTTTTTTGTTCCCCTTCCCTTCCTTGTTCCTCCAACTGGTCACCATTCGGTGACTAGCTAGAGGTTGACCTCGCCAACCCTCGCCTCTAGCTGATCGCCCATCGGCGATTGGTTGGAGGAAGAAGGAAAAGGAACGGGAAAAAAGGAAAGAGAAAAAATGATAAAAATAAATTCAAAATTCAAAAAAAATATTAATATGTTATTAAAAGTTGCCCACATCAATGCTGGCATGCCATGCAACTTGACTGGCATCCACATCAGCAATATCCAACTAAAATTAGCCAAAATGACTAAATTGACATCTAGTTAAAAAGGTTTAGAACTAAATTGTTAATAAGTCAAAGGTTTACAACTAAATTAGTATCAATGCAATAAGTTTATGACTTTTTTGACATTTTTCCCTAAATGAGCAAGCTGGATAGAACCATGTGATGAATTCAGTCTTCAAAATCTCCCCCCAGTATTATTCGTTTCTCAACTACCAGTTACTTAATTGCAAGTTGTTTGTTAAAGAGCGTGCGTATTCATCTTGCGTGCGTGAGGGAGAGAGATTGGACAATGCATACTTTGCTAAGGTAAAAAATTAGAGTCCAGAGTGCTCAGTATGAAAATGGCTTCATGCCATCCCATTACAATTAAGATGAATAGAAAAGCTACATTAAAGAATTAACAATCTAAGTAAAGTAGTATCTAATGGACCAAAATTACAAACCTAGAATTTTACAAAATTTAACCCATCATTTATTTTGAAAAGAAGCAATAGTGGGAAACAAAAAGTATGGTTAAATGATGATTAACCGATTTTCAAACAAGAATGATATTTTAGTCACTTAATTATAAACTTAGAAGGTGAAGAGAAGATATGAGAGAGAAAAAAAGAGGGTGAACGGGTGACCGACTTTGTTTCCAGACATAAAAAGTTATTTTGGTCAATTTATAATAAAAATTGTGTATGAAAGTAAAGAGAGATGGAAATAGCCCCCCCTTTTTGGTGCAGTGTTTTCCTTTAATTTGGAAATTCTCACATTTAGACGTAGCCATATTTAAAGATTTTTTTTTTTTTATTACAGGGCACATGGCATCTACTGTGCTCTAGGAATTATTTATAAACTCACATGTTCAAATCCCAGTGGGTACAAAAATGAAAGCAATTGCCAGCAGTCAAATTTTTATTTGTTCAATCTTTATAGAAAGTACTTCTGTCTTGCAAAATCCTGAAAATGCAAGAAATGCTTTAATCTTTAAAATACTAAGATTTTTTTTTTTAAATTGATTGAACTCTCGATATTTAAAAAATCGACAATATGCAAATAATGTTTCTTCCTCATGTTTTAGGTTTAAATTTGGACACACTTGAACTTTGTCTCGGGAAAAACTTGGAGAGCGTGGGACAAAGGGTCCGTTTGGGAACCACTTTACAAAGCCCTTTAGACCTCTAAAGGCTCTTAGGCAAAAGCAAGTGTGTTTGGCATTTATTTTTGGGCTTACATTCTCCAAATGCCAAGCCTTAACAAAGTTGAAAGCCCAAGGCAGGTGGGGGGCTGCCTTGGGCTTTCAACATTTCGGGAATAGCCCGGGCACTATTCATCTTCTTCTTCGTCAAAGAGGCTGGCGAGATGGGTCGATGGGCAAGAGAGGCCGGCGTGGCTGCAACACCCCGGCAACCGTCGCCGACCAATCGCGGAGGTTGCGCGCCTAGGTCACGAAGGTGGCGAAGGTCGCCTGGGTCACAACGCGCGACCTCCGCCACCTCGCCGCGACCTCCGATGACCCAAGACCTCGCTGCGACCTAGATCTGGTTCGCGGAGGTCACCTGGGTCACGGCGTGCGACCTCCTCCACCTCGCTGCAACCTAGATTTGGGTCACGGCGGTCACAGAGGTCACCTCCACGACCTTGCCACGACCCAGATCTGGGTCATGGCGCACGACCTCCTCCACCTCGCCGTGACCTCCAACAACCCACGACCTCGTCGTGGAGGTGGCCAAAGGCGTCGCCCGATGGAGGGTTGAGTGACGCACTGCGACGGAGGGTCGGGTGACGCGCCACAACAGAGGGTCGAGCGACCCACAACCTCCAGCGAACCACGACCCTCGCTCGAGGATTGCCCGACGCGCCGCGACCTCTGCCGAGGCCGTGTGATCTGGGCACCACTCACCGGAGGATCACGCAACCCTTGCCGGACCGCCTACCTTTGCTGGACCACCTGCTCCTCGTTGGCGACTATTTATTCTAGCAAGCCAATTTTTTTTTTTTTAATGAATAAGAAAAGGCTTTGCAGATATAATTTTCCCAAACACCATTTTACTCAAAATACTTCACAAAAAGCTTTCAAACTATAATTTACCAAACACAGTTTGTATTTTGAAAAACACTAACTTAAAGGCTTTTGTATTTTTTTCAAAAACTTTCCCCAAAAGTCTTCCCAAACGCAGTGAAAATATTAAGTAAAGCAGAGGAGAAAAAGGAAAGAAATTGAGCCCTCTATTCCGCGTGGTAGACCAGTAACGTGTCACTTGTCCACTCGTTTTTTTTTTTTTTTCCTGCGTTCATTGTTTTGATGTCTTTTCTTTCTTTCTCGGATTCTGTCTTTTTCCTCGTTCTGATTGTATCAGGATCGTAGAAGGCCTTAAGATTATTCTAAATTGGTCTTGCTGTTATTCCTCACTCTCCTGTTTAATTACGTTGCTCTTGCTTCCGTACGCTCAAGGCTCTCTCTCTCTCTCTCTCTCTCTCTCTCTCTCTCTCTCTCTCTCTCTCACATCTTTGGTTTTGTTTCCCTGTTCTCATTGTTTTATCTCTTTGTTCTTCCTTTCTTTTCATGCATCGAGTGATTAATTCTGTTCAGTGTTCAGTTTCCTTTGGGCCCATTCGTTTAAGCAAAAGCAAGGAGATAGAAAAAGGGGAAAAAGGTGGAAAGAGAAATTTCTAGACAAGAAGGAAGAAACGATGGGGAGTTTTTTTACTTCCGTCGCGGTGAACCTAGTTTCGAAACTTGGTGAGTACCTGTTTACTCCCATTGGACATCAAGTTGGGTATGTGCTGTGTTACAAGAGATACGTCGAAGTTCTAGAAAATGGAGTCCAAGAGCTAGAGACTGCAAAGGAAAGGGTGCAATGCTCTGTCAATGAAGCCCAATATAATGGAAAACTTATTCACACTGATGTTAAGAATTGGCTAGAGGGTGTGACGAAGGAGGTTGATGAAGCACAACACCTGTTAGAACGTAGCAAAAGTGCGCAGAACCCTTGCTTTTGTGAATGGATTCCCAACCCCTTGGTGCGCTATAAAATGGGCAAAAAGGTGAAGGAGACAACTAAAGACATTAAGGAACTTTATAAGAAAAGCCGAAATAGTGACATCAAGAAGGTCTACCATGAAAATACTCGAACAGGAATTATCAATGCTGCCACTTCCACTACAAGATCTATTGACAAGAAAGAAGATGCCCTAGAGTCGAGGGCTTCAATCATAGAGGATGTAATGAAGGCTATAGCTGATAAAAATGTCCATGTGATTGGGGTGTATGGACCAGGTGGGGTTGGCAAGTCCAAGCTTTTGGAGGACGTCAAAAGTCGAGTTCAAGGAGAGGTGCTATTTGATGAGGTTGCCATGGCAAATGTATCACGCTATCCAGATCTAAAAAGAATACAAGGAGAAATTGCTGACATGTTGGGCTTGAAGCTAAAAAATGTGGAAACTATTCGTGGGAGAGCATAACTTTTGCGTCAGAGATTAGAGCGAGATTCTACGAGAAACATTCTCATTATTTTAGACAATTTGTGGGAGAAGTTAGAGTTGAAGGAAGTTGGAATCCCTTGTGAAGATGACAATAAAGTTAGAGGTTGCAAGCTATTGCTAACGTCTAGATTCCAGGATGTTTTGTGCATTGACATGGGCTCTAATCGAGAATTCCAAGTCAATGAGCTAAAGCATGGAGAAGCCCAAAGACTTTTTGAAAGGATAATAGGGGACAAAGTTAATTATCCTGAGTTTAAGAGCCTGGTAGATGGAGTGGTCAAGAATTGTGGAGGCTTGCCACTTTGTATTGTTCCGTTAGCAAGAAGGTTGAAGCATGGAGATTTAGCTGCATGGAGGAATGCATTGAATATAGAAGAGTCGGATATAAAAGCACAAGTGAAACTAAATTACAAAGACTTAAAAGGTGACAGGATCAGATCGGTGTTCTTGGTTTGTGCTCTAGACTCTGGGAGAACTTCCATGAGGGATTTCCTCATCTACTGCATGGGTTTAGGTTTATATAAAAAAATCCAACAGGACCATCGAAAATGCAAGATATAGGTTAACAAGGGATCTACATAGCCTAAAAGACTCTTCTTTGTTACGAGATTGTGATGACAAGGTATATTTCAGAATGCACGACATATTTGTTGACATGGCCATTTCTATTGCTTCCACGGAATGGAGCGCCTTGGTCGGCAAGAAGGGTGATGGGTTTAAAAAATGGTCAAAGGATGAACTCAGAAAATGTACAGCGATATCCTTCCCTGGTGTTGGCATTGAGGAGCTTCCTGAAAAATTGGACTGCCCAAACTTGAAGATGCTTCTATTACTCGAACACAAACCATCTCTCAAAATTCCCCCGTTGTTTTTTGAATCTATGGAGAAGCTCCAAGTCTTGGACATTACTGGCTTATCTTTTACCTCTCTGCCTTCGTCGATTGAGATCCTTGAAAACCTTAAGTCCCTCTGTCTTGATCAATGCCATCTGGAGGATGTGACTGTTATTGGAAAGCTAAAAGGATTGCAGTTCCTAAGTTTCCTTTGCTCTACAATTGCTCGGCTGCCCAAAGAAATAGGTGGATTAACAGAACTGAGATTTTTGGACTTGACAGGGTGTACTAGGCTCAAAGTTATCGAACTTGGCGTGCTTGGAAGCTTGGTTAATTTAGAAGAACTTTATATGGAAAACAGTTTTGGTCAGTGGGAGGCCGAGGATGAAGCAACGGAAAGCAACGCCAACCTAGTTGAGTTGAAGAACATGAAGAATTTGAGCGCTCTGTCCATTGCCATTCCTCATTCTGTCAATCTCTCAAGAGACCTGCCATTTGGGAAACTGGACAACCATAAAATCCATATTGGGGAAGTTTGGGATTGGTTGGGCGAATATAAAGAATCCAGAACTTTAAAGCTCAAGTTGGATTCAGGCAATCTTCTTTATGAAGAGTGGGTGCAGAAATGTATGCAGAGAACACAAGATCTTCACTTGGATGGATTGCAAGAGGACTATGATAGTATTCACGATTTGTGTGTTGAAGGATTTCAGGAATTGAAGCATCTTCACGTACAAAATAGCCCCTCATTACAGTATGTTGTTCACTCCATAGAGGATGTCCAGTGCGTTGCATTTACGAGATTGGAATCGGTTTTTCTCGAAAACCTCAACAATTTGAAGAAGATTTGTCTTGGCCGCCTTTCCTTAGAATCCTTCGGCAAATTAAAGATTGTGAACGTGGACAATTGTGGTGAAATCAAACATTTGTTTCCTTTATCCATGACGAGAATAGTATCACAGCTTGAAGAGATTAAAATAAGCAGATGTCACTTGATGCAACAAATTGTCGCAGATGCCGAGGCTGAAGATGGAGATGAAATAGATGATGATCCCAAAGTAAAGTCATGCAATTTGCTTAGGCTGACATTACGAAACTTGCCAATGATAACGAGCTTCTATAAAAAGGCCGACTATCCGGTTGATTTATTTGACGCGCAGCAGGTATGTCATTTGTTTTTGAGATTTGGTGCATGGATATTATATGTGAGAGTATAATAGGACGTAGAAAAATGGGATAAGTAATTTGTTTTTGAGATTTAGCTTTCCACAATAATTAAGACAAACAATTATTTAATTTTTCAAAATGGAATGGATATGTGATATATGAATACCTAAAACATTTATAATCAGTTAATTACACCTCATCTTTTTTGTGTTATGCTCTCAACATTGTTAAAAAAGCACTGTACGATGTATAAATTTTCTTAAAACAATCTAGAAGTATATCATTGCTTAATGGTAAATTCGAATATGTATACACAAACATTTATGGATATATTTATAAGTTGAAGGAAGTATATACGACCTTAATAATTTTTAAGATCTTTATTTGATAATGAATGGACATATGTAGAATTTTGTTATATCCGCTTGATTAAAGTGAAAGAAAGGACTAAAATATAAAAAAATAAAAAATCAACAGGTGAATCTAACTACAGTGTGTCAAATAACATCCAATCAATTGCTTATTATTTTGTAATTATATCGTAAGTACGCGAGCATTAGAGTAGTTTAGACGATCACATGTTCCGTTATACTCTTATTTGTTAAATGACAAAACTATTATGCGACTACAAATGAAAAATCGAATATAGTACGATAGGCCAAATTGTTTTCTAATTCATGTAAGCTATTGGACCTTTTGTAGTGATCAAATCTACCCCAACTCTTGGTTCTCACCACTTTTCTAATATTACTAGTAGAATTTATGTGCGTTGCACATGTGTAAATTCCTTTTTTGTAATAAAATATTACTTGAAAGTATTATTTAGAAACATATTTAACATTCATTTGTGCACTATCGCTTTGATGTAACAATTGCTTTAACTGTTCGGTTAGTATAAAATAAGAAAACTCTTTTTTCAAATTATTTTAAAAGTATTTTTATCATGTGAACCAAATCGAAAAAGCGTGATGTCAACTAAAATCATATGCTGAATTAAGCTTTTTTTTTTCTTGGCTACATATATAAAATTGGCCATATAAATTAGCTCTTTGATAAGGAAGCGCATCTTCCGACCAAAAAAATAAATAAATAAACGAAGCGCATCTTAGGTCCTTATGTAGGTATATTAATTCCTATAGCCAGTGTCGTGGCCCAAGTGATAACGAGCTTGGGTTCCCTTAAGCAAGGTCTCGAGTTCGAGCCATGTGCATGGAGCCGAAGGCTCCGGATATCGAGTGGTCAAAAGACCGAAAAAAAAATTAATTCCTATAATGAAATTGATTTTGATGCCCATAAGGTGCTGTTGGGGTCAGTTCATGGTTCTTATGCCCAACCTTGGATCTTACAGTGATGAACCATTTTTTCTTTTTACTTTCGGTCAATGTGGCATAAATTCCGTATTACATCTATAATAGGAAATCATTGATCGTGCATGGGGACAACAAAATCTTCTGACTATTTTAGTACTTCTCTCACAATTTACAATAAGTTTTTACTTTCAATCTTATGATAAGAGATGTATTTATTCGAAATACTTTGGATAAAATGCCAAGCTCATATTACACCTGCAAATCAATTAAAAGTGTAGTTTTCTCTGTTTGCCAATTTAGTTCATGACTACTTGATAGAAAAAATTTGTTTGAGATATTACATAAAATCATAATCAATGACTAAAAATTCAATTGAGCCTATGCCATAAATTAGGAAAATTTAGGTAGAAAGCACAAAATGTGAGGATAAATTGAATAACCTCAATATTTCAGGGACTATGAATTGTGTCCTATATTATATATTCAATGGACTCCAAGTACATAAAGATCAATTTTAAAGAAGAATAAGGAAAAATTCAAAAACAACTACTCTGCCTTTTCTTCCATTATCTTTAAATCTATTCTATGAGATTATTTCCTTTATTATAATATCACATGCAACTTGTATTTCTAGTTACAAGCATTATTATAACACCCTTTGCAGTTAATGAAACTACAGAGTTTGGAAGCCATAACCATTGAAAGATGTCAATTAATACGAAAAGTATTTGACCTAGAAGGACTCACAATCAGCGGGGAAGTCAAGATTTTATCGCGATTGAGAGAATTGACCTTGAGTGACTTATCAAGTTTGGAATACATATGGAGCAAGAATCCACGAAGAGCATCATGTTTCCAAAACTTGAGGACACTGAAGGTGCAAAACTGTGAGAACTTGAGGTTTCTTTTTTCCTCTTCCATGGCTAAAGCACTCAGGCAAATAAAAGAAATAGAAATAGCACGTTGTGATATGATGGAGGAAATTATTAATGTTCAAGAAGAAGAACTGAAGGAAGCTAAATCCACTGACACTTTAAATTTTCCTATGTTAACCTTCTTGTCTCTTGAGGAATTGCCAAAGCTCAGGACATTCTCTTATGAAAAGTACGATATTCACTATCCATCCTTAACAAGACTGACGATATCTAGATGCCCCAAAATGATGACATTCTCTTCATTCGAGAGAAAGCAACAACTGATGAGAGCTGATATAGGTTTGCAGCAAGGATTTGGTCATATCAACTCCGACTTTTCCTTGCCTGTTTTTTTCAATGAAAAGGTATGTAAGCATCTACCGTATCTTTCTATAAACCATTCTTCTAGTTTTAAATAGTGAAGCATTTTAATAAAAACTGGATCATTATTCTATACCAAAAGTTTAGCAGTTTGCGGTGGAAAAACTAACTCATTGCTGGTCATTCCCAAAGTTGCCCCCAAATGTCGGCATAGTAACATTCTGTGCCAAAAATCTCAGTCACTCTACATATAAAATGCTTTTACGCAGATTCTTTTTCCAAGGTTGGAGGAATTGAAGCTTTCATCCATGTGCCGATTAAAGAGGATATGGCACAATCAACTCCCTGAACAGTCCTTTTGCAAACTCGCATCCCTCACCGTTGAACTTTGTGAAAATTTGTCACATGTTTTTTCATCAAATTCAATGGATAGGCTGCAGAGCCTAAATAAAATTGAGGTGGTTGGGTGTCCCTCCTTGGAAGCATTATTCGAATGGGTATGTCTCAGCTCTGAGAAAAGGCAAACACCATTGGTCCTCTTTGAATTGAAAAAAATGAAGTTGTGGAATCTACCAAGGCTAAGAGACGTGTTGAAGAGTGACTGCAAAGTGAACATTAAATCTCCTTGTCTAATGGAAGTTGACGTGCGACGTTGTCATAGTTTGCCATATCTCTTTTCAAGTGCCACGGGCAGATCTCTTGGTAAACTTGCAATGCTTGAAGTTTCCTGTTGCAATAACCTACGGGGAATAATTGCAATGGAAGAAGGAAAAGAGAAAACCGTGGAGACTTTGAAGTTCCATCAGTTATGCACACTCAAGCTAAGTGACCTTGAGAATTTGATTAGTTTCCACTTAGTGGGTTTTGATGGTGATGGGTTACATCCTCTATTTGATGAGAAGGTATCAAAATCCCGATTTATGTCATCTGTTATTATAGTCTATTTGTTGTGCTTTGACCCTAACAATTTTGGGTATTTTTGGTTTATCTCTATGCATTTGTAGCTTATATTTCCAAAGTTAGAAGAGCTACACATTAAGGGAGTTCAACAACAAAAATTATGGAACGATAAAATCCTTAGCAGGTCCTTTTGCCATCTAAAGGTCCTTAAGGTGAAGCAGTGTCCTAGCCTAATGAATTTGATTCCTTCATTCATGTGGAAGAGGCTGTATCACTGTGTGGAGTCCTTGACCGTTGAGAAGTGCCCACGTTTGAGAAACCTTTTTACAATGTCAATGGCAAAAAGTCTAGGACAACTCCAATATCTTGTTCTCGGTGATTGTGGAGAGATGGAGTATATTGTTGCCAGAGAAGAGGAGAAACATGGAGAAGCAGCAGACATAATTGTAATTCCTCAAATTGTCACTTTGTATCTTCACAACATGCCAAAACTTAGAAGTTTTTGCCAAGGGAAGTATATTTCAGAGTGGCCCTCCTTGAAAGAGTTCATTGTCGAAGATTGTAAAGCTGTGGAGGTGATTCTAGGAAATGCCAGTTGTATATTAGAGGGCAGCGTTTCGATGCAGCACCCGCTTTTACTCGTCAAAAAGGTTTGCACTTTTTCTTCTTTAATGACGTATATAGTTTGTTGTTCCTAATAGTTTTTAGCTAGACAATGTAAGGATATGTGAGTTCACTTACGCTAACTTATCATTTTCTTTTACAAATTTTTGACCTTAAATAAGAAATATCTCAAATCTACTTCTTTAATAAACATATTGACATGAATATCAAAACTTTTTGATAAGTTTCATATATATATATATATATTTCCTACTAAATCTTAGACTAATGTGACGTTTCCTTAATATTGTAGCTGAAGTAACCAAACTAGAGTCTAGATGATGCTGAAAATGTTGGCTCAAATTTAAATCTTATCAAACGTAAGATCAAGATTAATGACAGTACAGGTTCTAAAACTTCTGTTAGTTGGGGACTTAAGTTCTAAATTTTTTATATACATTAAAATCATAATATTAGCACACTTTATGCATTTCAAAACTTGTTAAGTCCGTCCCTTCTTTGGATATATTCTGCATTTTTTATATCATATTTTCAGTCCTACATGGCTATTAACGCGGTGATGGCCTTCCTATATTCTTTTTTTATCAGTTTCACTACTGCCACATCCGGAAAGTTGAAAAAAAGAAATTAAAACACGACTACACATTAGAAGACAAAATCAACTCTAATATGAAACTGATAAAAAAGAAGGACAAAAAAGTCCTGCAAGAGACCGTTAGTCAAAGTGGGGAAGGGTCGCATAGGGAGCGGCACTGTTGCTTCCTGCCGACAAGGACCGAAAACCCTTGCCAGGGTCACAGCAAGGCTGTCGACCCTTGAGGGCTAAATCCGAGGGCTAGCCCTCATCGTGAGCAAGCAATGGCCCGCTAATGCCCTTGCCAGATTTGGATGAGGGCAAGCGTGCTCACTCACATGGTGACGAGGAGGCAAGTCCGGCAACTGTTGGTGGCCGGGCAAGGGTGTCAAGCACCCTAGCCCTGACTTGGCTGATGGTTGCGGCCTTCGACAATGCAAAGACCCTGAGACCTCGCTCTCTCTCTTTTTGTTTTCTTATGTGTATTTTTTAAATTTTTGTCACTTGTTTTTATTTTATTTTTTCGTGTTGCATCACCACATTAGGACCACATATTTACAATAAAAAAGGAAAAAAAAATTGATAAAAGAAATATCACATATACTTTCCGTCCTCTTCAAATTAATGTGGGCAATGGAAAGACTCAATTGCTAAATTGGAACAAGTTTTACTGCCAATAGAGAAACAAATCAGCTAGTGGTTGGAAAAAACCCGTCCAACATCAATTGAACAATACATACCTACACTCTACCATCTTTTGATTTAATTGTTGGATCTTTTTCTTCATTAGTGTCGTTTTTTCTTAGAGTATATACTTTGTCGGAGAAATTTTGAAGTGAATGATCCATGAAGCATTGGTTCGTGCTAATTGGTTTGTGCTAATTGGTTTGTGTTTTGTTAGTATCATTACCTTATTATGTACAAGCTATATTTTTTAAATGGTTCAAAGAAATGGGAGAGTATATTGGTCATTGTGTATTTCTGTGTTGTAGTGAGCAAAATTTAAGATAGGCTAAATTCGAGGTTTATGGGAAACATATTATGCATGAAATTAATTTGCTTATCTGACTAAGAAGCCTATGGTTATGCTACTACTCAAACATAATTCCCGATATATATTGAAAAAGTGTGTGCTCTTTACTAAAAAGTGATATGACAGAGAAATGGATTTTAGTGGTAGGTACTAAAAAGACAATAGCGTGCATCTAGTCTTCTTTTCTTTATGCTATATTGATAATGTCGATCATGGGATATTCCTTGTTCTTGAAATTACAGTCTTCTCCTTTCTATGGAAACAAAGAGTCGGCTCTAATTAATTAAATTGAAAACTAATAGGTTGAGTTCCCCAATATGGAGTCGATGAAGATCTTGCGCATGGATAACATGAAGAAAATATGGCTTGATGATCTTGCTTCAAATGCCTTTAGCAAACTCAAGACTCTAGAAGTGCAGTATTGTGACAAACTTTCATCCATATTTTCATCTTATACTATGCTCACGAGATTTCAAAACCTAGAGAAGATAGTCGTAATAATTGTGAATCCTTAGAAGTGGTATTTCACATCCAAGAGTTCAATTTTAGCGAAGCTCGTTCTACAAGCACTTTTCTCTTGAGAGAATTTGTTTTGATGCGGCTCCCAAAAATGAAGCACGTGTGGAGTGGATTCTGTCAAGGAGGTCTTTCCTTTAGAAGCTTAAGATGCATGCAAGTTATTGAGTGTGGGAGTCTCAAAAATTTATTTCTAAGCTTGGTGGCAAAAAGTATGACACGGCTTGAAGAACTTGTAGTACAATCTTGTGGAGTGGAGCAAATTATAATAGAGGAAGACGGAGTAGGCATGAGTACAAGTAATCTCTTCTTTCCAGGATTGGTCAACCTAAAGTTACTTGAGTTGCCGGAACTTAGGAGCTTCTATGAGAATAGTCATACTTCAACATGGCCACTCTTAAAGGAATTACGAGTTAGACACTGTGGTAAGATGAGGTCATTCTCATCTGCTTGTGAAATTCAAAGCTGCCAAGGTACAACTACGAATGGGTACCAACCTGCAATCTTTTCTCCTGAAAAGGTACGATCCATAATTCTAACCCTCTGCTTTCGTCATCAGGGGTTTATGTGCATAGCTCTTAATGGTTTGCTATTCTCAGTAGGAAACTGAAATTGTCCAACATTTCATGCTTATTAAACTAGCCTAATCGCACCTGTGAACAACTAAGAAATTTGAGAAGATTAAGTTAATATTTCCTGCTCATATTCTTTGGAATATAATCAGGTGATCCCAGCTGTTTAGTTTGAAAGGAAAAAAACCCTTTTTTTATATTAATTTTAGACAGTTATACTTCTAATGAGTAGCTCGTGTCTCATCAAGTCCATTATCTTATTGGTACGTCTTATGGCCAGGATTTATCTATTTAATTTAAGTTGACCTTCCTCATCGGCCAAAATTTATTTATTTTTTTAAATTAATATTATGCTCATTTGGCATATTGCTGGCTTAGCTACAGAACAAAGTTCCATGCTCAAACATTATGAACATGTTTGGTAACTGACAAACACCGCGGCTAACTTGCTTAACCAGTC
Organism: Eucalyptus decipiens; assembly: GCA_014182575.1. Taxonomy (NCBI): domain Eukaryota; kingdom Viridiplantae; phylum Streptophyta; class Magnoliopsida; order Myrtales; family Myrtaceae; genus Eucalyptus; species Eucalyptus decipiens. The sequence continues at coordinate 15,838,990 of CM024612.1, read as the reverse complement.
ACATGTTAGTAACTTACCAATAGGTTTTGACAAGTATCAACATTTATTTATAATTCACAAATTACCAACTATTTTAATAACTTATCTACATGTACTTTTGTGTCCTACCAACGCCTTTAAAGTTACTAAGTTTCATTTGAAATTATCAACCTTAATTTGATTGATGTACCAATATTCGACTGATTTTAGTTATTTACTAACTTTTTTATAGTCTACCTACATTTGTTATTGTGATTACCAACGCTTTTAAAAAGAAGTAACTTTTATTTGAAATGACCAACCTTAATTTGATAGATGTACCAATTTCATTAACATATTCACTAACTTTCGTTACTTGCAAATTTTATTTATCGTGTTAGGCTTTGAATAGCACAAAACCTTCATTTTTATTTTCAAAATTACCAACTACTTTAATAGTCTACTGACATATATTCCTGTGGCTCACCATCATATTTCAAATTACTAACCTTATCTTAATTTTCCGTACTTAATATGGTAGGTGTGCCAACATTGTCACATTTAGATACAAAACTGATTTTAATTGCTTGTCTGGCTCCAGAATTGTTTTTTTTTAATAGATGAAACGAGCAAAAAGCCTACTGGCTATTTGTCCTCTCTTTTCCCTAAATTGGAGGACATTTTAGTCATTGGACTTTTGGTGGCCCAATTAAAGGGAATTCCTTCTGCAGGTCATTCCACACTTGGAGGAATTAACATTAGTAAGGGAGGATATTGAGATGCTACGGCATCACTTCTTTGGCAATCTCAAAGATCTAGCTTTGGGATGGTACCATGATGAAAATGTCGCTTTTCCCTCCAACTTCCTTCTCCATGGATTCCCCAATCTAGAACTTCTTTCTGTGATCTGTAGTTCCTTTGAGGAAGTATTTCTAGAAGATGCGTCTGGACATGGGGGGTCAACTCCCTGCGAAGGACCTACTAATGTGGAGAAACCTCTCAAGGCACTTGGGAATTTGAAACAATTGGAGCTGTTGAACCTGTGGAACCTAAAGCGAGTTTGGAAAGATGGCTCCTTGATGGCTGAAATCCTTAAACATATTGAATTTATATTCATTTGGGGGTGCCCTAGTTTGTCAGTCGTGCTTCCATCCCCAACTTCATTCGAGAGATTGAAGCAGTTAGAAGTAAAGGATTGCGCTGGTTTAGTTCATATGGGGACTTGCTCAGCAGTGACAAGTCTGATGCACCTTACCTAGCTAACCCTAGAAAATTGCGATATGATGGAAGACGTGGTAACAGATGATGGAAGTAGAGTAGAGGAGATCTCTTTTCCTAAGCTAAAACGGCTAATACTTGATGGTTTACCAAGCCTAAAGAGCTTCTCCCCCACGAATTGCCCCTTCAGGTTCCCATTATTGAAGCGTGTTGTCATCACACAGTGCCCCAAGATGAATGTATTCTGCAAGGGTACCTTCAGGACACCAAACGTAAATAAAGTATTCCTCTCCGACAAGGATGACGAAGGATGTTGGGAGGGGGACCTTAATACCACCATCCAAACCTTATTGACATGAAACCGTCGACACTGAATTCAATGAGTCAGGTAAATCTGTGTGCCTAATCATGTCTGCCCGAACACCATGTCAAAAGGAAGAAACTTGAGTTCTTCTTTGAGTTTGTATTGGCTCATATGAATCGTTGCACATTTCGAATATTGGGAGCTTTTAGGCACTTACTTACCTATGCATTCTAGCTGTTTGATGAATTGATTAGCATAATTTCTGTCAATGTAGGTTCGAAGATTGTGAGGTTTTGTTATATGGGGGTTGTGTGCTTGCCTACTCCTATGCGTAATCTTGAGGAGTCTCGATAGTTAGACATGTCTTACTGACAATGTTTGTTTCTTTTGAGTATCATGATCAATACAATCAAAGTGGCTGCTTTTATTTGCTAGAAAGTGTTTTTTGTAGTAAGGTGTCGAAGCAAGCCTTTTGCAACTTGTTCTTTACTAGTGCTCTAGTGCATGGTGTTGATGCCTCTCGACATGGCATCTTTGTGCCGACATGTGGTATTCATGGTGGGCAGGTGTCTTTTTTCTTATTTGGGATGTCCTCTCTATGTCATTTCATTGATAATGTTACTGGTGTAGCATAATAGTTGGGCATATAATCAATTGAATATGAGGGTACCTCTATCCTTTATCAGACTGTATAGAGATTTTGTGTGAGTGTTGGCTTTTAGGTTACCCTGTTTAGTGGGTAAGACTTAATTTTTATTTTTTTGTTATAGTTCTATATAAGGTATTAGATGCTCAGTTTCCCAGGTCTTTCATGTACTAAGATAGTGCCACTTTGTAAGTTTGACACTTGTTTCATTTGTCTGAAGAGCCTCATATAGCACCAAGAAGTTTCTTGGGAGTCGAAGACTATTTGGATGATGATAATAGCCGGACATACTATTATCGAAAGGGGAAAAAGTCCAGGACTCCTAATATGCACGTGTCCTTCAAACAGCGCACCATAGCCTACATGGAGCCGTTCATGCTAGATGTTTTCATCTCCAACCGCTTCGTCTCGACTTCACGTGCTCCCAGGATCGCGCGCAAGTGGGTCGCTGCTGTGGGTGCCAATTCTAAGGATATCAAAGCCGTAGTCAAGTCATGATTGGACATACAACCATGTCTGGCTGTAGGCTGGATTTTGGCGGACCGGGCGAGGGAAGCCGATGTGTACGCTGCTTCCTATACTCCAGGAGATAGGGAAAAGTTTGAAGGAAAAATCAGGACAGTAGTTCAGTCTCTGATTGACATAGATATTAAAATTTATCTTGACTGATTTTCCCTCCTTGAGTATGATCTTCTTTATGTGCACCACTCCTAATAGGAATATACTGACATCTTTAACATTGTTTTGAGAATATGCAGGATGTAGTGTTGGTTCTTTTGTTGGTTATATATACATAATATTGACTGTTCATTTGACAATAGTGGACTCGGATTTTGTTTTGGCTTTGTCGAAACTTTTACCTTGTTATTGGATGAGCATTGTGATGGATATCATAGCTTCATACATATATATCTCCAATTTTATATCGTGTCGATGTTGACTCCTGCTTTTGAAACATGATGGATGTCCATGCCAGGATGGTTAGTTTCATCCGTCCTCTTTTAGCAGACAATAGTTGACAAGATTAGGTCCACTGCTCTTGACAATCCGATATGCTATCATCTTTTGGATTGGACTGCTTCATCCTTAAACTGCTTCCCCAGAAAACATTGCGAACCTTGGCAACCTTTGGACATTAAACACCAAGAGAGTATCCCCCTCCTGGGGAAGAAAAATATACGGAGGAGAATTAGGGAGGTTGGGCATGCAAGCGCCGGCACGTAAAAATAAGGAATGTAGTCTGGTCAGCTCACTAGGATTACCCAATAGGTGAGGCCACCTCAACTGGGAGCCAAAGGCTCCTGCTGCTTTGACGATCCAAAATACTATCATCTCTTGGAATGGTAAGTAATATTCTACTTAAGTTACCTAACTTGAGTCAATTTAGTTATCTATCCTTCCATTGTTTTACTTGACTTCAAAGCATAGAGATACTTAAATGATACATTGGTCGCCCTAGTGACTTGATGGTAAATATTAGTTACTTCCCCCTCTGCGACCCTTTACCCTCATTTCCCTTCGCGATCCTGTTTTTCTTTTAACCCCAACGCTTGCGATCCCTGTCCCCTGACATACCTACTTGCTGCTCACCTCCTTCCGCCCCTGTTCTCCTTTGGAAAAGGCCCACAAGCCCTTTTTATCTTGTACCGTTTTGTCGCCTACCCTTGCACACAGTTGAGGGGAAAGTGTGCCAACCTGTTCTGTGCTGCGTCATCATCTTCATCCCAGGTTTATATACTAAACGAGGACAGGTGCCGTGTCTTCTATGCTGAGGTAACCCCCTTCCTTCTTGTGCCTAGTTCTAATAAGAGAAGTATGGCTGATCAGTTATCTGAGGAGAATAGATTAGAGGCACTGTGTAGAAGCCTGGGGAATCTTTGGTCTACGGAAGATGTGATCGATATTAAGGAAGGAATATCTGAAGAAAAATTGGCAGAATGCCGTTTAACCTTGTTCGGAAAACTGTACTCTCGCCCCAAAGTGAACTTTCAGGCTTTACTCAATACTATGAAACTAGCGTGGAAGATAGACCATGTATCTGGCACCGTACTTGAACCGGGGTTCTTTTCCTTTTCCTTTAACTCTGAAGCCGACAAGCAGAAAGTTTTAGACTCTTGCCCGTGGTCTTTCTCCGGTAATCTCCTTGTCCTTAAACAATGCGACCCAGATGTTCCTGAAATGTGTTATGAGTTCACTCATTGCCCTTTTTGGGTGCACCTGTATGGCTTACCATTTGGAAGAGTGACAACAGATATTGTCAAAGACATAGCAGCCAAGATTGGTGAAGTTATTGATGTTAAACTCGAATCAAAAGGAAATAGCACCTATAAGGTTGCAAAAGCCAGGATTAATCTCAACCTTGATTCCCCCCTAAAAACAGGTGTAGTCATTAATCTGGGAAGCAAAAAGTTGTGGATAGAATTCAAATATGAGCGGCTCCCACACTATTGCTACTCTTGTGGAAGAATCGGACATTATGCCTCCGCATGCAAAGAAATACCAAATGAAACCACAAGGTTGGAGGAGGACGTACCAAGTAACTTTGGAAATTGGCTAAGGGCGGAAGTTAGGGAACTTAGCCCTTACGGTAAAGTTTTCTATGGGAAACAAGCTGCACTCATTCATGATCCAGATATTGTACCAGAAACACCTCCTACTAATGCTGATCAGCAAGTACAAAACGCAGAAGACCAGCCTATCCTGCCCATACAAAGTCAGTCTTGTATGAAGGAGGCTACGAAACAAAAGACCGATTCTCTAGCCATAACTATAAGGGAAGTAAGGGGAACACAGAAGAGAAATAGTAGTTGTCTTGATGAGGAGTCTATGATGATTACCTATAATGAACAGTTCAAAGAACAAGATAAAGAGCAGCAGCACCAAATAGCAATCAACCGACCCCAAAACAGGGGTAAAACCAAAAACACCAAGCTTCCTACATTAAAAAAAGCAAAGAGATTTTCTCCTTATGGAGCACAACCCTCAATGAATCCAGCATCCGACAGGTTACAACTAGTGGACATTCCTATCACTGAGGAGGAGCACTCCACACACTGGGCTTTGGTGGCTAGCCCTAATAAGCCACCGGGGAATCCATGAAACTACTTAGTTGGAATTGTCAGGGTTTGGGCTCACCCCTGACAATTCGAGCTCTAAGAGTCCTCGTGACTCAGGAAAAGCCCAACATTATCTTTCTTATGGAGACCAAGAACCAGGAGCAGATGGTGCAGCGTTGCAGAAGAAGACTAAAATATCAAAACAGTTTTTTGGTGAATCCAGAAGGAATATCAGGAGGTATGGCTATTTTCTGGGATGACATGGTTACCATAACAGTTAATTCGTTTTCAGCATCCTATATAAACACAGAGTGTCGACTCCAAGACAACAGACATCTTATGAGACTCACTTTCCTTCATGCTCCGACTGATTTTACAGATAGAATTCTCTTATGGGAGGAATTACAACGACTAAGTTTATTAAATCACCTACCTTGGTTATGTATAGGAGATTTTAATGAAGTGATATACCATTGGGAAAAGGTGGGAAAGAAGATGGCAGAAAATTATCGCCTTACAGCATTCCGAGAATTGTTACAAACGTGTTCCTTAATGGACCTAGAGAGTAAAGGGTGTGCATTCACATGGACAAATAGAAGAGATGGTGCAGAAAATGTTAAAGAAAGGCTGGATAGAGCTTTATGTACCATGGAGTGGAGAATAACATATCCAGCTGCAGAAGTAGTCGCCCTACCAGCCATCGGATCAGATCATAGTCCACTCATCCTGTCTCTTTTTCCTACAACAAGTCGAAAACGTCGGGACTTTAGGTATGAAGCTTACTGGATAGAAGATGCAGAATGTCGGAGCATTGTAAAACGAGCTTGGGAAGCGGCACAAAATAAAAATATGGATGGAAAATTACATTCAGTAGCTGTCCAACTTACTAAGTGGAGTAAAAAACGTTTTTCCAATGCAAAACAACGGATAGAGGGGCTAAAATGCGAGCTTCAAACCTTAATGAATAGCCAAGCCATACAATATGATCATCTCAGAATTCACCACATCAACCAAGAGATAGAATCACTATGGCGACAAGAGGAGATGTTCTGGGGTATGCGATCAAGAATCAAATGGTTGAAATGGGGAGATAGAAATACAAAGTTCTTCCATGCAACTACTATTCAAAGGAGATGTCGAAACAGAATATCCATGCTTTTAAATGACCAGGGAGAGTGGGTCAGGAATGAAGAAGATCTTAAGAACATGACGATGAATTTCTTCAAAAACATTTATACTTCAGAAGGTCCCAGGAATTTTCAGCCCATTCTTGACAATATCCCAACCTTGGTAAATGCATCTATGAATCAAACACTAACGGAACCAGTCACCATCGAAGAAATTACAGCAGCTACTCACCAATTGGGACCTACTAAAGCCCCCGGGCCGGATGGATTACATGGATTATTTTTTCAACACCACTGGAATGACATTGGCAGCGATATATGTTGTGAGGTCCAGCGTTTCTTTCAAACGGGAATTCTAAACCCAGCCCTAAACAAAACACAAATTACTCTCATCCCAAAAACCCAAAACCCTGAAAAGTTAGGACAATATCGACCTATCAGCCTGTGCAACTTTGCCTACAAAATCATATCAAAAATCCTCACAAATAGACTGAAACCGCTTTTACCAGATCTTATTGAAGCATAACAGAGCGCCTTTGTGGGAAGCCGGCAAATTCAGGATAATATTCTGATTGTACAAGAAGTGTTACACCGATTAAGAACTCGTGATCGGCATCGCAAATTTCAAGCTGTCCTTAAGCTCGATATGCAAAAGGCTTATGATCGAGTAGAGTGGGACTTCCTTCAAGAGTGCCTAAGAAAGATGGGCTTCTGTGAAGAATGGATTAACTGGACCATGCAGTGTGTCACAACAGTTTCTTATAGCATCAAATTTAATGATATATCCTTGCCATACTTCAAGCCGACTAGGGGTATTCGCCAGGGAGACCCTTTATCCCCTTATCTCTTCATCATAGTAGCTAATGTTCTTTCTCTTCTGATGAAGCAAGCTCTTGAAGCAGGCACACTTCGCGGGATTCGTCTAAATAGAATTTGTCCCACCCTCTCCCACTTACTTTTTGCTGACGACTCTATATTTTTCCTACATGGCACAATCTTGGAATGTCAAAATCTGGCGAATCTCCTTCATCAATATTGTTACGCTTCAGGTCAAGCTATCAATTTAAATAAATCAGGGATATTTTTTAGCAAAGGGTGTCCAGAACAACTACGAAGGAACATGGCGTCAACATTACGAGTTCCAGAAATTACGAAAACAGGTAAATATCTGGGAATCCCTTCAGACTGGGGTGCCTCTAAGAAAGAAGTGTTCGCCTGGATTCTTGCTCGAGTTAATATGAAGCTGGAGAGTTGGAAAGAACATTTACTATCCAAAGCTGGTAAGGAAATTCTCCTCAAAGCAGTAGTACAGGCAATACCTCAGTATGCGATGTCAATTTTCAAAATCCCTGTATCTATTCTCAAAGCTATTGAAAAGAAAATAGCTAACTTTTGGTGGAGAAATAATAACAAAGCGGCTGCACTACATTGGAGAAGATGGGACACTCGTAAGCTTCGAAAAGAGGAGGGTGGGCTTGGTTTTAAAGATCTATTCAATTTTAATATCGCCATGCTAGGCAAACAGGCTTGGCGTCTTTCTCAAAGCCCAAATACTCTATGGAGTCAAATCATGAAAGGGCTATACTTTCCAAATTGTGACTTCTGGCAAGCAAAGAAGAGCTCGCGCCCATCATGGGGCTGGCGAAGTTTACTAGCAGGAAGAGAAGCGATCGCTCCCCAGGTTAGGTGGGTAGTGGGGAATGGACAAAGAATATCCATTAGAGAAGATAAATGGCTAAGTAGGGGACCAATTGGCGGATCAGCAAGAGGAAACGAACCAACAAAAGTGGGTGAGTTGATAGATTTTGCAGCCGCTAAATGGAATGAAGACCTTTTGCGGTCAATGTTCGATCATCAGACCGTCATGGAAATTCTTGCCATCCCTATCGGCCTCCCTACTACGGAGGATAAACTGGTCGAGTCGGATACATAATAAATCTGGAAACTACACGGTCAAGAGTGGATATATGATGTGCGAAAAACATACGGTGCGGGAAAGGGAACATAAGCCAACAACCTCCCACCAATTCAATCCAGATATATGGAAAAGAATCTGGAATGCAGCTATACAATCGAAGATAAAATTTTTCCTATGGAGTGCGTGTCAAAATGCATTATCTACAATGGACAACCTTTACAAAAGGAAAGTTGTACCTGCACCTGTGTGTCCAATATGTAACCTGGAACCGGAGACCATCGAACACACTCTCCTCCTATGCCCGTGGACAACACAACTATGGAATGACCCATCCCTACAAGTCCAAGTAAACCGAGTGGCTCTAACCCGCTTTGATAAATGGTTATACAAAGCTCACCAAGGTTCAAGAAAATCAAATGGCTTTGACCTGATTGCCACTGTACTATGGTGTATATGGAAAGACAGAAATCATTTTATATTCAGGAGGAGCCCCTTAAATCCTTATCACACCCTGCTTCGAGCCAAAACATTACATGAAACCTACACCACATGGAATCCTATACCAAGAAGGCAGAAACAAGATGACAACATATCGAACAAATGGCAACCCCCGCGCCCTGGGGTGCTCAAAATTAACATAGATGCATCTTTTGGATATGCCTCTAAGGACTACACAGCAACAGACTCAAGCCAGGTCAACCCACCGCCAAATACTGGCCAATATTTACCTTCACCCCGGGACCCCAATTGGCCTAAAAGCCCCTCAACAACTATTTCCCCAACATTTGCTAACACTTATACAGCACCTCAAACAAGTGCAGAAGCAACGGCCAGTCATGACTCAAGAGCGAACAATGACCCCCAAATCTCGAGCAACAATGAGGCACAAGTTTGGCCTGAATCGAAGCATACCACAAGAAAAGCACAAACCTGTGAATGGTATCCCCTGCACACAACAAGCAGCACAGACCGAACCAACTTTGTCAGACAAGGCTTGGACTTTCCTTCACCAGCAGCTGAAATGGCCATTGCTAATAGCGGAGCGATGGATATGAACTGCGATTCAACTAGCAGTACCCCCGAATTAAGACTACTCTCCTCGCAATACACCTTTGGAAGGAGGGTAGGAGTTCATGATCAGGGTCATGTCGAGGGCAGTCGAGATCTTGATCCGGATCTTCAAGCCAGACGATCTGAGCGAGGCCTGTATGTTCCTCATCGCAGAGAGGCAGAACCCGTCATACTGCGCAGTGCCTCCGTTGACGGGGCTCACTTCGTTGCCGACGGCGATGTAGCGGAACCTGATGCCGGGCGAGTAGATCTTCACGCTCCTCTGTACCCACATGTTCGTGCTGGCGGGCTTCAAAGCCAGGGCCTGGAGCTCCGAGTTGGGGATGCCGTGAATGAAGATCAAAGGGGAAAGAAATTATTGAGTACAAAAAAGATACGAACCAGCAATACCCTTCACATAAACCCAGATCTGAGAGAAAAAGAAAACAACGGATCCTCCGCTACGGAGACAGCAAAATACCATCTTTGAAGAGGCCGCAATCTCTAACCACAAGAATTTACCACCGAAACGCAGAACCCATCTCCAACAGGAAACCTGCAGTCATGCCATCTCCGTCCAATGAAGTGGCTGCAGATCATAGACAAATATTAGATCTGGGAAAAACAGTTGTCGATGATGGTAACCAAAGTATCTGTGGGTCGAGTGAGCGATCTGAAAATACTGGAAATTGCTGTACCTCGACACCAGCAACGGGAGAAGGTTGGCTCGCACGGATCGCCCTTCTGCAAAGCAAGGAGCGAAAAACTTACGCGCACGGATCCGGGCTTCGACGAAGATGGCAGCGCTTCAAACTTACACCACCAACCCCCTCTTCGCAGCTGTGGCTTGTGTTTGCGGGGACACTTTTGGTAAGATCATTAATGGGTTTACTAGATCTATCGAGGCGAAATCAGCCGAACTAGCGAGGCACAAGCGTTGGTTGAAACCCTAGACTTCGTCGCATCAAAGATTGCCCCGAAAAGACCGAACGAGAGATAATCATACATTCCGACTGTAGTACACTAGTGGCTGCCATTTTATCTTCGGATACCCTAAATTGGGAGATTCGGCCTTTAGTGGACCGGGCCAAGCACAAGCTAAAAGAATCTTCAGGTATCACTTTAGCCTACTGTAATCGAGATACAAACAAAGTAGGCGACGCTCGCTAAAGCTCATCGTATCGGGTACCCTCTTAGCAACTGGGTTAACAATCCTCCATCTGCTCTTTTGGATTTGTTATATGTTGATGCTAGTATGGTTTGTACTAAAAACTCTTCCTATTAATGCATCTTAGTTTTCTTGCTCAAAAAAAAAAAAAAAAAACTTGATGCGATTCTAATACCCTGTATGTTTTTACCACAACAGTAATAACGACCATGCCGACGTGAGAGTCTCTTTAAATTGCAATGAGTTCAAGCCAGAACATCGTCAGGCCCATTAGAAAATAGTAAAATTGATTTTTTGTTTTGTTTACCGACTCCAACGTCCATGATAAAGAAGAGGACAGTTTGCATGTAGACTAGAGTCCAAGTTGAAAAATTACTTCTTCCATGGAAGACACGTAGTGTCCAAGTTGGAATTTCCTAATCAAATTCATTATGGGCATGTTTGGTAATCATTTTACTCTAGAGAATAATTTTTTTATCAAAAATAATTTATTTATTTTTTTAATTCTGTTCCCCGAACTAGTTTCTAAGCATTTCAAGGTGTTTCGTAACTATCCAAAATTTCTATTCCCGAGATAAAAATGTGTTTGGTACAACCCTCAAATTCTTTTGTGACTTAGAATTTCTTTTCATTTTTTAAATAATTTTATTACATTTTTTTCTTCTTTTTCTTTTCTTCTTCTTAAGCTTATCATCGACCTCAGCCATGGCTGGGATTAGCCAGACGAGGGCCAACAACTTTGTTGGAGAGTCATCAATCCTTGGTGAAGTCGAGCTCACCCAACCACCGACAAGACTTGACCCTGCCAGGCCACTGCGAGGTCGGTCTCGTCATGGTCGGGCAACGCTGACCTTGCGATGGATCGGCAAGGCTGGGTGAGGCTCAACCTTGCCTTGGCCAGACGATGTCGGCCTCACAACAGCTCGACAAGGGCTGGGTGAGGCCAACCTTGCATAACCAAGGCGAGGCCAAGCCTCGCCCAACCACCAATGAGGCTCCGACGAGGCCATCGGCCCTTGCCTAGCCGGTCGTTGGCCATTGCCCAAAGAAAAAGAAGCAAAAGAAGAAAAAGAAAAGGCTAGGCGAGGATCGGCCTCACCTTGGCTAGGTGAGGTCGATCTTACCCTGATCTGACGAGGCCGAGCTCACCTAGCCACCAGCAAAGCTTGGCCTCGCCTTGGTCAAGTGACGTTAGCCTCACGGTGGCTCGACGAGGGCTGGATGAGGCTGACCTTGCCCAACCAAGGCGAGGCCAAGGCCGCCAATCATCGGCCATCGCCAAGATCAGCAATTGACAAGAGAAATAAAAAGAAGCAAAAGAAAAGAAAAAAAGAAAATAGAAGAAAGAAAAGACTTGATTCTTGAGTTGTTTTTGGGAACAAAGAAGTAATTTTTTTTTTACTTCTTGATTCTATTTTAAATCTAATTTTAGAAATAAAAGAGTTACCAAATAAATTTTCGTTCTTTTTTTGTTCCGATAAATAAAAAATAAAATCGGACATTATTTGGCTAGTTATTGTTGGGAATAACGGATCCCCGAAAACCGGATTCAACACTAAATCAAACCCCTAAAACGAATGCGGAAGCGAAGCCCGGGAAAATCACGTACCACCGATCGTAAAGCACACCACGGATTCAAGCGTACCTTGTTAGCCACAGATTAGACACCGACGCCGAAGAGGAAGAGATTTAGCCATGTTCGATCCGATGATGCCTTGGGGGGAAGAAGAACTCGCCGTATGCTTTTTATGTTTTTCTTTTGGAGAGAGAGCGAGGGAGAGAACGTACGTACATTCTATTCCAACGGGTGTCATCTCTCTCTCTCTCCTCCCTTTTATACCTTCCCCCATCCACGGGCCCTATTCTCGTGGGCCGGGCTTTTTGGGCCCAACTTGGGCGGACGGGCCTTAAGCCCATCTCATAAATCCATAATCTCCCACTCACACATGGTGGTCCAAAACCAACATGGGCGGACAGGCCCTACTCAGCCCCATCAAAGAAAATCCATCATAGACTCTCACTTAACATGATGGGCCGAACAGAATCCTCTTTTCCTCTCTTCAACTTTCATACCGGTGAATAATCCGTGCGACCAGCATACTTAGAGAGCTCGTTGCCATACATCTGTTAGGAATATATAGCATCTCATAATGGGCATCACATCCTAAGTAGATTTAGTATGCAGTACCCTAGATCGATCGATCACATTTATATCTTTCTTGATCTCTTTTAAACAATGATATATATATTGTATTCATAATTATGATTATCACAAAGACAGTCATAATTGGTTAACCGGTGAATACAAAACTACAATGTGATTCTCCAAATTCAATCTTCCTCTTTCCTTCAAACTCTCAATTTCAGTTCAGCTTGCTTTTCTAGAAATGTCCCATTAGATCGAATCAAACTCATGACCATTGGCAACATCCTAAGATAGCAAACACTAAATAGAAATCTTGAGAATAAGTAAGAGTCATGAGGGGACTCAAAAATTGAGGAACTCTTTTCCTCAAGAGTCTCACACGACATAAAAGTTGAGATCAAACTTTTGCCACTCTTATTGGTCGTCTCATGCATACGTATTACGGTATTAACTCCTTTCCCATGGAGCGTATGTCTACACCTTTCAATACCGTACAGATGATAGTTCAGACATACCCAATGTCTAACTTGAGTTCACGTATCTACTCATTCACAAAATTCATCAGAACTCACATCTGGCATCTTAGACAGATAAAGTAAAATATGTTGGGTATTTTACTTTCGGACATAATAAGTATTATGTCCTCATCTTAACACCCAGTTAAGGCGACATACGTGTTTTAAGCTTGAGCTCTCGATTATCACCTAGATAATAAGCTTAAAAACAGTCTCATCTCTATCTATCACACAGTAAATAGAAGCGATTACCCGTGTGAGTGGGTTAATCTTATATCTGTCCGACATATTTTCTCAACTTAAAGTAATGCACTGAGCATTAAGATGCATAAAGATCAAACAAAGATTCATAGGCATAAATGATGAAAACACAAATTCATCAAATGTGAACACTTAGAGAAATTAAGATATTTAGTACATCAGCCTCTACGCAGTCCTAGAGATTTCATGTAGCCACAAAACACATCTCTAGGTATTGGCTTTGTCATAGGATCTGCTACCATTCTATGCGTAGTATGTACTTTAAGTTCACATCTTTTCGTGCAATCATATCCTTGACAAGGTTATACTTGGTATCTATATGTTTGGTCTTGCCATGATATTTTGGATATTTGGTGTACACTTTTGCTGCTTGGCTATCACAGTTAACCAACAATTAATCTGCAGCACTTCCAATAACACCTAAATGATCCAAAAAATCTCTTAAGCCAAACACATTCTTATACTGCTGTTGATAATGCCACGAACTCAACTTACATCGTGGACAAGGCTATACACATTTGTTTCTTACTACTCCAACATATTGTGCCATTATTCGGTAAGAAAACAAATCAGAGGTAGATTTTTTTTCATCTAAATCTCCTCCCCAATCAGCATCAGTATAGCCTTAGAGTCGCAGATCCTTTCCATAATAACTCAGCATATAATCAGCAGTTCCCTTTAGATACCTCAGTATTCTCTTAACGGCTTTCCAGTGTGCTTGACATGAATTGGATTGGTATCTATTCACCATCCCAACTGCAAAACATATGTCAGGTCTTGTACACATCATAGTGTACATCAAGCTTCCAACAGCACTAGCATAAGGAACATGTTTCATTTGTTCCTTCTATTGTGGAGTCTTTGGACACAATCTATAGCTCAATCCTTCACCTTTTGCAATAGGAGTGTCTATGGGTTTACAATCTTGAAATCTTAACTCCAAGAATGTATGCAACATCACTCATGTCTTTTATATCAAAGTTGGAAGATAACCAATTCTTCACAGCATTAACATAACTCCATATTACTTCCGACAATTAGTATATCATCAACATATAATGATATGATCACAAATTGATCATTGGATCTCTTAATATATACACAATGATCCTCATCAATCATTGTAAAGTCATATGCCATTATGGCATTATGAAAACGTATATACCATTGTCTTAATGACTGCTTAAGGCCATATATCGACCCCCAAAGTCGACATACATTTTCTTCTTGGCCTTTCACTATGAAACCAGCAGGTTGTTCCATATATATTTCTTCCTCTAATTCTCCATTGAGGAAAGCAATCTTTACATCCATTTAATGTAACTCAAGATCCATACTAACCACTATTGTCAGAATAATGCGAATTGAGGTAAATCTCACTACAGGAAAAAATGTTTCTTCATAATTAATTCCTTCCTGTTGATTTACCCCTTCGCCACAAGGTGAGCCTTATGCCTTTCTATCGAGCCATCAGCATTTTGCTTTATTTTGAGAACCCACTTGTTCCCAATAGCTCTGCGTCCTTTTGGAAGATCAACCAGTTCCCAGACATGGTTTGACTTCATTGACTATATTTCATCTTCCATTGCATGAATCCATTTTTCCTTATTAGGGTAATTCAAAGCCTCATTAATATTTCTCGGCTCATCCTAATCTTGTGGAGCAATCATAAAAGTTTCCCTTTCAATGTCGAAACGTCGACCGGGAATACTTTGCCGACTTGTTCGCCGTATGGGAGATTGTACACTTAGCACATCATTTCCCATTATGCTCCCACTTGGATTAGATAATAACAATATCATCTCATCATGTGGTTGTAATTGAGAATGAGTTGACTTTAATTCATCACTTCTCATATTACTCCCACTTGGACGAACTCCACTAATATCATTATCTTGATACAATGTTTCAAATAGGGACTAATCTTCCCCTATTTCGCCCTTCTTAGGAAATTCATCCTCTAAGAATGTGACATCCTGTGATTCAAATTCAGTTATACTCCCACTTTCCTACTCACTTATGAACACATACAATTTCGAGTGTTCGGAGTATCTCATTAAAATACTCTTCTTTTCTTTGGGACCTAATTTCCCAAACTTGTGAGAGGAATCATGAGTATAGGCAGCACAACCCCATGACTCAAGAAAACTTAAGTCCGGTTTTCTACCTTTCCATAACTTATATGGAGTGGAGGTAACTGATTTGGAAGGCACTCGGTTAAGTATTAGGCAGCAGTTAACAACGTATCACTCAAAAAAAAAGTGATAAGTAAGTTAGCATACGCCATCATGGACCTAACCATTTCCAGTAGGGTTCTGTTTCTTTTCTCCGCAACACCATTTTGTTGAGGAGTATATGGAATAGACAACTGTCTTTCTATTCCTCTTTCATCACATAATTTTCTGAACTCATCAGATAAATATTCTCGACCTCGATCGGATCTAAATACTTTTATTTTCTTGTCTAATTGATTTTCTACCAAGTTCATAAACATTTTTTAAATAACTTATGCTTCAGATTTATGAGAAATCAAATAGACATATCCGAATCGAGTAGAATCATCTATAAAAGTGATGAAATAAACAGCCCATTGCCTTCCTCTCACATTCATTGAACCATAGACATCAGAATGGATTAAATGCAGAGGAAATTCAGCTATTTTACCTTTTTCAAATGGTTTCTTTGTCGTTTTCCCTTCTAGGCAATGCTTACATATGAGCAGATCGACTTTTTCAATATTGCCCAACAAGCCCTCTTTGGCTAGTCCATTCATATGTTGTTGGTCAATATGATTAAGTCTAGCATGCCACATAATCACATCATTATCATATGAAGTAGAAGACGTGAAATAAGGGAATAACAAATATCGACATCACTACAGTCAACATATAGTACAATGAAACCATCCAGAAAGTGACCACAACCATAGTAGTTTGTATCCAAATACAAATCTACACCTCTATTATGGAAGTTCATATTAAAACCAAGCTTAACCAACACTAAAACAGACATTAAATTTCGACGAATCTCTGGAGCATATGGAACATCATGTAAGAACAAGGTGCGTCCACCACGCATGTTCAATTGGCAGGTGCCAATCCCTTTAACTTCATCTCTGGAGTTATATTCCACATAGATCCACTTAGTTCCGGTTGGAATCGTCAGAATTTCACGAAGGATCCTCTATCCTTACTTACATGGTCTGTCGTTTCTGAATCTACAGTCCACAAAGGATTGGATTCAGCTAATAATGCAGAACTTGACACATAAGCAAAGTTCTCAGATGTATAAGAGGTGTTTACCTTTTTCGGCTCACAACAGTTACGAGCATAGTGACCTATTTTGTCACAATTGTAATACCTCACCCTTGACATTTTCTTCACTTGAGGACGTTTTCCTCTCTTGTGTTGGTTAACTTTTGATTTCTTGCAATAAGGACTTGATCCTTTGCATTCCCACATATTGAACGAATCAATACACTTGCGCTTAGAGCTCAAAGCCCTTTTTGAGCTAGAACCAGCATTGCAAATGTCCATTTTCGGCTCAAATGCCGTTAGGTGGTCAAGGTGGCGCATAGCATCCTCAAGATCTTCCATAATATGGTCAAGAGCTTCTAGTGCTTCTTGCTTTTCCAGCACATATTGAATCTTCATATTCAATATTTCACAATTGTTGCCATTCATTTCAGCAATTACGTTCTTAATTGCTTAAACTATCGATCTGAACACATCAGACATACATGCACGAATATTTAATGCCTATCATTTATGCATCCCTATTTGCATAGACTCATCATATTAATGAATAATTTCAAGGCTTCAGAATCAAAAAGTCACTATGTTTTCAATCATCCTCCAAAAATCCTAACTTAAAACTATCATTAATATGATTGTCATATACAAAATTAATTCTATGAAGTTACAAAAACTTCTATTAACTACCCACAGCAGTCAACTATAACAGAAAGCAAACTATATCTAATATCCAATAGAATAACAATGCTTTCATCTAATACAACTATCCATTACACTAAGCAATATATACAGAGAAAAATATCAACATGGAAAGAGATATTTACACCCATAAAACATCTCATAATTAATCTAAGAAATAATTAGGGAATGTCCATTCTAATCTATCAGTCAAAACATTTGAGAAAACTGAAGGCACATTTGCCAACCATGGAAAAACTTTTGGAGAGCTTTCATGTCGCCACCAAGGCACATTTACTCTGCGCCATGTGGCGCTCAATCTAAGGGTTGAAGTTTTGGCCAACTCAATCCTATAGTACTCTCTTACAAAAGCTTCCACTAGCTCCCTATAACCCGGGACCACGTTGACCTCCCATAACCGATCTAACACTGCTTGCCATTTAGGTGGAAGAGTGTTCATCAAAGCCGGCACCTTCTCAAAATCCGGCATTAGATAACCATTCCAGATGATTTCTTGTATCATCTGATTGACCTTGACCACATGTGATACTAAATCACCGTCATGCCACCAATAATTAGCTAAATCTGACATCAGCCTTTTAAGTCTTGCATTTCCCTTGTCCGTTCTCGGGATTGCAGGTATCCGTGCATAACGCATCATAGTTCCTGCAACAAATGTAGAACTAAAAATGGATCGCTTATAATCCATAATGTACATAAGGGAAAATACATAATTTTCCAAAAAATTCATGCAATAAATGCAGAATAAATAATGGATTACATATAACCCATATAGGTATAATAATTGGAAAAGAAAACAAATTCCTTTTTTTTTTTTGGTCAACGATCAACGGTCAAAGTCAACAGTCAACGTTCGTAGGTCAACGGGTCAACGGTCGGTCAACGGTCAACGGTCAACGGTCGTCAGTCAACGGGTCAACGGGCGCGCGGGTCGGACCGGTCGGGCCGGTCAAATGAACCGACCGCACGTGCCGCGCGTGTGCGCTAGCTGACGTCACGCAAACGTCATCCGGCATGTGCCGCGCACGTGCCAGGCGTCCGTGGGGGTCGGGTCGGGTCGGGTCGCCGGCCGACCAATGGTCGTCGACGATGACGTCACCGATGACGTCATCCCGGCGGTTACCGTGACGTCAAGATGACGTCAGCACGCGCCGGTTCGCCGGTTGCCGGGCACGCACGTGCCGGTTCGCCACCGGCGCGTGTGTCACGCACACGCTGGCGTAGCCAACGCTTTCGGGTGCATCGCGCCCACGCGCAGCGCCTTCCGGCCGCGTGTGTGGGCGCATGCGGTGTCGCCCGACGGCATTCGACCTATCCCCGGACTCGTCTTGATGTCGCCTTTCACCCAGTTGCTTCAAAATTTGATTCCGATTTACGAAAACTCAGAAAAAGGACGTACAGTGCTCGGGTGCTAGGATTTCACGCCCCAATCCGTATGGCCGAGAATTTTTTTTTTGCGAAAAATCAATGAAAAAACGTCAAACAGGTCGAGAAAACGTGAACTAGGGCTCTGATACCAATGTTAGGAATAACGGATCCCCGAAAACCGGATTCAACACTAAATCGAACCCCTAAAACGAATGCGGAAGCGAAGCCCAGGAAAATCACGTATCACCAATCGTAAAGCACACCACGGATTCGAGCGTATCTTGTTAGCCACAGATTAGACACCGACGCCGAAGAGGAAGAGATTTAGCCCTGTTCGATCCGATGATGCCTTGAGGGGAAGAAGAACTCGCCGTATGCTTTTTCTGTTTTTCTTTTGGAGAGAGAGCGAGGGAGAGAACGTACGTACATTCTATTCCAACGGGTGTCATCTCTCTCTCTCTCTCCCTCCCTTTTATACCTTCCCCCATCCACGGGCCCTATTCCCGTGGGCCGGGCTTTTTGGGCCAACTTGGGCGGACGGACCTTAAGCCCATCTCATAAATCCATAAGTTATCAAACAGGCCTCGACTAGCTAAAGAATACTCCACGACTAAGGTTTTTTTGGTTTCGACGGTGGACTCTTTTTTAGCTGTATAAAAGCAAGTGGTGGCTGGATTATAGTGGAGCAAAGACCGAGTCAAAGAAGAGTTGATCAAGTGTGGATTATTGATTGGCTTAGAGATTAGCGTTGGATAAGCTTACACCAGCTGGTTTTTGCCGACTACACTAGGCGGCTGTCTTCTTTCATACATACGTTCACTTGGTGGAGTCGTAGAAAGTGTGAGCGACTTGAGCTTGAGGAAAAACTTGTAAGAGAGGGATTCTCAGTTTGTCTTCTACGAGTTGTAAGCCTACGCAAGGCATTTTGAATACCATTATCTCTTCTTTGTGTATTTGTGTTCTCTCCTCATCAAAGCCTTCAAAACTTCTTTATCCTGCTAGTTCCAACAAAGCCATCAAAGAGAGATGAAAACGCCTCGGATGCAGTTTTCTGTAGAATTCCTTCACAAACCACTTGCCCTAACTTTCCGAGATTCATGGATCGTGATAATAATCACGTTTTATTCCTCTCCCTTAGAGGTTGAGCGAAATATCAGGGAAAATAGAGAGATGTCCAAAATTCAATATGCTCATGGCTAGCGTCCAATATATCTCGAAGAAAGAGTGGTGACATGTCAGGAAAGTGAGCCAATTGATTCAAGGTGATCTAATTGCTTCACAAATCACATATTTTCAGATACATCCACTGCGAAAGAAGATGATCGAAGGGTCACTTATCTACTGAGCACGCTGCAATTTCATATGTTCATAGGAAGGCCGGTATGAAGAAGAAAGGCTCGCTTACTAGTTGCTATTATCAGATAATGTTTGAATTCTGCTCTTTTCCTCTCAGATTTAGTTTAGCTGCACTCATATCTTCTTTGGTGCTTCATCTCCATAGGTCTTTCCATGAGCGCCAACATCGACTATTCAATTGTTTTAATTGGTCCTAGCTAGGGAAAAATATTATTTTCAGTCCACAATCGTAAGAGTTCTTAGTAATCTGACTATTCAATTGTTTCAAATGAGTTCACAAAATACATCAAATAGTTCACGAACGTAGAGCATTTGTTAATATCTCTCTCTGTGCTAGTCAAATGTCTGCAATTTAACATGATCAATATATGACAGGATTGCACAATGAAACATTATTTATGAGTTTCTAAGAGAAGCTAGCTCCGTGCTTTCAGGGCATTTGCTCCTGGATCACATTGTGAAATACCATTTTACATCCACTTGGGTTCAATCATGCACTAGTGTAATTCTTGTAATCCATCTAGATCTTGTCTGAAAGCATCTTCTCCTTTCTATTTCCTGCAGACAGTCACCAAGCAAAGTCGGAGTTTGACCCTGTGGCCTCTTAGTAAATATTTAGAAGTAGGCTTGAGAAACCTAGTTACTTTACTACTATTGCTTCCAGGACCGCTATTGGAATGATATTTCGCTGTTCCCGGTTTGGAAATCAAAGATCAGTTTTGTGAAAGTGTAGGCAGTCTAAAATATCTCGTCAAATGTCCTGTTTGAGATTGCTCCTTGCCATATTTTTTTCATTATTTTCTCTCGTGTTCTTGTGTTACCCTATCTTAGGGTCCCTTCTTAAGAATACCCAAAGTAGTTGAATCTGGGGGATCTCGTGCTGTCATCATATCGTAATATAACTTAAGACACTAGTGATTCAATATACTGTAAAACTTATTGCAAGCGAAATTACCAAAAAAGTCCTAAATTTTTATTTCAAGTGCTTATGCCAATTCAGTTCTAAACTTTTCAATCTAACCAACTTAGTTCTAAACAATTTGACGATTTGTCAATTTAGTCATAAATATTTCAATTGTGCTAATTTAATCACAAAAAAAATTTCTCTCTCTTTCTTTTCTTTCTTTTTTTTTTTTTTTTCCCATTTTCCTTCTTCCTGTCCATGGTTGGCAGAGATCACTAGGCTCAAGCGACGGCAGCTCTTGCCAGCTTGGTTGAGATGATAATAGAAAATGGGGTCGATATTGGTTTTGATAGATAAAGGTTAAAGAGTGGTTTTGGTGTAGCGAGCTCCAGCTGGGATTTACAAGGTCTGAGCTCGACTTAGTCTAAATAGTTGCGGGCTGAGTTTGATTTTCAAATGACTTGGGATTAAAAGTTCAATTGAGAGGGCCTGGTATAACAACCCATCTATGTCTGTGGACCGGACCCGCGAATTTCAATTTTGGCCCACATTCAGCCTACCCCGAGTTCCCATTTTCGGAAGATAGTTAGATATAGTTTAGTTTCATTTAATTAGTACACATATGGTTTAGGAAATTCCATGGTATTTTATCAGTTTTAGTTTAGATTTAGGAAAATTTAGTTTCTTAGAAAATTTGAATTCAATTTGAACAAACTCATGGGGCTTAATAACAAGGCTATATCCTTTGCTCGAATTATATCGTATTACTTTACTGCACTTTACTTTTTACTCGATCTTTCATTAGTATCTTTGATGAATCAATTGTGATTCTTTTATATCACTTTTCTGTGTTGTGATTTGCTTGTTTTGAATGAATGGTTAGGTTACATATTGAGGATCTTAATAGATAGAAAAACATTGCATGGACATTTAATGGACAAAAAACCTTAGGCTTCATAATTAGTAAAATGACTTTGCAAGCACTTTGTTGGACTATTGCCAACTATTCTAAAAGTTTAAGATTTTAGAACTAGTTAACAATAATCCCACAAATTCTTACGTGATATCAGAAGTGGAGGTCCTGAATTCAAATCTTTCTAAACCCCATTTGTCTCCCAATTAAATATAGCCACCCTTAGTACTAGGTAAAAAAGCTAGACTAAGCATGAAGGGAAGTGTTAGAATAATTAAATATTAATACATGCCTTTATCTAATAGTTAAAGCTTTTAGAATAGTTGGCGGTGATTCCACAAATTGTCACAACCCTAGACCGTTTTGGTTGCGTAGGAAGTGAGATATTTTCCCATACCTCAATTTATTTCTAGCCAACTCTAATAAGCTTGTGGCGACTCCCTCGTATAATATTTTCATAGGTTAATCAAATTAAAATGAATTTCCCAATGTTGCATGAGATAAGAATTTGGAAGAATCCATGCCGATTGACAATCGTTGGTCCTCAACTCGATATAATCTCTTAACCCATCTTTTCCCACTCATTGAGAGGCTTGTGACAATAAAAAATATCACCATGTACCTATAAAAGTGTGTCAATCATTTTAATGAGTTCATATCCTTTGATATTCATTTTTGGATTTTCACTAGGAATGTAATCATTCATTATATGTTTTGTTCTTTTGGTCAAACTTTGAATTCTAAATGATCTCAATTTTAAGTTTAATTCGACTAGTTTGTCCCGAGAAGATATCTCGATTTCCCCCAAGTGATTCGAGTTAGCATTGAGTACTCCAATGAGGTGAGTTTTGTCGCGAGATTAAGCTCTTAATTTACTAGTTCGACGTCCAATTCGGGCTCGATGAAGGATCCGAATGGCAAAGCCAATAGATATTCGTGGATAGAGGCTTTTCATGGAAAGAAAAACCGAAATTTAAATCCTCCTTGAACCCAGTCCGCCTAGCTAGGCCTTCTCTATCATTTTCGATTCAATTTAATCTTCTTCTTTTTTTCATGCTCATGGTTCAATATTGGGTCCCACTATTAGATCAATCTTGCCCATTGATCCAGTATAAAATGAAGGGGTTAATACCCTGAAAAACCCTAAACTGGTACACATGTGACAAATTTACCCCAAACTATTTTTTTTATCATAAAAAACTCCAAATTAGTACACCTGTGACAATACCCCGACTGACCATAAAAAACCCTAAAGTGATACATTTATGACAAATTTACCCCAAACTAATTTATTCGACCACAAAAAATCCCAAACTGGTAAATTTGTGACAATTATACCATGTAGTAAATTGGATTGATACCACAAAAGAATCACAAAAATTGTAAACTGTGACAAACAGAGTGTAAAATCCCAAATCGGTATACTAATTAACTGTCAAGTGTACCAGTTTGGAGTAAATTTGTTAAAAGTGTACCAGTTTGGGGTTTTTGGTGGTAAAAGAAATAGTTTTGGGTAAATTTATCACAGGTATACCAGTTTGGGGTTTTTCAAGGTATTAACCCTAAAAATGAATGCTAAAATAAATTTTGAGGTTTTTTTTTCCCTCGCAAGAGGATCTTCAACTATTTGCAAAGTGCAGGAACAATGGTTGTTTTTTGTAGGGCACCATTAAACTCTTGAAAGAGAGACCAACTTTCCACAATTTTCCATTAATAAGCAGTATAGACATAGATATACGAGTGGTTGTGATTTAACCATCAGCTTTGGTTGGTGGTTAGTGGGACTTTAGCGAGGGAAAACTACCTCTAGCAATAAAATCACAACCAAACAAATTTTGTATTGAGACGATTTCATCATTCCTTATTGAAACTGCTCTGTTTTATCTCGATGACAAGATTGGAATGACATTACTATTTTAAAATGCATCACGTAATTCATAGTTTTGTGCATAAATGATCCAAATGCCCATTCTCTTCCTAGGGAGGAGTAGAGACATTTGAGGTATTCATTAGATAATTTATATCTAAAAAAGTGTGGGAGTTTGGACAATTAACATGCCTCCATAATAAGGATACAGACCTCCCAATTTTGGGCACCACTTTCAAGTATCGCTAGGGAAATATTATTGCCAGTAATAATATCAAAAGAATGGCCATGCTATCTAATATTCTAAGGGGCTTATTAAGCATATTTAATAGAAAATTTGCCATTGTACTGGCATGAGATGATAGAGCAATTAACCAACTAAAAGTCTTTATCATTAGAATAGGCACATTTAACTATGGAGCAAAAGGTGCCCGATAATCTAGTAATTCTGCGCCAGGACTATGAGAAATACTTTCTCATTGCAAAAAATTTAAGTGTTTTGAGAAATCTTATAAATAGAGCGACGAAGGGAAAAAAATGTGTCCTAAGAAAACTAAATTAGATGAGAGACAATCGAATTGACTAGTTAGAACTTTGAGCAATTCAGAATTTAGAAGCCGCCAAACTTGAATTTTATAGGCCGCAAATAGAGAAAACACTCAAGTCGGGACAGGTCAGTGGTCCACCCCCAGTCTCTCTTAGACTGGTCCAAAATGGTACCACAGGCAAACGGCATTGAACTGACGAGCATGACCCTAAGCTCCCTCTAGTTGAGACGTATTCGTCAAAGTGAAAGGGGCCACACACTAAAAAAAAAGCATCTTGAATATCTAGTCCCCCTAGACTACCCAGTTATGATCATTTCATATCTTTTGACATTGGCTTTCGGGGCCTTCACTGACATGGTTTCTTCTTTGTATCTTTGGTTTCTTTTCCCCGCTAAATTCGACATCATTAAGAATTCGAAAGTCTTGTTCCTTTTTACTATCTTCGTATCTTTAGCTGTAAAGCTGGATTGGCTTTAGCTGTCTTGGAGTCCGGGGAGTGCTATGTCCATGTAATCCTGGATAATTAAGATGAAGGCATTGAAGGATCTAATGTTTCTGTGGGAATTCGAATGCTAAATGGCAATTAAGTAAATCCAGTGAAATTACATTTGCAATCATGCTTATATTGGGGAGATATCGACTAGTCTCATCAGTTTATTTTGGTTTCGATATGCCTGTTGTTTTTCTGTGTGACAAAGAAGAAATCTCAATGCAATATTAAATTGGGAGGTTTCAATGGAGACGCTAAAGCTGAAGGACCAAGAGTTTCAAGGAGTAGCTAGTTGTGTGAGGTAAAGAGGCTTTAGCTTCTGTTAAATCTTATGAATTTAAAAGGTACCTGTCCTATTTTCTTCAGACAACTGATAGTAAGATCTTGAATTAACCAATTGATATGAAACAATGATTGAAATCTAAAAGATAGTTAAGAGAGGTGGAGATTGACGATGCTCAATTATTTAGGATGTCATCATGCCATCTAATTTTGGCTGGCGCACATGATCCACTCTTTTTGGTTGACTATCTTTCCTCCTACTAAACATGCATCTCTTTTTAAAAAGATAGTTAATAAGGCTTTATCGATTGCCCAATCCTTTGCACTCCAAATTTTTAGTATGAGATTCTCTTTGTTTTCCACTTTACATGTGCACTAGATATTCTCTCTCTCACATGTGAGTCAATTAAAATTGGGGCCAACCATTGCCAATTGATACATAACATCCTCTTTTGAGAATTATTGAATACTCCTTTTTACGTGGCATTTATTTTCACCTCATATGCACGCTCAAAATAGGAATGCTTCAAAATGTATTTACTAATTCCTGAAATAAAAAAACAAAACCTTCAGTGGACCATAGATTGGTTTGTATTGCCAACTTTCAAGTCTTTTTTGTTTTTGGATTTTAGGGAAGTGATCACTCTAAGCACTCAAAATTCAACTGAAATTAATTTCTTGTGAAAAAGAGTCAAATTAACTAACAAAAGCTTCACATGAAGTCCACACGATTCAATGTAATAGGCTCATAATCTATTACAATATAGCTAGAAACTTTCGACCAAAGAGTAATTAATAATTATTTAATTTATTGTGTAGGAATTGTAGCTTAGAAAAGAAACAATTAGTTCCACACATTTTGTAAGAGAGGAAAGAGTCTAGGTGATTTGCAATTTTTGATCTAGACAAGTTAGGCAAACTACAGTGATGAATTCCCTCATCATTTCTAAATATCCTCCACTTTGATTTGCATGGCTGTTGTGACCTACTCGTCAATACAGAGGGATACATAGGTTTAGGGGTATTGCCTAAAGGATGAGCCTAAGGCTAATGATTTAGATGCGAACTCTCTTAAGCCTATACCTCACACGATGTTGGGTGTTCAAATTGACGATTTTAAAAAAATTTCAAAAAATAAGTCACCATTTAGCTTATTAGGATTGGCTAAAAACCAAGTAAAGTGTGAGAGTGTACTTGACTTCTTATGCAACTAGAGAATTTAGAGTCGGGGACCTGATTACGCTAATTAACTAATTAGTGTCATTTCGATACATATTCTTGTTTATTTCAAAAAGATTTGATACTTATCCACTAACATATAAGATGATCATGTAAGTGGACAATCATTAACATAACAATTAGCAACCAATAAAAGTTTTAAATAAATTGCATGGGATAGCAAAGGCCTAATACTAAGAAAAAGATATATGCCAATTCTAACTAAACTAAAGGGAAGAGCGCACAACCCAGGGGAATTGTCCTTAAGGACAATCAAAACCCTAAAGTAGAGCCCTAAGGGCTTGTACAATTTTGTAACACAATTTTAGAGTTAAAAAGGCTTCCACTTTTTTAAAGGAAACAACCCAAAAAGTCTACTTTTAATCTTTTTGAAGATTTCTAATTTTTTATTGTAGCAATTTTCAAATTTTCCAACATTTTTAGATTCTTGATCTTTTTAAATATTTTCCTAGGTTTTCTAAATTTTTATGAATTTAGAATTTCTAGAATTTTTTTATTTTTGGAATTTTCCAGAATTTTAAATTTTTCTGATTTTCTAAAATATTTTTATGTTTTTTATGATTTTTTAATCAATATCTTTTATGAATTTTAATATCATTATATATATATAAAGAAAAAACTAAATTCAGACCGGGCCAGGAGATCCGGCCCGGCTAAACCGACCCGGACCCTATCGGTCCGGGTTGGACTACAAAACCGAATCGGCCACAAGGCCCACTTCGAATTAACCAAATTAGCCCATGAACATTTTTTAAAATATGCCACTCAGCCTCCAGCCCACTATAAAAATCAGCCCAACCATTAGATGAACCTAGCCCACATTTCCAGTGCTATTATAACCGAGCTGCCCAAACTCAACAAACTAATTAGGCCCAAACCAAACAAGTCCAGACTCAATTAGCTTAAGCCCAACCTAGATTTACTAAAGTTCAACCCAAGCTCATTTCCCATGTTCTTCTCTTTCTAAAATATGGTCGATCTCCCCGACTGCTCTCTGCCTATACGCACTTCCCACCATCTTTCCACCAACGCAGATCGGGGAGCCGAACCAAAGCGCTGGAACCCGAACGCTGTACTTCACAGTGAATCAATCTACATCCACCGCTGGTCCTCCATCACAGGCTAATTCCGGTCACCGGAACAAAGCCACCCACCGCACTCGCGGCCACCACCTTGAACGTATCTACCCGCTAAAATGCCTATGTCCAGCGCCCAAACAACGAATGCGCAACAGCCACACAAAGAAACGACATGCCAAGTAATAGGACAGCACGAAAACATCACAAAGCCATGTCTAGTGACCAAAATACTCTCAGAACGGACCAAGAATCGAAGAAGACAATGTGAATCCGGTTCAGGCATTTCATCAAGCACTTCGAGGGCGTTGCCGAAAGGGAGGCCACGGACTCATTCAAGACACGGTTTCGAGTCACAATGAAAACACAATGCACAAGAAACGCTCGAGGCCAACTCAGAGATGAATTATTTGCATTCAACACGAGCAAAAACAGAAAACGAAAAGTCTCGGTCTCGGTTGAACAGAGGCCGGGTGTAACAAGGCATCAAAAGGGGAAGAGGGGAGCGCGAGCTCGGTCGCCAGAGGTGGCCTAACCGGCTTGGCTGCGGCGAATGGGAAGCGAGCTCCTCGCATGCCTCCGAGCCGAGATCCTCGGGGAAACGGCCCGAACCGCGCAAAATCAAAAGAAGGAACGTGACCCACCGAAGACTTGGTGCGGGGAGAGCGGGAGTTGCGGCTCGAGAACGCCGTCGGGAGTCGTCGGGTGCGGCCGGATCGCCGGAGCCCTCCTCGCTCTCAGACTGTCTCTCTCTCTCTCTCTCTCGGTTGCTCTCCCTTAGCCGAAGAAGAAGCCCCCTAAATGAGCGAAGCCCGGGCGATTGGCAGGAGCGCATGGCCTCCGCCACCGCCAGCTTGCCGGCCGGACTGATCCGACCCTCGGATCACGCTGCCACCTGCCCCCTCGCAATCCTATGCCTCCTCTGGCTTTTTCTTCTTTTTGCAGAGGCCTGGTCGGCGCCAGCGGAAAGACCTCATCTATGGAGCACCACCGGACACGCGACGACACTGACAATGCCGCCACCTCATTTTTAAAAAAGTAGAGAATTTCAACACGTTTCAACACATTATATATTAAATAAATATTTTTAAATAATTAAATAAAAAACTAAATAATAATAAAAAAAAGCCTAAAACATGAATAGTAAACATGTAGTAAAGATTCACGAGGCCTCCATTTTCTTTACATCGCGATTTCAACTTCCATGTGGAATCTAGTAATTTTTTTCTTGATGACACCAACCTGAAGTCATGCAGTGAAGATTCACGAGGCCTCCATGTTCTTTGGGCAGATCTTCAAGATGATGGCAACCATTGATATTCAAGTCGGTCAAATACTTTCACTTCCCAATAGAGCTGTCGATTTTTCTAACTGTGTTGGAAAGTGAGGCTCTCTAAGGTCAACCACCCAAAGAAGTTTGGTCTTGTGATTATGTGAGGACAACAGAGAAGGGAAAAAAAAAATTCAAATTCAACTGCCATCTATTAAAAAAAAAAAAATAAATAATAATGCCACTATTCATTGGATGAATGATCATCTATGAGTTAAATAGAATAGAAAAAGCAGGGCACACCTTGATTAAGCTACCTAATTTCAAATCATCTATGAAGCCATCGTCTGAAAATTGAAGAAAGATCACATTCTTTTAAGTGCATATTCGTTTTCGAGCCAAAATCCAAAGCTTAAATCCAAAGACGAAGCAAAGAAACGAATGCCTTCTAGGCAAAAACACATAGGCAACAAGTACAGTACATGCGACGGGGGCCTTTTTCCCCGGTCAACGGTGGCATCTTCTGGGTTTGCTTGGCTAGACGCCATTGGCATCGATTACAAAAATGGGCAAAGTATATCATCCTCCATTGCATTTTCGAGTGTTTCTATACTCTCTAGCTCTGCTTTCAGCCAGCGTTCCTTCTGACTTCTTTCGTAGAGGGGCCTCACCACTTCTGCTGTCAAAGAACCAGCCAGCTTGCCATCTTTTCCCATAATCGACATTACATTCTGTCGAAGCTCCGGCATTGGAACGACACTCCCCCCCTGCCTTCTCCTCTGCTTTCATTCCTGTTTTGAGGTTGATCGAACAGGTAAAAACAGGGGAGGATGCAGTGGACAGTTACTGTTGAAGCTCAGGCATTGGAATGACACTCTCCCCTGTCCTCCCCTCTGCTTTTAATTCCTGTTCCTGTTTGAAGTGGCTTTTTTAATCAACCCGTAAAATAAGTCTCACAAATATCTTGCTTCATGAAACTGGGTTGCGAAGGACAGAATCTCACTAGCAGATAAACCAACTTGAGAGAGAGAGAGAGAGACTGGAACTTTTACTCTCAAGTCATTAATTATTAGGCAAAAGAAATGAAGAATCAACAACAGAGCTAATCAAAATTGAAACTTGGTTCGCCGATGTGACTGTACAAATTAGTTAACCGCATCAAGAAATCTAGCAAAACAGCAACAAAATAGCTCCAAGTTGCAGTGTTTATTTATCAATTCTACATCTACCCGAATGATTACATTGACAACCCAATTTCAAACAGAGACTTAGATCAAAAACCTCGCTGCCTTCTTTCAATTCACTGTTTATCCTCAACAAACAAAATTACAAAATTACCAATCCGGCAATCCCCAACTTCCTCAATCCAGGACAATAAAAAAAAAAAAATACAAAAGCAGCGTATTCTTCAACAAGTTAAAAAAAAAAAAAAAAAAAGCCGAAATGAGAAATTACCGCCCAGAGGCTCCAATCCTCTTTTTGTTCATAGCGAGGGCTTTCGGAAGGAAAACGGCCGAGAGACAAGTTGCAATTCCAATTTTCAACAGGAGCGACACTCTCCCCAGCATTCTCCTCCGCTTTAATTCCTGCTCCTGTTTGAAGTGGCCTTTACATCAAAACTTGAAAATCTTAAATAAAGTATTTGAGTTGCTTTTGGAACACACATCCTACATGGCCGGACCAACCACATGCAAATTCAAGTAACACTCAATTCCATCAAGGACATAAGTCGCTTGATTAGTGGACAGGTGGACCATGTAAGTCGTGCTCTTGAAACACCACCGGTTGGCAAAAAATTGCGAGTTGTGAAATCAATATCTCATTCTTTTAATGTTCTATGTTCATGGTAGAAATCGCAATCTCCAAACTCATTTCCATAATGAATAATATTACATAAAGGATACGCTAAACTAAATAATTCAGTCCATATAAAATGAAAATTGCATTTTAAAAGAGATTCCAAGCTCTTCTAGACATTGAAGCTTTTAAAATCATTTGCGGCAAAAATTGACCTTGTCTTGTAGACTTGCTACGAATATGGAACTTTCTTATTTAAAAAAAAAAAAAAAGGAAAGGAAAACAGGAAAAAACGAAGAAGAAGATGAACAATATCATATTATCGAAAATTACTGGGCCTGGACAATGCTAAACTAAATAACCAGACCAGCAATCAAACATTAGGTGTTGTTTTCTTTAGTCTTAAAAAAAAAGCATTCATTGGCAAGACCGTGCTTTGCAGGTGTAGTTTTTTCATGAATTACTCACTGAAACACATTTCAGGTTCTTTCTAAAATAACTTTGTTGCCCGGTTTTCTTTTCCATAAACTTTGGTTTCACAAAGCCTCATCATAAATCATCAAACTGAAAATTCTCTTATTGATGTCAAGTAGACAAGCCTTCCCTCCTCCTTTCTCGCTTTTTTTTTGTTGACCTGCAATTTCTCCTCTATTTGAAATTGTGCATGCATATATATTTTTTATTTGATCGAGTTCTATAGATGACAACCTTGAAACGTGCTCTATTGGCGCTTATCGATTCAATTAGTAAGCTTTATTGTACATAATACATGGTGTTGTAGGAGTCAAAACAAAATCATCATCCACAACAACAAGGATTTGTAGGTGTAGTTAAATGGGTAGAAGAAAATAACTCAACACCACTTGAGTTATATTGATGGACCACGTGAGTTATGCTCTAACAGTGTCCTTTATGTTCAATGAGCAAATTTTCTACGACACATGAAATGAGTATATGATTTTTTTAGCTTCCTATCAAAGCTATGAAAATCACAAAGTACCAATCTTACCTCCGTAATAACAATAACTAGTATAAGTAAGAAGTCAATATAACTTAAGATTACGTTCATTTCATGGAAAATAACTTTTGAGAAAATGTTTTTCGAATTATCTTGCATTCGTTTCACAGAAAATGAATTAGTCAAAGAAAGTGTTTTATATTATTAGAAAAAGCAACTTCAAAGGTGAGGAAAATGTTTTCCATTTTTAAAAAGTAAAAGATATTTTCCATAACTTCTTCCATCTTATATTCTTTCACCAAATATATTTTCCTTTTATTATTATGTTTTTTTTTTTTTTTTTTTTTAAATTGAGTTTTTAATTTCTTTTTTTTTCTTTTTCTTTTTCTTTTTCTTCCCAATTCTTTTTCTTCTTCCTTGGCCAATCGCCAGCCACGGCAGTGGTTGACAACTAGCCACAAGCCAACTCGAGCCTCGCCATAGGCCCGCGAGCTCCTTGTCGGCCTATGGTGAGGCAAGCGAGGCTCCACCTCACCCAAGGCCAAATCCAACAAGGGCAAGGCTCGTGCTCGCCAGCCTCAGCAATGGTCAAGCTTGCTTGGATCTAGTGAGCTATGAGCTCACTAATCCACATCTTGGTCAATCATCGAGCAATTGGCCATTACTGAGGCACGTAACAATAGCAAAGGAAAAGGGAAAAAAGAAGAAGAAGAAAGAAAAAAAGGAAAAATTAAAAATATTAAAAATTCAATTTTTAAAATTTAAAATTATTAAAAATTCAAAATTTTAAAAATATATATGTTAAATTAAATTTTTTGTCAATTAAAAAATCAAAATTCATTTTTTTAGTAATTTTTCCCAAAATATCAAATCAATAACAAATAGTGAAAATATTTTCCACTCCATTTTCAGGATTTAACTAAACACTGGAAAATATAATCATTTTCTTGGAAAATGGCCTCTTGGAAAATATTTTTCAAAAACGTTATATTTTTCACAAAATGAATAAAACCTAAGTAAAAACAAGACTTACCTAAACAATTCACTCCTTATTTGAAAGACTTATGAAACATAAAAACAACCTCTTTCAGTAATAAGAAATGAACAATGACTTCTCTTCCGGATTAATGAAGTTCTTCCACTTATTTTTATAACAATTGACCTTGTCCTGTTGCTTATCCGAAATTTTGGAACTTTCTAGTGGACGGAAAGGAAAGAAAAAGGGAAAAGGAGTAGAAAACAATAAAAGGAAAATGAGAAAAACACAAATGGGAAAATAGAGGAGAAATTGCAGGTCAATTTGATCGGTGTCAGAACAAGTGAGAGCAATTTAAATGCATTTTTATCCGTCGATGACTTCTTGCTTCGATAACAATAAAAGAATTGAAATACGAAATCTCTCTTTTTCAGTTAATCAAATTTTAACTACGAGATGGAAAGCAAGTTTGATTGGACTTACTTTTTGGTGCTTGTAAGACTCCAGGAAGCCCCTAAAGCTTTTCTTGCAACCGGAGATATGTATGCGGCAATTATTTGGCAATTTGGTGTTCGATAGATCAATCAAACTTTCCAACAATCCACATTTGTGAACTCGTAGCTCATCCAAAAACTCTAGCTCGTCAAGGCCTTTGATGACCTGTAGCCGTTTGTTGTCATTAATGCATAAACGCTTGAGGTTCTTTAAGTTTGACAAACCACCAAGATTTTGCACATAAGGACATTTAGAAAGTTCAAAGTATTCCCATGATTCCGACGTACCAACAATTTGCATCTCGAGTATCTTAGGCAACCTTTCAGAATAAACCTTCGCAACTTATTTAAGGCTCTTAGCGGAAGGATTAGGGTCCCTTCACCACTAATCAACTTATTAGCAGACTCATTATTATCGTGCCCAGCTTCCCCCACATCAACTAGCCTGCCGAAGGATTCACAAAATTGAATAAACAATGTATCAAGTGATTCCAACCAAGAAAATCGGAGCTCAACTAGCTTTGGACAATTTATTACATTGACATATACCAACTTCCTCATACTTAGTAGCCTGAATCTTTCGAGGCTCTCACATCGCTTTATAAACAAATCCCTTATATTTGGAAGTTGATGCCCATCGAGTTCAAATTCTTGCATCGGAGACCTACAGAGCCATAAGCATGACAAATTTATGAGATTCAATGAGTGACGCGATGGAATTGAAATTATCAACTTGTAGCTCTTGTAATGACGAGGGAAGTTGCGGAAAGGTTTGCAGGTCCAATCCAAACAAAAAAGTTGGTTCAGCAGAGGAAGGGAAGCCAGCTCAGCAGGAACATGGACATTGTGAAGTCCCAATCTCAATGTAGTTAGTTTGGATAACCTACCAATCCACCTTAACTCACCAATATAAGGTTTATCTCCTCCTCCCCATGAATTTAGATCCAACTCAACCAAATTAGTCAAGTTCGAAAGATCCGGGACTACTCGAAGTGACGTAGAATGTACATATAGATAGGTTAAACTTGCTGGGAGCATCGGTAACTCTTGAATCTTATCACATCCCAACTTCAACCTTTTCAGGCAAGTAAGCATGCTAATGCTCTTTGGAACTTCACTTAATTGAGTCCATGAGAGATTTAGGATTCTTAGAAAGGGTAAACTTCCGATTTCATGAGGAATTTGACCTTTCAAAGAGCGACTGTAAACATGAAGCTCTTCCAAATTCTGGAGCATTCTAATAGCAGTAGGTAACTCCCATGAATTTGCTGAATCTAATCCATCATAGATACTGATAAAGTGCAACTCACGTAATGATTTTAACTTCCATATGGAATCTGGGAGTTTCTTCACTGCACAATGTTTTACAGAGAAGTGCTGCAAATTCAATAGATTCCCAATTTCTTCAGGCAAATCTTCAAGACCAAAGCAAACATAAATACTCAAGTAAATTAGATACTTCAACTTCCCAATAGAGCTGTCAATTTTCCTCAAATTGGAACAATGTTTGAAAGTAAGCCTCTCTAAATACGGACATCCAAAGAAATCTGGTATTCTAGTTATTCTGTCACAACTTGCAATAGAAAGAACTTTCAATTTTCTGGCCATCTGTCAAAATGAATGCAACATTCAATGAATGAACAATCAAATATTACTATCAAAGAAAATATAATCGAAATACAAACCTTGATTAAGCTATTTAGTTTCAAGTCATCTATGAAGTCAACTTGTGAAAATTCAAGAATGACCACATTCTTAAAGTGCATATTGGCTGGCTTGGATGTGGGAGGAGGATCATTCCAAACAATCCATTTTAATTTTGTAAGACGATTTGCTAAGTTACCAACGAAGGTTCCCCAATTTAATTTGAGGTACCTTAGATGTTCAAACCTTCCAATCTCTTCACTTTCAATAACGTGCTTCAAATAACTTTTGCGTAGATCAAGATCCAATGCTTGGACGTTCCTTTTCATCTACAAATAAGAGCAAAAATGAGCAGTATTTAGTATTCTAAGTCCAGAGGAAAAGGATTACAATGGGAAGAAAGAAAAAGAAAAGAAAAAGAAAAAAGAAAGAACAAAAGCATCCCAGTACAGTATAGAGGATTTTCTAGTAGAAAAATAATCAATTTCCTCCTGAGGTGCATTACCTCCTTCGTGGTTATTGCATCAAAGATCTCCTCACCGATCCATAACCTACTACGGTTTTCAGGATTTGTTGGATTTTCCTGACGAACAATTTCCCTTCCAAAATCTCTGAGTTGGTCATGCATCCAAAAATTATTGTTGTCCACAATCTTTACCAAAGACAAGTTGACGAGGGCATCAACTCCAGTCTCTGCAAAAAACTCACAATCTTTCCACATGTAAATTGGATTCGTCTTATCCTCACCAATGAAAAAGCATGCAATATCAAGAAAGATCTGTTGTTGCTCCGAAGTTAAGGTATCATAGCTAATCTTCAACTTTCCAAAAACATCCTCATGAGGTGCTTTGGTTAATTTCTCTAGTGTCTCTTGCCATATTTGTTGCATTTTGTTATAAAGGAATGAACCAATTACTTCAAGAGCCAACGGAAGTCTCCCGGTAGCATGTGCGATTTCCCTTGAAAGATCATTGTAATCATCTGAAGGAGAGTCGTTGTTAAATGCATGCCAACTAAAAAGCTCAAGCGCACAATCAATACTCATCACCTCCATTTCATAATCTAAGATCCGATACTTCTGTCTATGGGTTCGCAAAACATCTTTATCTCTAGTGGTAATCACTACTCGAGATCCTGAATGCAAAGTATTCTCTCCAATTAATTTCTCCACTTGTTTGATGTCATCAATATCATCAAGTACAATGAGGACTTTCTTGTTGCGAAATACTTCTTCAATCCCCTTCATTCCATCATCACTATCGTCAATGCTCCTTGTTCCAACGGGATGGCCGATGTCGGATACTAACTTTTTTTGCAACTTAACTAAGTCATCATCAAGAGATGTCTTCGCTCGAACATCTTCAAGGAAACAACAACATTTTCCAAAATGAGATGAGAGTTTGTTGAAAACAACCTTGGCGAGAGTCGTTTTACCGATACCCCCCATGCCATGAATCTTAATTATTCGCACATCGTCGGAGTTGATGTCCAATAATTTGCTTACTGCTCCTACTTGTTCATCGATCCCAACTAAATGTTCAGTCACCTTCCTATGTTTTGTCTTCAACGCTTTCACTACCTTCTCAATTACCAATTTGATTAGATCCCCATGGCTGCCACAATGGAAAAGCATTTTAGTGGGTCAAAATGTGAAATCATGATTATCTAGGCAAAAATGATGTTATTCAAGCATAGGATGAACTAGACAATAATCAGATCAATAATGGGACTTATAACAAGCTAGAAGTCTTAAGGGAAATCGGGGAAATAAGCATCTAGAAAGCAGCTAGCTTACCCTTTGTACTTCTTCACTTCCCACCCCTTTATGGCACCAACCTCCAAGAGAGCCTTTCTACACGCATCTACTTGCTCATTGCTCAACTTCTTCTCGCTTTCTAACTCAAGTATGGCATCACGATATAGCGAAGATTTTAACTTAACATCGTCAGGTTCCACATCATAGAAAATAGGGAGGATCTCTTTATTCCCTCCAGATCTCAAAGTGTTTGCCATGATTTGCCTGAGCTCGCAAAGGCACCATTTGCTCGAAGCATAGGTCTTAGAGAAGACAGGTATGTAGATCCTGGAGTTATCGATTGCTTGCTTAAGCGATCCAGCGATCGTTTCACCAACTCGGAGCTCTTCGTCGTCTAGGAAGACACGGATTCCGGCATCGTGCAAACTATGGTAGAGGACGTTGGTGAATCCAATGCGAGTATCTGGTCCTCTAAAGGTCACGAAAACTTGGTACTCACTTCCGGATGACGTCCCTGCATCTGAGCTCGCCATAGCAATAGGTAACTCAACTTAGCTTCTCTCTCTCACCCGACGTCCTTAACAAAGAAAGAGGCTGCGTCAACACGCTATGAGGAAGTAATGGAGTAGTTACAGGAAATCCAGTCAAATGCATACATTCAAATGGTTGAAACATAAAATCGTAATTTTCTACGACGATGACCATAAATAATGGCCGATAGAATGGAAATTAGCGAAAGACCAAAATTACCCAGCTTTGGGGACGAGTGCAGGTCCGAGTCCAAGGAGAAATCTGAAAATTCCCCTATCTCGATAAATTTCCCTAAATTATTGATAAATTCTAATACAGTTGATAAAAAAAATTATGACTCTTAATTTGATTGGAAGATAACATATTTAACGTCATCATAAATTTACCAATTTTCAAATGATACAATAAATCACCAACTGCTCAGAAATTTTACACGTGTCGTAAGTAAATTTCAGACTTTATGATAGGGCTTGTTTGCTTTTTGCTTTTTTGAAAAATAAATTAATATTTTGCTTTCTCGTCAAAATCTAAAATCCTAAGAGCACCAGAGCGGTGAGTCTGGGTACTCTGATCTACAATGAACGAGATTATTGACATTTGTGTAGAAGTTAAAACTCACGTGTCATTATTACCATATTGTCCTTCCTCGCTGATTATTATATTCACCCACAAACATTTAGTCAAAACTGCCCCCTGTCGGCAAGAGTGACGGGTCCCGTCGAGGAAAGATCTGAAAAATGTTTCGTAGTTGGTAGATTTATGAAGTTATTATTGGAACATTTCTACAATCGTTGGTTGAAAAGAGTAACTATCAATTTGATTGTCAGAAAACAAATTAGCAATTTATGAACATCATTAGGAAATTTACCAACTTTCGGATGAAATAGTAAATGATCAACTCTTCTAAAATTTTACAACTCTCGTAAGTAATGTCCAAAGAGTATGATAGATTTACCAGCATTGTAATAAATTCATGACTTACCAACTTTTTTTGAATTGTTAAAAAATGTTGTGGATGACTTTGTGGTTGAGTTGTCAATTGTTTTGTTCATTGTGATCAAACTCTGCTCTCACTAAGGCTAATTCTTGTTGATAATGACCAAAAATTGGTCATTTTTGGTTCAATAAATATGTATATATATTGTCACGCCCGAACCTTGAGTACGCGCACATCCCTTAGCGGTCGATTAAAATTTGCGACGTCCCAAGATGCGTCACCAACCCATTCTTTTTATCTTTCAATTAAATGCATAATACCTTACGTGCAAGCCATCAAATTCACGCATAATTTCATCCAAAAAAATGAGCGTAAAATTCTACGTAACGACTAATCCGTCACTAATTACACTAATTGTGATTAATTAAATAAATGATGATTAAAAATAAATAAATTAACTATTAATTAAACTAAACCAAATTAATTAACCTAACCATAATTAATTAACCTAATCATAATTACTTAGACTAATCGCAATTAAAATTAATCTAAACTAATCTTAATCTCAATTAAACTAAACCAAGCTTAATTAAGACTAATCCTCCTTAGCACTAATTTAACCCTCATTAGCACTAATCTAAACACCCCATAAGCGTAATTAACGGCCTAATCAACGATTAAAGAGTTAACTCACGGTTTCCGACAACGGCAGGCTCACGGCGACAATGACGAAAACACGAAACAACCACGGCTTGAACAGTTCAACGGCGTGGTGACAATCCCTCCAAGCCCTCACGGCCAAAAGGGGAGCTCGGCTTGGGGCTGGTCTTGGTGGAGGTGGCGGGCTGAGATGGGGTGACGAAGCTGGCAGTGGTGGTGCCGGTGGGTGGAGTTGGTGGCGGTTTGGTGGTGCTGGACGGTGAGGGTGAGGTGCTGGACGGTGGCGTTTGCGGCTATGGTGTGGCCAAGGGGGAGATGGAGGTGCTGGTTGGTGGTGGGATGATGGAGTAATGAAGATGGGATGAGGGGATGAAGGTGGTGCTGGGGTGGACGTGATGTGGCGTGAGGAATGGTGAAGATGATGAGTGGAGCGGTGGCTGGAGTGGTGCGGCAGAAAATGAAGGGGAAAGCAGAACCAAGTGGAGAGGAAAATGGAGGAGAGAAGAGATGAGGAAGAAGGAAACGTGAGGGAAAAAAAAAGAAATGAAGGAAGAAGAAGAAGATGGTCGGCTTTTGGGGGGGAGGGGGGGGTGGTTGAGGGAGAGAGAGAGAAGAAGAAGAAAATGAAACAAAGCAACCAAAGTTGTTGGGAAAAGTCTTCATGCCTCAAAAGTCTAAGCTCATCCAATCACCGTTTTTCCTCTAATTTCTCACAATTAAAGCCTTTTTGAGGTAAAAAAAAAAAAACCCCCACCAATTTCTCTACCCATCCGACTTTCCTTTTATTTTTCTTTTTGTCCAAAAACCGTTTTTCACAAAATTTTGGACTTGTCAAAAATTCGCTGAAAGATAAGACGACGTCCAACAAATAAATTGTGACACGCTCGAACGTTCGATTCTCGAAACCGAATTAAATTTCGTGGTTAAAATCGATCGAACGAATCGATCGACTTTAGTAACCGACATCCGTTGACATAATCCATATCGGATTTTCAGCTTTTAGGGGTTTTAGCGCGTTTGACATGCCAAGAATATCGTGGTTTGATAATTTTCCATCAAATTTGAACTGCATCTTCAATTAAAAAACGTCCAGACGACATGGTCACATGATCAAATTGAATCACGCATGATATCCTCTCTTTTAAAAATTCACAATTTTATATCCCGTACTAAAAACATTTTTGGCATTAAAAATCACCTGTTTTTTTCTAATTAAATACCAAAATTTCATATTTTCGAATATCATTCAAAAATCATTAGAATCCAAACATAAATTAATGATCAATTGCACAAACCAATCAACCATAATCATGAAATTTTATCCGTTCCCTAATTTCGATTTATAATTAAATAAATTACAAAATAATTGAATTAAAGCACTTAATTAAATGAACCTAAGAACGGTAAATTAATCAAACTAAAGCTAATTAAAAATCCTAACTACTCCACCTAACTAATTAGTTTGTCGCGTTTATATCCCTTAACAACCTCACCTAATAGATTAGTTAACTCGTGAGTGATCAATTTTGAGTAAAATAACCATAAGCGCATTGACGAAACAACAATTTCATATATCCAAATCAGGGGCCAAATTTCGGGATGTCACATATATAATCCAAGTCGAAATTCTATTTTAATTTAGTTATTTCTTTTTATTTTCTCTTAGTATTCCCACAATAAAGTTTGGAAAAAAAGCCACCAAAAATCCCAAATTATGCTATTGTTATACATTTGCCCCAAACTTTTTTCCGTGACATCAAAAATCTCAAAGTTATATATGCGTAAGACATTTACCTCATGTCCAAATTCCCCCAACAAACAATGTCAAAAATCTATTTACATAGACGTTAGAAGGTAAACGGTGTTAACATGGCACTCACTTGAACCACTCATTTCAATCACAACATTAATGGAAACTAAAATTGTTTTCATCTAAGATTGGAAAAGAGTTCTATTTTTAAGTTTTTGAAGGAAATTTTTTTTTTTTTTTTGTCTATTTTACATATCCTTTTTAAGTTCCTATGCTTAAATGAGTTAACTCAATCATGTCTAATATCAATAACTAACTATAAAACATTAAATGTCTTCAACATTTTCTGCAATTTACCCTAATTTTTAATCCCCAGTTGTGGAATTGCGCAGTGATAATGCAAAGGACAGCTCAAGTAATGCCTGAGTCAATGACCAAATGACAACCTCACTCGATCGTGCTCTGTCTATCCTGAAACGTTTTGACAAATTCGCCCGATGTTCAATGCATCGCTTATCGCTTTTGGATTCAACTGAATATTTTACAAGGTGAGAGACAAACTAAAATTCAGCAGCAACTAACACAAAATAACAGTCCGAGAAAACTCACATTTGGGGGAGTTCGTTCGATTGGATGGACGGCATGACGATGGCCTTTTTGGAATAAAAGAATCTTAATGGAAATCCATCCTTCTCCACACGTAGATACCGTAGTGGAGTGCTGCTATTGTCAATTCCATTTCATCAACAAGGCTATTTAAAAACTTACAATGGACGACCATGCCGGCCCGGTTGAGCTGTCTTTTGTTGGATGGATCTTGACAGGATTGCCTCGTTAGAAGATGATAATCACATACTCCCGTGTGCTTAGGACACTGTTTAGCTGTCATGAAATAGGATAGCAACTCCTTAGTCTTCTCGTTTTGTTTGTTCACGCGATGGCTAAGTGGAACAGTCAATTCATCTTGCTTGTAGATGTGGCAGAAACACGTCATGAGAAAAAAAAAATGGAGTAGCTATAGGAAAACCAATTAAATGGTTGAAATAGAAAGACATTTTTTTTAAGACGAAGACGATAAAACCAAATGCTGTTGGCCGATGAGAAAAATGACTAAAGTCGTGGCTAAACAAGTGGCCGACCGAATGGAAGTTAGGAAAAGGCCTAAATTGCATTTGAAGTTATTCGGCACTGAAGGGTAGGGTTCAGTCGAGATTTTCCCTTGTTGGTAGATTTATGAAGTAATTGATAAATTTCAATTACCATTGATTAAAAAAAAGAAAAAAGAAAAGAAAAGCATGACTGTTAATTTGATTGTCAGATAGCCTGTTAGTAACATAGCAACACCATTAGAAATTTACTAACTTTCAAACGAATTAGTAAATCACTAACTCTTCTTAAATTTTACAGGTGTCTTATGTCAATTGTGAACACTATAATAGATTTACTAACATTACAATAAATGCATAACTTAGCAACTGTTCTGAATTGTTACAAGTTAGTAAAATATCAACCATATAAAGAATTTGCCAACATCTTAATAGATTGGGCGGCACTCCCACGGCGGGCGACCCCGATTTAGGGTTTCAACGAGGACGATCTTTGTCGAACTCCACAAGGTGTTAGAATCTGGTAACTCTTGCTGAATCGGATCGTTAAGAGACAAAATTAACGCCCGGATCTCGCCCGAGAGCGAGGAGCCATAGACAGAGCGAGTGATTCCACCGAGCAGTCTACCCGAGTGGTCGTGGGTCATACTAGCAATCGATCCTCTGTTAGACGCCGTGGGAAAGGAGCCGTCCGTTGATCTTCAGAACCAAGACCGATTAGGGCTCGGCCAAGAGGAATGGCCCTTGGAATCCTTTTGATGGACTCGTTGCTGGAGAGAGGCTAGGGCAAAAGCAGAATCGATAATCTGATCTGGGGACATCCGAAAGCGGCGAAAGATGAAGCTGTTCCGCGCCTTCCAGATTTCCCAAAGAATGCTTGCGACCTGCTCAAAATTTGGTAAGTGTCGCGACCAATTTTTCGGGTGTGAACCACCTAGAGTTTGGCTAATGGATTGTTAAGCCTAGACCTAACTCGGGCTCTCCCAAGCCCATACCAATTCGCAACTTAGGTTCAAGTTTTTAACATGCAATTGATTTTCAATTAGGAGTCGCCACTAATCTATTTTTGGCGGGTTGATTAGAAACCCAAGCAAAGTAACAGGATATTTACTTTACTCCTACAAACCAGAGATTTATGAATTCGGGGACTTGGTTACGCTAGATTTCTCTAACGCCCTTTCGGTACCTTTCTCTTTTATTTCGAAAAATGTTTGGCAGGCAGCTTGAATTGATTTTAAAATTATTTCCCTAACATGTGAGGCGATTATGCGGGTGCACAAACCACCAATTTACCATCCAAGAAAGCAATGAATGAATTGCAGGACTTACCTCGTAGCAACGAAAGCATCTGCGTTGTTAGTTTAGAATTCACATCAACAATCCTAAATATGATTTCTAATTAACACGCAATTTCTCTTTTTGTTTTCACTTATTTAATGATAATCATGCAATGCATGCTACTAATCTAAGATGATATGACATAGCAATATAACCTAAGTTGTATGACATGAGTAAAATAATTTCTAAAGAAATGCAATGATTAAATGTGCAATCTAAATTAACCTAATGACTTAATTCTAATGACGGCAATTTCTAATTAAATGAACCTAGCAACAATCACTAAATAACGTGCATTTCGTGACCCTAATGCTATATTGCACATGATTTTTTTTATTTTCTTAATAAGCATGCAATCTATCCTAATATAAAACTAACATCTTAAATCAATGCATCTTTTTTGGATTTTATTTAAGGAATTCAAATAAATAAATTTCATATTCTAAACATGCAAAATAATCCTAAAATAAGTAATTCTAACATAAACCTAATCTAATTCAAATGTTTTTTTTTTTCCTTTTACGGGAGCGAACAAATAAAGGCATCAAAAACAGCACGGCACCAAATCAAGCAAGATATCATCCATGTCCATTTAATTTTGGAAAATAAATTGACGTATCGTATCTCGTGCATGAGATCGGATTGGCCAATTTTAAATAAAACCGCGAATTGAATCTCGAGCGTGAGATCGGATTGGCGATTTTTCCGTGCGATTGCGAGTCATATTTCGAGCGTGAAATCGGACCGTCAATCGTATGCACGTTGTGAAATTAGGAAGATTTCCCAATTTAAAAGATACTTTATATTTGTGGATACGATAGCATCATTTAAAGATTCATACGAGATAGCAATTTCACAAATTAGGCAATAAAAATATATGAAGATTAATTTGATGAAAATTATTACCTAAATTGCAATATCACTCGGATACCGTTTCCAAACTCGAGAGGGACAACGAATCATGCGAATTGCGGTGATGATGGCTCTGAGCTCGGTGGAGGACTCGCCGGAGCATCGAGGATCGTCAATATCACTGGACTAATCTGGTGGTGTCGAGCAATGATGATGGGTCGATAAATTTGTGATGGATGCCGGAAGTTCCAAGAGATGGGCCTGCCTCACGAAGGCTCTCTTGGACTTCAAACTGACATGGTCCTTTTGACCGGGTTCACGTGCCCCTCTGACCCGAATAACCTGCACACACACAAATTCCACACCACAAGCAATGGAAAAAAAAAATCTTCAAATTTAAAGCCAAGCCTTTGTCGAGAATCCTTCGGTTTGTTGCCGTAATTATGTGAATTTTGAGGCTCGGATGGCGGTGATGGACAGCGATGGTGATGACGATAGTGTGAGCGGCGGTTTATGGACTAGATCGCCAACGATGATGGACCGAAAGTTGATTGTCCAGGCTTGACCTTGACTCACCGATGCTGGGCTGATGTTGAATGACCGCTTGGGATTGCTGGAGTTCAGTTAAAAGGCCTTCTATCTTGCCTCTAAGTTAAAAGGCCAGAAATTCCATGCACGCATGCAAGGATAAAGAGGAATTGTCGGTGCTTGCCGAGCAGTGTCACCAGGTCAGTGGAACGTTGGGCTTACTCCTCAAAATAAATTGCTAAGATCGCTCGTAAGGTGTCCGAGGATGATGACGAGATGCACTGATGATGTGATGAAGTGATCTGCGCATTCTTGATGGCGTGGCCACATGAGGGACTCCTTTTTGAGATGACTCCTTGAAAACGTGGACTAGATGTAATGGATTATGCTCTCTCCTTGAACGAAACGTCGCCAGCCCTTCGCCGCCTTCTCCCTTTTGTTATGCGAACAGGATTCTCTCTCTGCGATCTGGTCTTGTGACAAAACCGTCGAGCTTTTCTCCGATCTCTCCTGGTATATCTCTCTTTCTCCAAAACCCCTTTTGTTGTGCGGCCGTATATTCAATGTGTGGCCTCTTCCCCCTGTCCGTACATGCGCAACACCTTTTATATGGGAAAAATTTAGATCTTTGAAGCGTATTTTATTTCCAATTTCACTCGTGCATAATTCTCTAAATATATCATTGCACCACACGTGATATTCTCTTTTGTATTTTTCACATATTCTATCCAAAATTTTCCTTTTTACTCGAAAATACATCACTTGACGTATATTACCTAAATATATGAAAAATCTCAATAGAATAAATGAAAAATCTTGTGTTCGCCGACGGTCCAATAAAATAAAATAAACAAAAATGTTCCTAAACTATATGCCATGTGATTTTTTTTTATTTTGATAAAAATTAGCCTTAAAAATTATGCAAAAATTTAGGTGTCAACAGTAAGCCTCTGTTTTGATTGAG
This sequence comes from Eucalyptus decipiens, assembly GCA_014182575.1. NCBI lineage: Eukaryota > Viridiplantae > Streptophyta > Magnoliopsida > Myrtales > Myrtaceae > Eucalyptus > Eucalyptus decipiens. The sequence goes on along the minus strand of CM024612.1, from coordinate 15,794,066 downwards.
GAAATTTGCTAACCATGAGTCCATTCGGGTAGGGGTATAAGCAAAAATATTGAGTTGTACTTTTGAATGAGTCCAAATGCGTTGAGTCCAAGGGCAATGCAAGAAAAGGTGTTCTCGTTGTTTCGGGAGGCGCCACAGACTGGAGTTGGAATGATCCTTCTGCATAATAGATTGTCCCTAGTTGGTAATGCATTCTGACATACTGACCATAAAAAATTACGAATCTTGGGTGGCGTTTGTGCTTTCCATATCTTTTGCCATACAAGTTTGGGTGGTTGGTACAAGTGCATAAAATAAAATACTAGCACTATAAGGAACGAACATCTCGATAAATTGGCAGATTACCACCTTCTGTGGAAATTTTAGTAATACACGTACCTTATTAGGAATTTGCTGAAACTCCCTTGAATTAGTAAGTAACTACCTTAAATAGAAATTTTAACACGTCATGAGGAAATAATGGAGCAAGTGAATGTCCAGAATAAAAGTAGGTAGCCGCCGTTAAAACTAGCCTCCCGAACTTGTATTTGAAACCTAAACTAATCGGACAGGGTTTGGAGTCTTTTGGAGATAACTATCTGAGGTTGCGCCCGGTGAAAGGTAGCCACCTCTTCCCGAGTAAGTTCGGCGAAAAATGGTCCAAAAAATCCAGATGTTTAAGCAGTCATTGTTGTCTTTCAAGGTGAGTGGCATTGAGACCATATGTTCTCTTTAGAGAATTGATATGACTATTATTATGATTGACGACGGGTTGGTTGGTGCATTGCATTTTGGCCCGCTTTGAACTGAACGCCATGACGATGGGTTTTTTTGTAGCATTTACGAATGCTCTCCCTTGTCTCTTGTAGGAGGCCAAGGTTCGAAAAAATCTAATGCGAATCCATCCTTCTCCAAAAGTGGATGCGGTAGTGGAGCACTGCTTTGTCTCCTCCATTTTATGAACAGGCTATTTAAAATATCACAATGGACGACCATGCCGGCCAGGCCGAGCTGGCTTTCTCTGGATGTACCTCGACACGATTGTCTCATTAGAAGACGATAATCACATGCTTCCGTTGGCCGGCGCTTGAGGACACCATTTAGCTCTCATGAAAAAGGATCGCATCTCCTTAATGTTCTTTTGTTTGTTCGTGTGATGGCTAAGAAAAATGCTCAAATCGCCTTGCTTGTCCTTTGGCCTTTTCATAATTTCTTGTGATCAAAAGGGACTCTTATTTCCAATTATGTTTTTTGATGCAGAGAACTAAATTGGAACGCTGCCGATCAATGAGAAACGGGAAGTAGTTAGTTTTGACAACGGAGACGATAAAATCAAATACTATCGGTGGATGATAAAAACAAAATGTGGCTAAATCAATGGCCGACGGGAATGGAAATAGATAGCACAAGGCCAGAAATGTCCATCTTTTTGCAAGTTATGTCTACTTTGGGCTGCGGTTGATAACATTTCTGTTCAAAAATTATTTCTCGAAACAGAAATAGTTTTTTTTTGTTTCGTTTTCGAAAAAATTTCTATATAAAGATGCCAAGTTCGAATCCCAACGGCGTGCCGACTTAATCACCGGTGTGAGTGTGGTGGCCGACAAAATTTCTATCGTCCCTTTGTTTCCGGTTACCAAAAAAAAAAAAATCTGAGTATAAGAACGCGCTTGGTTTTTCTACTCCCGAAAATTATATAAATTTATTTTTTTCTTTATTTTTTTTTTAATTTTTTATTATATTTTCTATTTTTTCTTCTTCTTTTTTTCTTTTTTTCTTTTCTCTCCTTCTTCCTCTTTATGGCCGATCACGACCGACCGGGCGAGATCCAACAAGTTCACCGGAGCCTCGCCAGATCCGGCAAGGGCTCGAGGCTCGGCCTCGCCGGTGGCCTCTGTGGCCAGGCGAGCCTCGCCTGGGCTTGGCGAGCGCGAGGCCAACCTTATGCTCTGGGCGGCGAGGCCCGGCCTCGCTAGCGGGCAAGCACCTAGGTAAGATCGAGCCTCACTATGCCTAGCCCAACCATGGCAAGGCTTAGGCTGACGAGCCTCACTATGGCGCGGCATCTTTGGGGACCAGCAACCCTCCGACAAAGTCACTGACATCTACCATGGCCAAGGCTGGTGATCGGCCAAAAGAAAAAAGAAGAATAAAAGAGAAAAGAGAAAAATTGTTTCTAAAAATTGTTTTCTCAGAACAAAAATAATTTTTTTCTTTCTTGTCTCTATTCTAAATATGTTCATAGGAATAAAAAAAATAATTTTTTTTTTTTCTTTTTTTTCTCCCCAAAAAAAAAAATTTTATTTCTCAAACACATTTCTGTTTTTTTTTTTTTCTTCAATTAAAGAACAAAAACTTTGTTCTAAGGAACAGAAACAATTTCTTAACAAATAAGCCTTTATGTCTCAAACCAAAGTCATTTTTCCTGTGACACACATGTCTCTTCCATCACACAAAATCTTCAGTTTTCAATGGAGGATTTCGCTCAGGTTTAGCAGAAGAAGAGGCGTGTTCCTTCCGAGTTAGTCCTCTGCCATCTGACTGAGACTGACCTGATGTTTTCAACGTGGAATGTGGCCGTGTCAGCACGTCACGAGGAAATAATAGAGTAGTTGTCAGAACACCACTCAAATGCTGTTGGTCCACTAGAAAAAGGTTAAAATAGAAAGTCCGTAACATTTTACGGCGAAGACCATAAAATGAAATGCTATTGGTCCATGACGAAAAAAAGAAAAGAGATAAACATGCGGCCATGCAAATTGCAAATATTTTTAAATGGCTTGTTCGTTGATTAGAGAACTACAATTGCTGGATACAATATTGACATTTGTGCAAAGGATGAAACTGACGGGTCCTCATTAGAGGCGTATGTTGCTGTTAAATTAGTAGATGGGATCAAAAATACGTTTGTTTTACAACGATTTTGGTTTGTTTAATTTGACTTAGATAAATAAATGCGAGTTCAGCTTTTCTGAGTGGACCGTTTCCAACCTCAAATTGCAGATGATCGTTTCAACTAATATCATTTGGTTAAGTCTTTGATTTCCTTTCCACTGGTCGGAAATTGCTCAATTAAACCATGGGCTGATACCAATCTACTTGCTCTAAACATGGTCCGAATGGGGACGCCCTACAGTTGTCGTCAAAACCTCCCCTCTTTAACTTTTCTCTTATTCAATTGATGAAATGAAACAAATTCTGATATCCACTCAAATCAGATGGTGGAAAGAGAAGTCAATTTGAATCTTTCATATGAACATAATATTAATAACTCACAAAAAGAGGAGAGGAATGGTGGTGCGGTTTAATAATTAGAATTTTTCTAAATAACATATCAAAGTGGGTCATTCCTTTGATACAAAAATATCAAAAGGTTGAAAGTAGTGAATGTGGTCACGTCGAGACATCATGAGAAAATAATGGAGTAGTTATAGGACTTAAAAAAAAAAAGAAATAAAGGAGTAGTTACAGGAAAACCAATCAAAATGCATAAAATCAAATGATTAAAACAGAAATTGTAATATTTTACGACTAAGACCATAAAATCAAATGCTATTGGCCTACGAGGAAAAAAAAAAAAGGAACAGCGTGTATAGGAAAACCAATCAAAGCCTTGTCCCTTGTGGGAGTCTTTAGGAATCCATCCTTTTCCAAACGTAGATGCCGTAGTGGAGCACTGGTTGTCACTTTCATTTAATCAACAAGGCTATGGAAAAACTAACTCTGGTTCCTTTCTCTCTATTTTTCAGTATTTCTTTTATTTTACGTGTTCATCATCCCAATTGGACGTTTAAACAACCCCTGCACCATCCGTGTGCCCGCACGAGTACCTCCCGTTGCCCGAACACTGGACAAAATGGATTGGGCTTTCCGCACAACCATCCGGACTCCCGGACTGCTATGTCCGATTGCCCGGCCTATGGACCTTCAGGAAAATGGCTCGAACATGTGCCTGTTTCAAAACACTTGAAACGAATATAGCAGCAACGGCATATTTCGGCATGGTTAGAAGTGATTTTGGAGTCATGAAAACTAATTTATGGTCAACACTAGTTCGTGGGGTTTGGCCTGATTTGCATGTATAGCCTCGAGTACCATTATTTTCTGTGAAAAGAAGAGGGAAGGGGGGAAGAAATAGTGATAGCCAGTAGGCCTCAATCTATTTTTAGTAGAGTCATCATCAACATTGGAATCACTACCTTAGGTAAGGGGAAGATACTCATCCATTCTATGTTGCTGTGAAGGAGGAGAAAAACAGAAGAAAAAAATCAAAGAAAATGGTAGTGTCCCCATATACTTTGCCTCGTGTATGGGGTGCTCTCCCGTACTTACTCTTCAGTAATGCTACCCTTTTATACTATGCAAATTCACACAAACGCTTCTTTGCATGCATTTTCTAATGTTCAATGCATGAAATATTCTATGCCGAATGACACATTAGCAAATTTCAATATGAAATTAAAGTACCGCATTCTTTCCTTCTAAATTGTGGATTGAAATTTACTTTGTAGGTTGAAACAATGTGAAAGATGATCACCTTCTTATTTCTTTTTTTATATGATTAGAGTGTCAAAATATGTTGATTTGTCATGCTAGGCAAGATTTTCCAAGCCTCTTGATGCATAATCGTCAACAGCAGCCACAACAATACAAAATAGCCACGAGTTTTTTCTAATCTTTTATCCCAAAAAAAATGTAAACTTGAGTTTGGAGTAAAGATCATTGAAAAATTAAATCATAAAGAGGGTACATAGACAATGTAACCAAAAGAACGATAGCCACAAAAAAAAAAAAAAAAAAAAAAACCATTGAAAAACTCTTTAAAGCATGACACACCTTGATTAAGCTCCGTAGTTTCAAATCATATACGAATCCATAGTTTCAACTCATATACGAAGCCATTGTCTGAAAATTGAAGAAAGACCACATTCTTTAAGTGTATATTGGTTGGGAGCCAAAGCCCGAGCTTAAAAGCAAAGACCGAATTAAAAAAATGAATGCCTTCTAGGCAAAAAGGCCACAAATACAGTTTATCCCTGGCCAATGGTGACATTTTCTGGGTTTGCTTTGCTGGCCGCCACTGGCATCAATTACAAAAAAATGGGCAAAGTATATCATCCTCCTGGCTCTGCTTTCAGCTAGTGTCCTTTAGACTCGATGGCGAGCGTCCTCTGACTTCTTTCGGAGCAAGGCCTCACCACTTCTGCTGTCAAAGAACCAGCCAGCGTGCCGTCTTTTCCCGCAATCGACATCACATTCTGTAGAAGCTCCGGCATTGGAACGACACTCTGCCCAGCCTTCTCCTCTGCTTTCATTCCTGTTTGAGGTTAATCGAACGGGAAAAAAACAGGGGAGGATGAAGTGGACGATAACTGTTGAAGCTCAGGGCATTGGAACGACGCTCTCCCCAGTCCTCTCCTCCTCTGCTTTTAATTCCTGTTCCTGTTTGAAGTGGCTTTTAATCAACCCGTAAAATAAGTCTCACAATTATCTTGCTTCATGAAATTGGGTTGCGGAAGGACGGATTCTCACTAGCTGATAAACCAACTTGAGAGAGAGAGAGCCAGAGACAGAGAGAGAGAGGAACTTTTACTCTCTAGTTATAAATTATTGGGCAAAAGAGATGAAGAATCAACAACAATGTAACAAAAATTGAAACTTGGTTCACCGATGTGACTGTACAAATTAGTGAACTGCATCAAGAAATCGAGCAAAACAGCAACAAAATAGCTCCAAGTTGCAGTGTTTATTTAACAACTCTACATCTACCCGAACGATTACATTGACAACCCAATTTCAAACAGAGACTTAGATCAAAAACCTCGCTGCCTTCTTTCAATTCACCGTTTATCCTCAACAAACAAAATTACAAAATTACCAATCCAGCAATCCCCAACTTCCTCAACCCAGGACAAAAAGAAAAATACAAAATACAAAAGCAGTGTATTCTTCAACAAGTTAAAAAAAAAATAGCCGAAATGAGAAATTACCGCCCAGAGGCTCCAATCTTCTTTTTGTTCATAGCGAGGGCTTTTGGAAGGAAAACGGCCGAGAGACAAGTGCTCTCCCCAGCATATTCTCCTCCGCTTTAATTCCTGCTCCTGCTCCTGTTTGCAGTGGCCTTTACATCAAAACTTGAAAATCTTAAATAAAGTATTTGAGTTGCTTTTGGAACACACATCCTACATGCCCGGACCCAACCACATGCAAATTCAAGTAACACTCAATTCCATCAACTTCAAGGACATAAGTCGCTTGATTAGTGGACAGGTGGACCATGTAAGTCATGTTCTTGAAACACCACCGGTTGGCAAAAATTTGTGAGTCATGAAATCAATATCTCATTCTTTTAATGTTCTATCTTCAAGGTAGAAATCGCAATTTCCAAACTCATTTCCATAATGTATAGTATTACATAAAGGATATGCTAAACTAAATAATTCGCTCTATAAAAAATGAAAATTGCATTTCAAAAGAAATTCCAAGCTATTCTATATATCTCTTCTAGACATTGAAGTTTTTTAAATCATTTGCGGCAAAAACTGACCTTGTCTTGTAGACTCGCTACGAATATGGAACTTTCTTATGTATAAAAAAGGAAAGGAAAACAGGAAAAAGCAAAGAAGAAAATGAACAATGTCATATTATCGGAAAATTGCTGGGCCTGGACAATGCTAAACTAAATAACCACACCACCAATCAAACATTAGGTGTTGTTTTCTTTAGTCCGAAAAAAAAAAAAAAAAAAGGCATTCATTGGCAAGACCGTGCTTTGCAAGTGTAGTTTTTTCATGAATTACCCACTGAAACACATTTCAGGTTCTTTCTACAATAACTTCGTTGCCCGGTTGTCTTTTCCATAAACTTTGGTTTCACAAAGCCCCATCATATTAACTGCAAATCATCAAACTGAAAATTCTCTTACTGACGTAAAGTAGACAAGCCTTCCCTCCTCCTCTTTCTCTCTTTGTTGTTTATTGATCTGCAATTTCTCCTCTATTTGAAAGTGGGCATGCATGTATATTTTTTACTTGATCGAGTTCTATAGATGACAACCTTGAAACGTGCACTATTGGCGCTTATCGATTCAATTAGTAAGCTTTATTGTACATATAACATGGTGTCGTAGGAGTCAAAAACAAAAATCATCATCCGCAACAAGAAGGATTAGTAGGTGTAGTTAAATGGATAGAAGAAAATAACTTAACACCACTTCGGTTAAATTGATGGACCACGTGAGTTATGCTCTAAGAGTGCCATTTGAGCAAATTTTCTACGACGCAATGAAAGAGTACATGATTTTTTTTAGCTTCCTAACGTAGCTATGAAAATCGCAAAGTACCAATCTCATCTCCATAATAACTAGTATAAGTAAGAAGTCAGTATAACTTAAAACTCTGCTCATTTCATGGAAAATAACTTTCGAGAAAACATTTTCCAAATTATTTGGTGTTCGTTTCACGGAAAATGAATTAGTCAAGGAAAATGTTTTCCACTATTAAAAAAAAAAACAACTTCAAAAGTGAGGAAAATGTTTTTCATTTTTAAAAAGTAAAAAGCGTTTTCCATAACTTCTTCCACCTTATATTCTTTCACCAAATATATTTTCCTTTTATTATTATGTTTTTTTAATTGAGTTTTTAATTTCTTTTCTTTTTCTTTTTCTTTTTCTACCCAATTCTTTTCTTCTTCCTTGGCCGATCGCCGTCCACGGCAGTGGTTGACGACTAGCCACAGGCCAACCGAGCCTCGCCATGGTTGGCGAGCTCCTTGTTGGCCTATGGTGAGGTGGCGAGGCTCCACCTCGCCCAAGGCCAAATCCAACGAGGGCAAGGCTCGTGCTACTCAGCCTTGGCAAAGCTCGAGCTCGTCTAGATTTGGTGAACTATGAGCTCACCAATCCACGTCTTGGTCACTCATCCAGCAACCGGCCATTATCAAGGCACACAACAGAACAGGAAGGAAAAGGACAAAAGAAGAAAGAAAAGAAAATGAAAGATTAAAAATATTAAAATTCAATTTTAAAATAAAAATTATTAAAAATTCAAATTTTGAAAATATATATTAAAATTAAATTTTTTTGTCAATTAAAAAATAAAATTCAATTTTTTTAGTAATTTTTCCCAAAATAACAAATCAATAACAAACAAAGTGAAAAATATTTTCTACTCTATTTTTAGGTTTTAACTAAACACTAGAAAATATAATCATTTCTTGAAAAATGGCACTTGAAAAATATATTTCAAAAACGTTATATTTTTCACAAAATGAATCGAGCCTAAGTAAAAACAAGACTTACCTAAACAATTAACTCCTTATTTGAAAGACTTATGAAACATAAAAACATCTTTAAGTAATAAGAAATGAACAATGATTTCTCTTCTGGATTAATGAAGTTCTTCCACTTATTTTTATAACAATTGACCTTGTCCTGTTGCTTATCCGATATTTTGGAACTTTTTAGTGGACAGAAAGGATAGAAAAAGGAGAAAAAGGAGTAGAAAACAATAAAAGGAAAATGAGAAAAACACAAATGAGAAAATAGAGGAGAAATTGCAGGTCAATTTGATCGGTGTCAAAACAAGTGAGAGCAATTTAAATGCATTTTTATCCGTCGATGACTTCTTGCTTCGATAACAATAAAAGAATTGAAATACGAAATCTCTCTTATTCAGTTAATCAAACTACGAGATGGAAAGCAGGTTTGATTGGACTTACATTTTGGTGCTTGTAATACTCCAGGAAGCCCGTAAAGCTTTTCTTGCAACCGGAGATATGTATGTCGCAATCATTCGGCAATTTGGTGTTCGATAGATCAATCAAACTTTCCAACGATCCGCATCCAATAACTTGTAAACAATCCAAGAACTCTAGCTCGTCAAGGCCTTCGATGACTTGTAGCCGTTCGTTGTCAAAAGGTATAAACTTTTGAGGTTTTTTAAGTTTGACAAACCACCAAAATTTTGCACATTAGGACAATCAGCAAGGAAAAAGCGTTTCAATGATTCTGACATACCAACAATTTGCATCTCAAGTATGTTAGGGCAAACTCTCAGCTCAAAGTCTCGCAACTTATTGAAGGCTCCTAGCGGAAGGATTAGTGTCCCTTCACCACTAATCAACTTGTTAGTAGACTCATTATTATCGTGCCCAGCTTCCCCCAAATCAACTAGCCTGCCGAAGGATTCACAGTGTTTAATAAACAATTGATCAAGTGATTCCAACCAAGAAAATTGGAGCTCAACTAGCTTGGGACAATATATTACTTCGAAAAAAACCAACTTCCTCATACTTAACCTGAATCTTTCGAGGCTCTCACATTCCTCTATAGTCAAAACCCTTATATTTGGAAGTTGAAGCCCATCGAGTTCAAATTCTTGCATTGGAGACCTATAGAGCTTTAAGCATTAGGGGTGTGCAACCGGTTCGGGTCAACCCGGTTCCCGGATCGGCCCACCCGGAAAACAGGGTCGGGAACCGGTTCCGGTTGAAACCGGTCCGGGAACCGGTTCCCAAATATCAGACCCTGTTTGAACCGGTCCGGGAACCGGTTCCGAGGGATTACCCACCCGGGAACCGGATCGCCCGGACAGGTTTTGGAACCGGTTGGAGAACCGGTTTGGGAACCGGTTTGAAGCCCCCAAAACGCACGATATGTCTGTCTTTCTCCTTTCCTTTCTATCTCTGCCGAAATCCCTAAATCGCGAAGCACCCGTCTTTCTCCTTTCCTTTCTATCTCTGCCGAAATCCCTAAATCGCGAAGCACCCAAGCACCGACGCCGCCTCTGCCGCTCTCGTCGGGCGTCGCCCCCTTGCGCTCGCACCACCGCCGCCATTCCGCCGGTCATCTCGAAGCTCGGCAGCCGCCGACCTCCGCCAAGCTCCACCGGTTTTGCCCGCACCGGAAACCGAAGCATCCAGCCCCCGCTGCAGCGCCCGCCTACGTCACTTGCGTCTACTCCGGTGGGTACTTTGCTTTCGCTCCGTCGCGTTCCCCGATCGATGGTTCTTTCTCGACCCACCTCCGTGCTTTTGGACTCTCGTCTTCCCCTCTGTTTCGCCTCCCTTTTCATTTTCTAACCGGGAGTTGGGTTCGTTCCTTCCTCAATCCCCGCCTCCTTCTTCTTCGGCTAGGGCTCTGTTCTTCAAACTAGCAATTTTATTGCCCCTAAATCCACATCTTCGTGCTTTCCTCGCGAGCATTGGCGAGAGAAACGTGTCTCGCATAGGACATTTCTGCGTGTTTGAGCTCTAATCGATGGAGATGATATAGGGAGAGATATCTCTCTAGCATCATGAAACTTGAAAATATTAAGAGAGAATTCCATGCCTTGTCAAAAATATGAGGGGGTCACTTTTACACCTTGTTCTCAATGTACTCATCGCTCATCCTCATGAGAATTTCTTGCGGTTTAACATGTCTTTGTTTTTGCTTGCGTAACTCTCTTTCCCGTCGTTCTTTTCAAATTCTAGAATCATTTTTAAGAAGCCCTTTTTCTTTTTCTTGATTGGTTACGTGATGTTGTAATAATAAAATTTGTTTCCAATTTATTGTAAAATCTTTCCAGCTAGTCAAACTAATGAAGTGTGCTTAAACCGCCTCTTCGTAACTGTCCCCTCTCGCCGCTTTGCTCACCATCCTCTTGTGGTCCAATCCAGGTACGTTGAGGCACCGTAGTTGTCTCACGTTTCTTTTATGTAGAGCAATAACATGGATTTAGCTTCAGTTTTCATTCGGTTCCTTTCGAATTTGATTCGTACCTATTTTGCTTCGCATTCTGCATGTCTCGGTCAATGGGAGGGAACTCCCGTGTTTGTCTTTTTGTTGGGGGAATGGTTATTGGAAAAAGCGAAGGGTGTCTTTGAGCTTCTACCGTTGAAAAGGATAAGGTCGTGTTTTTAGATGTGCATCCATTACGAAGGCTTTCGCAGCTGCGATACTTGTTATGATAAGCTTTTGGGTAGTGAATGCATCTAGAGTTAGGTGGTCCTATTGGTCGATTGTTCGCCCTTTATGTACTTATGTCTGATGTCCGGGCTGGTGCTAGTGCTTGGTATCTCCGAAATTCGAAAAGAGATTGTGAAATTTTCGTTCTTGGGTCAGAACCGGAATAGAGAAGCCCGATTACCTCGCCACGGTGGACGTGGATCCGGACTCGCCCGGCTACTCGAAGGTCATCCACAGGCTCCCAAAGCCCCTACCCGAGAATGTTTTTATTTTGACTAAGTTAAATATAATTTGATGGATGAGTTAATTATATTGCAGAGCACCTCTTTTTGAAGTCCAAACCGATAAGTGGAGTGCTTCGTTCATTTTCTCGGGATCCAAGCCATTCTGATTGTGCTGTCCATTAGGTAACATTAGTCATTTTTTATTCTTTTTTCACACTAGTATTATTTCTGTCCTTAAATCTACATCCATCATGAGATATCTTTGTCAATGCTTTAGTTAGAATGCAATCATGCATTATGCTGTAATTGGCTACTCATGCATTAGCAGATAACTTATCTAGACTTGCTTTTCTAAGGTTAATTTTTTTGCAAAACAGGTTCCAATATAAACAGGGTCAACCCTGTTCCCGGACCGGAAAAATAGGGTGGGACGAGAACAGGGTCCAATGAAAATGTGGGTAGGGAACAGGGTCCAAAAGGAGAACCGGTTATAACAGGGTAGGGAACAGGGTCCAGGTCTAGACCCTACCCACCCTGGACCCGCTCACCCCTATTAAGCATGACAAATTAATGAGATTCCGAGAGAGTGATGCGCTGGAATTGAAATTATCAATTTGTAGCCCTTGTAGAGATGGGGGAAGTTGCGGAAAGGTTTGCAGGTCCAATCCAAACAAACCAAGTTGGTTTAGCAAAGGAAGGGAAGCCAGCTCAGAAGGAACATAGACATTGCGAAGTCCTAATCTCAATGTAGTTAATTTGGATAACCTACCAATCCACCTTAACTCACCGGTGCAAGGTTTATCTCCTCCTCCCCGTGAAATTAGATCCAACTCAACCAAATTAGTCAAGTTCGAAAGATCCGGGACTACTTGAAGCGATGTAGACTGTACATGTAGATGGGTTAAACTTGTTGGGAGGACCAGTGACTCTTGAATCTTATCACAGGCTACCAACTTCAACCTTTTCAGGTAAGTGAGCATGCTAATGCTCTTTGGAACTTCACTTAATTGAGTCCCTATTAGATCTAGTCTTCTTAGAAAGGGTAAACTTCCAATTTCATAAGGAATTTGACCTTTCAAAAGCGACTATCAACACAAAGCACTTCTAGCTTTTGGAGCATTCCAATAGCACTAGGTAACTCCCATGAATTTGTTGAATCTAATCCATCATAGTAATTGACAAAGTACAACTCACGTAATGATTTCAACTTCCATATGGAATCCGGGAGTTTCTTCACTTTACAATGTTGTATAGAGAAGTGCTGCAAATTCAATAGGTTCCCAATTTCTTCAGGCAAATCTTCAAGACCATAGCAATTATAAATACTCAAGTAAATTAGATACTTCAACTTCCCAATAGAGCTGTCAATTTTCCTCAAATTGAAACAATGTTCGAAAGTAAGCCTCTCTAAATACGGACATCCAAAGAAGTTTGGTATTCTAGTTATTCTGTCACAACATGCAATAGAAAGAACTTTCAATTTTCTGGCTATCTGTCAAAATAAATGCAATATTCAATGAATGAACAATCAAATATTACTATCAAAGAAAATATAATCGAAATACAAATCTTGATTAAGCTCTGTAATTTCAAGTCATCTATGAAGTCAACTTGTGTAAATTCAAGAATGACCACATTCTTGAAGTATATATTGGCTGGCTTGGATGTTGCAGAAAAAATCCAAACAATCCATCTTAATTTTGTAAGACAATTTGCTAAGTCACCAACGAAGGTTCCCCAACTTAATTTGAGGTACCTTAGATGTTCAAACCTTCCAATCTCTTCACTTTCAATAATGGGCTTCATATAACTTTTTCTTAGATCAAGATCCAGTGCTTGGACATTCCTCTTCATCTACAAATAAGAGCAAAAATGAGCATTATTTAGTATTCTAAGTTCAGAGGAAAAGGCTTACAATGGGAAAAAAAGAAAAAAAAAAAAAAAGCATCCTAGTGCAATATAAAGGATTTTCTAGTAGAAAAACAATTAGTTTCCTCCTGGGTGCATTACCTCCTTTGTGGTTATTGCATCAAAGATCTCCTCATTGATCCATAACCTACTACGGTTTTCAGGATTTGTTGGATTTTCTTGACAAACAATTTCCCTTCCCATATCTCTGAGTTGGTCATGCATCCAAAACTCATTGTTGTCCACAATCTTTACCAAAGACAAGTTGACGAGGGCATCAACTCCAGTCTCTGGAAAAAACTCACAATCTTTCCACATGTACATTGGATTCGTCTTATCCATACCATTGAAAAAGCATGCAATATCAAGAAAGATTTGTTTTTCCTCCGAAGTTAAGGCATCATAGCTAATCTTCAACTTTACAAAAACATCCTTAGGAGGTGCTTTGGTTAATTTCTCTAGTGTCTCTTGCCATATTTGTTGCGTTTTGTTATAAAGCAATGAACCAATTACTTGAAGAGCCAATGGAAGTCCCCCGGTAGCACATGTGATTTCCCGCGAAAGATCATTGTAATCATCTGAAGGAGAGTCGTTGTCAAATGCATGCCAACTAAAAAGCTCAAGCGCACAATCAATACTCATCACCTCCATTTCATATTCTAAGATCCGATACTCCTGTCTATGGGTTCGCAAAACATCTTTATTTCTAGTGGTAATCACTACTCGAGATCCTGAATGCAAAGTATTCTCTCCGATTAATTTCTTTACTTGTTTGATGTCATCAATATCATCAAGTACAATGAGGACTTTCTTGTGGCGAAATACTTCTTCAATCCTCTTCATTCCATCATCACTGTCATCAATGCTCCTTGTTCCTTCAGGTTGGCCAATGTCGGATACTAACTTTTTTTGCAACTTAACTAAGTCATCATCAAGAGATGTCTTTGCTCGAACATCTTCAAGGAAACAACAACATTTTCCAAAATGAGATGAGAGTTTGTTGAAAACAACCTTGGCGAGAGTCGTTTTACCGATACCCCCCATGCCATGAATCTTAATTATTCGCACATCCTCGGAGTTGATGTCCAATAATTTGCTTATTACTCCTACTCGTTCATTGATCCCAACTAAATGTTCAGTCACCTTCCTATGTTTTGTCTTCAGCGCTTTCACTACCTTCTCAACTACCAATTTGATTAGATCCCCGTGGCTGCCACAATGGAAAAGCATTTCAGTGGGTCAAAATGTGAAATCATGATTATCTAGGCAAAAATGATGTTATTCAAGCATAGGATAAACTACACAATAATCGGATAAATGATGGGACTTATAACAAGCTGGAAGTCTTAAGGGAAATCAGGAAACAAGCATCTAGAAAGCAGCTAGCTTACCCTTTGTACTTCTTCACTTCCCACCCCTTTATGGCACCAACCTCCAAGAGAGCCTCTCTACACGCATCTACTTGCTCATTGCTCAACTTCTTTTTGCTTTCTAACTCGAGTATGGCATCGCGATATAGCGAAGATTTTAACTTAACATCATCAGGTTCCACATCGTAGAAAATAGGAAGGATCTCTTTATTCCCTCCCGATCTCGAAGTGTTGTCCACAATCTGCCTGAGCTCGCAAAGGCACCATTTGCTCGAAGCGTAGGTCTTAGAGAAGATGGGTATGTAGATCCTGGAGTTATTGATTGCTTGCTCAAGCGATCCATCGATCCTTTCACCAACTCGGATCTCTTCGTCGTCTAGGAAGACACGGATTCCGGCATCATGCAAACTATGGTAGAGAACGTTGGTGAATCCAATGCGAGTATCTGGTCCTCTGAAGCTCACAAAAACTTGGTACTCACTTCCAGATGACGTCCCTGCATCTGAGCTCGCCATACCAGTAGGTAACTCAACTTGGCTTCTCTCTCTCACCCAACGTCCTTAACAAAGAAAGAGGCTGCGTCAACACGCTACGAGGAAGTAATGGAGTAGTTACAGGAAATCCAGTCAAATGCATACATTCAAATGGTTGAAACATAAAATCGTAATTTTTTACGACAATGACCATAAACAATGGCCGAAAGAATGGAAATTAGCGAAAGACCAAAATTACCCAGCTTTGGGGACGAGTGCAGGTCCAGTCAAGGAGAAATCTGGAAAATTCCCCCTATGTGATAAATTTCCCGAAATTATTGATAAATTCTAATACAGTTGATAAAAAAAATTATTACTCTTAATTTGATTGGAAGATAACATATTTAACGTCATCATAAATTTACCAATTTTCAAATGATACAATAAATCACCAACTGCTCAGAAATTTTACGCGTATCGTAAGTAAATTTCAGACTTTATGATAGGGCTTGTTTGCTTTTTCTTTTTTGAAAAATAAATTAAAATTTTGCTTTCTCGTCAAAATCTAAAATCCTAAGAGCACCATAGCGGTTCCGAGACTATCGAGCACCTATTTTTCTTCTGTAAAAAAACCCAGAACATATGGTCAAACCCAAATCTCAACCTCAGCAACAGTATAAGAGTGGCCACTAGAATGGATAAGTGGTTGGCGGAATTTTGTCGAAGCAAGGCCGAACTTACCAGATGAAGGGCTAGTGGCCGAAGCGTTATGGCAGATCTGGAAAAACAGGAACAACCAGGTCTTTCGCGGCAAGATTCTGCAACCAGATGCCATAGTTGAGGTAGCCCAAGCACAAAGCCGAAGCTTCAGCCGATGGAACCCAAGTACGGGAAAAGGAAAAGTAAAAACGACGATCCTACCTGTGAGCTGGACAACGCCCGATAGCCAAGCGTTGAAGCTGAATGTCGACTGCTCGTGGGTGGAAGGAGACTCGTCCAGCTCGATTGCTGGGATTTTGCGAAACTCAAATGGCGGGATCGTCGACGGATTTACCAAAAGAGATCCATGCCTCTTCATCACTGCAAGCGGAAACCCTAGCTTTGCTCCACGGACTGCAGCTGCTGAAACAGAAAAAAGAAGCTCGCGTGGGAGGAGTACAGGTGCAGGGATGGCCACGTCAACACGTCATGAGGAAATAATTCAGCAATGGATAGGAACCAGTCAAACCTCAGCGTTATCTAGATAACGTTTCTGATCGGGTCATCCCCTTGACAGGTGAATATAAAAAGGTTGAAAGGGAGAGTCGTTGTTGCTGACGACGAAGACCAAAAAAAGAAAAAAGTCATTATACTGGTCAATGAGAAAAATTAATTAATAAATAGAACATAGTTTGAATTCGCACCATAATTTGACCCACTATTCAAAAAATCTTCAGCTTTAAATGAAAAAAATTTCTGATTTTTTGAAAATTCCAAATCAAAACATTTATATTAAGTATGCTTAATGAGACTGCAATTTAATTTCCCCCGATACAGGATTTCTTACTCTAATGATAGTTAACTTCTAAAGTTTTAAACTTTTTCTTAAAAAATTGTCGAAGATTTTCCGTCCAAATTCTCTGTCATAACAACTATAAATACATACCCTCCAAAGAGCTTTGGATTCCAAACTACCACCCATTTTCTCTCGATATCTAATATAGGCAAAAGGAAAGGTAACGCTACGAACAAAGCAAGTTTTTTTCATAACTAACTCAAACAGTTTTTTTTTTTTGTCATCATACTCTATTCCTACTCTACACTCACTCTCAGACTTTTAGGCCATGTTTGGTAACGTGCCAAACAGTGCCTGATTCTGATTTTTTGTTCCTAGAATCAGTTTGGGACGAGAATCACGTTTGGTAAAATTTTTGTTCCCGAGAATAAATTATTTCCCAGAATCAAATTGGGATAAGATTTGAGAATAAAAAAAAAAAAAAGTTGATTCTACGTCCGAAAATCAAAAAAAGAATCAACACAATAAGACTCTTCTTCTTCCCTTCCGCCATCCCGCAATTGCCGCCCGCCGCCACCCACGACTGCCCGCCGCCGGTTGCCGGGCGCCAGTCCGGTGAGCTCGCCGGAGGCTTGCTTGGCCAAGGCAAGGTCCAGCGAGCTTGCTGGAGGCTTGCCCAGCCACCGACAAGCGACAAGCTCGCCAGAGGCTTGCCCAGATCTGGTGAGGCCAAGCCTCACCCAGCTGCCGGCGAGGCTCGGCCGACGAGGGCCAGCCTCCCGAGGGCCGACGATGCTCTGATGAGGTCGCCGGCCATAAGAAGAAGAAGAAGAATAGGAGAAAAGGGAAAAAAAAAAAAAAAAAAAGGAAAAAAAAAAAAAAAAAGTAAAAAAAAAATTAATTTGGAACAGAATCAATGAACACGTTATCAAACGCAATTTTATTCCAGAATCAGAAATTTTGGACAGTTACCAAACACATTCATTTACTCAAAATCAGTTCCTAGGAATAGAATAAAAAATAATCATTTCTTGTCGAAATCGCCTTTAATGTAATCGTTACCAAAACGCGCCTTACCCTGCTCTTTGCGGGACGTGAGTCGAAACCCGACTCCGCGTCCTCACCCCATCCTCCCTTGAGAAGGTGGGGATTTGAACCTCTCACCTCCCCCTTCAATATTGGAAGAGTGGCCACTAGGGCGAACCCAGTGATTTAACTCAAAGAGTTTAAGTATATAAAATTAAATGAGAATAGAATAAGGCCCAAAGGGCTTTCGGGGGATTGGACCCATAGAAATGGGCCTTTACCTTTCAATAGGCTGAACAAAGCAAGTAAATCATGCAAGGGTGAGACCACAAATTTAATACCATTGGGGTGCATTTGCAGAATGCTGTTTTACCGCAAACAGCTTTCTTTTCGTAAACACTTTTTTCTATTTTTATTCTCTAACGAAATTTGAACATTTTAACATGTTTGGTAACTTTAAAAAAAAAAAAAAAAATTGTTCTGGGAACAGAAATACATTTAGTATAAATCTAAATATTTTTGTGACTCTAAATTTCTTTTAATATATTAATAATTTTATTACTTTTTTTCCTTTTTTTTTTTCTTTTTACTTTTTCTTCTCCTTCCTCTTAGGCAGACGATCGGCTAGACAAGGCCGGCGACCTCGCCCGGCCTTAGGGGGAGCCTTGCCACCACCGACAAGGTCCCCCGAGCCTCGCTGTGGCTTGGCGAGGTTGAACCTCGCCCAGATCTAGCAAGGCCAAGCCTCGCTTGGCCACCATGAGGCCAGGCAAGCGACGCTGACCTCACGGTGGGTGGATCAGCGTCACCTGGCCTCGTCGGTGGCTGATGAGCTTAGGGCGACCTCACCGGGGGCCAACGAGGCTCCGACAAGGTCACCGGGCCTCGTTTGGTTGGTCGCCAGCTATCGTCGAGGCCAGCGACTAGCTAGGAAGAAGAGAGGAAAAGAAAAAGAAAGAAAAGAAAGGGAAAAAAAAAACTTGTTTCTGGGGTTGTTTCCGGGAATAAGAAAAAACTTTTTTTTTGGTTTCTTGTTTCTATTCTAAATCTATTCCCGTAACATAAAAATTACCAAACGTGTTTATGTTATTTGTATTTTGGGAAACAAAAAAGCATAAACGAATGTTCCTTGAAATGTTACCAAACAACCCCTAGGTGACCGACAAAAGTTGTGGCCACAAAAAGAAGTTGGTTGACATATTCTTTTGAGAATGAACTCTACGGCTTGTCCTCGAGTGCCTGAAACAAAAGAAATTGAAGCATATTGAGCGATCTTGATATCTATCTCTTCGCTGGTACATTGTAATCAATTGAGTACTAATCCTAAAACTTAGTGAGATTGGCAAACACACAAGAGTAAGTTATTGTACATAGAGTGTAGGCAATTGTTTTGGTAAAAGACAACACGTACGAATGAGTTTTTATAAAAACTTAGGGGTGTGGTTTATAATTTAGGGAGAAGGAGCCTACTACGCTTTATGTACAAGGTACGAGAATGACTATTGGAAGAACTCTAATAACTTAGCTTACAGGTGGGTAGTTGTTGTAGAAGGAATTGGGTCCACGTGGCGAAAGGGTTTCCATACACGATTGGCTTAATTAATGGATCTCAACCCAATTTGGCCGCTAGAGCCAGAAGAGAGAAGGTACTATCAAGCTGACCTTTTATGAATCTCATTTGCAATTTTGCTTTCTCTAAGCTCTTTGATTTCCTCTTGGCTGCTTCGCTTGTGTATAGAATAAAAAGTGGCGGGCTCTACAATTGAGTTGAATTGAGATTAATCTCGAGCACATATGTTCTATTGTGTTCATCCAAAAAAAAGTTGTATTGTATTGAGCTCAAGCACGGGGTTGAGAAAACCGAATTTAGTATTGTTCACTGTGTAATTAAACATTCAATTTCAAGTAAAACTTGGCATCAAATCAAGAAATTACTCAAAATTTATCTATAGCTCCATTCCCTCCTTTAGCCTTTTCTTTTAGTGAAATACCTTAGTTTAGACTCTTTAGTGCATTGACCTCACTAAAATAATATGCTAATACCATCCCTGCTTTATAAGAAGTATGACACGAGATGCCTTCAAAACTTCACAAGCCTCCGAACGACATACAAATCCAACGAAAGCGCAATTCTTGAAAAAAAAATCAAAGGAAGTTTCAGAAAGAGAATATTATGTTTGAAATTATTCGGTCAAATCAACCAGTGATACATATCAACTTAAGTCTACCGTTTATAATCTCTTTGTCAATGTATACTATATAGAAGAAAATAGATAGAAGCTGTTCTAAATTCCTCAAAAATTAGTGATGAAAAAAAAAATGTATTATAGGTTTCAACTTCGTTTGTTGAGATTGAAACACAAGAAAGGATCCATATATAAGAGGAAACAATATTATTTAAAAAAAAATCGTAAATCGCATGGAATTCCTAATGATAAAGCAATGGAATTGTGTTCAAATTTATGCCCATCCCGTGAGTTTGACTTCCCACATCACCAAATGCAAAGAATTTCACATTGAAACCATCCACTCAATCTTTGGCTCATAGCCTACCTGATCCATGAGATCAGTATTATATAATAAGGGCCTAACGCCTTATCTACTTACGAATAAATTTCTAAAAGAGATTACCTAAGAATAAGCTTCTAAAAGAGAAAAATGATATGCTATTACCAAAAAATATGACCAAGGTAAGCCATAAATCAAGTAGATAAAGCCTTCCCTCCTCCTCCTTCCCCTTTTCTATATAGCGCAGCTATTGAAGCAGTTTAATGAAATGTCACCTAAGTGAATTCGCATTTGCATCGATACATGTTGTCTTGTCAGGTATCTCAACACTTTTGACAAAATGGTTTTGAAAACCAATCTAGCTAAATAAAGAGGTCTATGTAATAAATCGACTAAATTGAGTAGAAAGTAAAGCCAAGACTCAACCTACATCCTAAAATAAGTAGCAGAAATCGACTCCATACTCTAGCTGAAATAAAATCTTCACGACTAAAAATATAAAGCCCGAAAGATTGACTACTCTTGATCCTGTTCAAAGTGGCTTTTTAATCAACCATGTTGATTAGTTCACCATGGTTGACAAAATGGAAAACCTTGTCGATGGGGAAAATTGTATGTAGGGGATGGGTAGAGTAAACTGATACGATTTCATCAGACTAGAGCGCAATCTCATTCCATCAAACTACACCACAATAATGGGATAAACAGGGGGCATTAACAATCTAGAAGTGATCTGCTCAACTCTGTTTTGAATTTAAGATAACGATTTGCTTACGATACTTTAAGGTTTATCATTTGGTATCTTTAAAGGTCAAATTCCTCCAGTACTACTCCAATGAAAACATGAGACATGTAGGACACAGAACTCTGGAAGAGAGAACGATCGAACTAATAGAAAAAATCAGATTTTATTTTTTAAGTTTATGACAAGTTGACAACACGGAACTGTACGAATTTTGGACGAGAAAGTTGCATTAATTCTATGATTCTGCTTTGTTCTGGTAATGCACATAACCTGCTCGACGAAATGTATCTAAGAACTTTTTGCAAAGTAATTCCTGTTGTTGTTTGATTTGAATATGTGATGATAACTTTTGAATGATTAGAAATTGCGTTATCAGTTATTGGATGAGATAAGTCATGGTTACCGTAATTTGCCTTTATGACTCCTTGTCATGATTCTCGGTTTTGTGATGTTTGTACGTTCTGAGGATGGTCTACGGTATTGACTGGTGAGGACATGAGGGGTGGTCATTGACTTGAATACTCATTCCTGGTGATTTTTATGGTTTATGCTTCTAGGGTATCAATTTTAAGCTTCCTTGCTCTTCCTATGTAGGCGCATTAACCAATGAACAGCGATGTGGCAGTCAATGATGATGGTGGTGGTTGATAATCATGTTCTAGCAACCGGAGGTGATTGGTGGTGAAGTATGTTGGGATGTGATTTACACTCACCATTGACAGGAAGACATGAGGTCCCACTCCTCTGTAAGTGGGCAGGTCTAGGGCCTGAGGAAGAGTTGTAGAGGCAATGCCCTCAAGCCATTTGAGGGTTTTTATAATTTGAGCTTATATTTTATTAATAGTTTAGGCTTAGACCCATAAATAGTTATTAGGCTATACATAATCTCTTTCTTTTATAAATGAGGGTTAAAACAAAGAGGTGCGATATGTTAATTATAGTGGAATTAAGTTTAAGAGTGAATTAGGATAAAATCTTATGACTAGATTTCTCTTTCTCGTTTTTACTCTTCATTTCCCTATGATTGCGCATCTAATCCTCACAAAGTATACTCGGTTAGAGTGTGAGTGTTAGAAAGATTAATCCTCAATCATGATTTTGGGGTTAATGTGATTGTTGAATGAAATGTGGGAAGGAAAAGAAAGAATAAAAGTCGGAAAAGAAAAAGGTGAAAATGTGAATGGGTCTTGATAGATTTAGGCTTGATGTTTAGCTAATGTAAATGGGCTTTATTATAATCAAAGCTAATCGTGAGAGAGGGTTCTAGTAGGAGGTTTTTTTTTTTTTTTTTTTTTTTTGAGCAACTAGTAGGAGGTTAGCATGGGCAGGACATGTTCATGAAAGAAAAAGGGCCTAAAATTTGAATTTTGTATTATTACAGTCTTAGTGTTGGGCTTGGTATGATTCTAATAGAAACCGGGTTTATGTGTTTACCTGTTTGAATTTGAGTTTGTCACGGGCTTAAATGAGTTGAAGGGTTGGTTAAGCTTGGGTTTTAGCTTGTCTCAGATGGACTTGGGTTGAATTTGATTTTCAGAAAGATAGGTTTACTTCCAATTGTAAAGAGGGCTTAAAAATAGCCCAATTTATGTCCATAGCCCAGACCCGCGAAGCTTAATCACGCCTATATTCGAACTGGACCAGCGGGCCCAGCCCGAGTCCATGATCCAGAAAATAATAAATAATGAAATAAAAAAAATCTAGTTTGAGACTAACAACAACAACAACAACAGTTTAGAATCATCACTTCAAAAAAGTAAAAATAAAAATCATAGTAAATAGTTTAGTTGAATTTAAGATTCACCTCAAATTGAATAGATAACGTGGAAGTGCAATAACCTTGAGGGGGATTGAACGATTATCTTATATCCTAAAACCCAATTTCCGTCTTCCCTAGTCAAGTGGGTCACAACAGCTTCGTCAAAGCTGATTTATCTCCATTATCAAGTTCATTTTCATAACACCATTCTTGATTCAATTAACAAACAATTCATCATCTAGCATCCAATTTATCCAAGCTCTCTCATGGTGTTGATCACTCCAGTTGGCTATCCAAGCTTCATTGCCGACACTTCTCATCATAGGCAACGCAACTAGAACATCCTAATATTTGACCTACCAACATGTGTGATCGGAATTCCTCCTTAATTAGGTAGGAACATATCAATGCAAGAGAGCACATTGAAAACTAAATCACTCCTAAAACATACATTTCCTTCAACTACCAAGGCTGATGAATCGTGCATCTCATAACATGAAACTGACTTGATCCCAAGGAAACTAATCCTAAAGAAATTGACTCCGATAGAGTAGGTTTTAAATTTATATCTAAAATCAATCACCCCCAGATGGAATGTCCACCTACTAATGCTATGAAGTACATTAAGACTAGAATAAATCCAGAACTGGATCAGCATTTGGGCATTCGTTTCCATGTTAGGCAAGAGAAATAAGACTTGTTAAAATTTTCTTTAATTGAACAAAATGCTGGTGTTTGTCGTAGCTTAATTTTTAGGCCCCAATGGGCTCTATTGATAGCGCAGAACCCAGGTCCACCACTACAAGTAGATGAAATTCAGCTGAAGGGACGTAGCCGAAAATAAAAAGTTTGTAGGCCTAGAGCGGGAGTACCATTTCCTTATCCTCTGGACATTTTCGACATTTAAGTCGCACATCGAGAATGCAAATGACTTTCTCGGATTCTCAAACCCTAATTCCCCAATTTTTGAAGCCTCTTAAACTTTTAAATATGCTCTATTGAGTTCTACAAATTTGTTTGAACACTCGTGTGTCTGTCCACGTAGACAGAATTTGGAAGGTAAGCCATTACATGAAGTTGAGGATACATGGTGTTAGCATCAAAGGGTTCTTATTGAATGAGTATATTATTATTTTTTGTTTAATACTAAGGTTTCTCCAAGTAAACCATGAGCGGCCATAGTTCCCAAATAATTTATGATATACACTAAAGCCACTTTATGTTATCTCGATCGCATTCCCTGTAAATTGATTGATCTTATCGTTCCAAAAACAAATTAATATGTTAAAAAAAAGTGGTTATGTGGTGAAGCATATACGATGGCGACAAACGAAAAGGCTAGTAAAATGTATCAGATTATGGAAGGCCTCAAGTTGCCCTTTTCGCCCCCAGAAAAATCAGAAGGAAATAAAAAATAGAAAAACAATCTAGTTGCTTTCTCTCTAGTTTATTATTTCTTTTATTTTTCACTCGAACCACACCCATACTAGCCGACTTTTTCACCTCCTTTCAGTATGGACGGGGCTTTTGCTTTCAGCAGCCTTGAAGATAAGACTTTGGTATCACCTTTTAAGATGTGGGAAATTGGAGAGAAAAGCAGCTTCAATTTTTCCTTTTTCTGCTGTAACATTCCAACGATTAGTCAATTTTTATCCTCAAAATAATTTATGGATATCATAAGGAATCTTGCCAATATGCTAAAGTGAGAGCTATATTGAATATTGAATTTTTCCTCTTATTACAATTTGTTGTAAATATGAATCTCTATCTTGTTCCAAAATTGTTTCATTCATTCGGTTAGAAATTTCAATTTCAATTTCTCCATCGCATTACTTGGCAAAAAAAAAAATGTTATGCTGGAGAAACTAAAACTTCTTACTAAATTTTTTTTTCACCAATAAAATTAGACATTTCGTTTTGTATAAACCAGGTTTATTAAGAAGTCTACATATAGCATTATTCTTTCGAAAATGCAGAATTTAAATGAAGAATTGAATGATCTTATAAGGAAGATACTACTTATACAATCTTCTCTTAACAATTAATTAACTTATCATATATTCACCTATCTTTTAGGAACTTTTCTTCTAGAGAAAAGAAATTAATTGAATTTATTGATATCACAAATTGCTGGATTAATTTTCTATGTGAACCATCTAATTTTAAGTACATTTCTCATCGAGAAGCTGTCAATGAGCATGGATGGACTTTTGCAAAGTCAGAATTGCTCATATATATCCATACAATTAAAACTACATAAAAGTACTTAGAATAAAATACAGGATGTGTTTATTTCACCGAATTTTTTTTTCCCAAATTAACTTTCTAAATTTCGATGCCGTTAACTTGCTAAAAATAATCCGTCAGTAAAAAACCATCTACGTTTAATAGAAATATGCATAATTAAAGTTATGATAACAAAATCCCTAATTCAAAATGAACATTTTTTGCAAATATATTTTTTAATTATGATTTTTTTTCCAAAACAAATAGACCTATAAAGATTGCAATACTTATGCATGGAATATAATTTTATTTTAGTTCTTGGTTTAAGATTCTTTGGTCGAGCGTCGACCTGGCCGCATAAGGACGAAAAATCAATCAACCTTTTTTCTTTTGCTCACTTTTTCCACTTTCACTTTCATTTCGCAGAAGGAAAAAAACAAAAGAAAACAAAAGAAGATGAAGATAAAGCTTATCGTTCCACGTGTCGTCTAGCGAATGGCGGCTCCTCTCATGGGCCCCACCTGATTCCTCCTCCTGACTTTTTGTAGATATTGGTCTGGTCCTCAGCCCGACCGCGGCTTGCATCTTCTTCTTCCATTGCATGATTGACCAAGATTTAAGGATCCAAAAAGGACAATAGCTTTAGGACAGATTAAAAATTAAAAATCGTATTAATATGAAACCTGATAAATTATTTTCTTTTAATTTGAGTATAGCGCTTTTTAGAGAGGACACAACAAATGAACGGATAAATTTCATTGATAAATTATTTTCTTTTAATTTGAGTATAGCGCTTTTTGGAAAGATGCATGCAATAGAGCAAATTGATTGTCGCATGGAAAATTTATAAAAAAATAAAAAAAAAAAAAAAAGAATATTTATAATTATGACTTTATTTGTAAGTATTCGGCTAATTGGAATCTGAAATTGTTCTTTTTTGTAATTCAAATCTAGAATTCAAATAGTAACCAAGCATTGTCCCTAGTTGAGCCAAAAGA
Source organism: Eucalyptus decipiens (assembly GCA_014182575.1). Taxonomy (NCBI): domain Eukaryota; kingdom Viridiplantae; phylum Streptophyta; class Magnoliopsida; order Myrtales; family Myrtaceae; genus Eucalyptus; species Eucalyptus decipiens. The sequence continues at coordinate 15,768,407 of CM024612.1, read as the reverse complement.
TTAAGGGCTAAGGTGGCAACATCTGAGCAAATTACATTGTTCTATGACTAGAAATTTTGTTTGGACTAGGAAAGAGTTGCACATAATCAATAAACTAAACACTACTTTCGATGTTCATTACAAACATCATGATTAAAGAGCGAGCATACTTAATCTTTACCAACATCACTACAAAAAAGAATGACCATACTTTATGACCTTTGGACTAAGCCAATGTGGATCGTGCTTTTTGAATGGTGAACGTGATTTAAGTATTGACAACCTTAGAAATTGGCTGTTTAATTACTCACCACACAAGTCGATTCAACCTATGAAATTTATCCCATGAAGTGATTTTTGAGTTGAAATTTCATTTTTAAATCGCTAAATCGGTTGACGATAATGTACTTGTTTAAGTTATGTGAGTATCAAGAATATGCCCAAATTCATACCAAAAGAAATGGCGAGTCGATAACAAATACCAACTAAATATAATTTAAGAAATGTGAAATATTGCTTATCAACCAACCCATAATTTTAGCACGAATGGTTTGCTTTGAGAGAATTTTAAAAAAAAAAAATGAGCTAAATGTAATGTACAAGAGTTTGCCCAAATCCACTAGAATCATCAAATTCAAATATAATCAAGTTGAATGAGGGATTTTTCATGATTGGCACTATTTATTTATATATTTTTTATCAAAAAAAGAAATATATCATTTACTAAGTAAAGATAGTAGGGCTTGATAAACGAGCATCATTACATAAAAGATCCAAAGTGCTTGAGGAAGGGATAGAACCCAATTTAGAGGTAAGTAGCTTCTCTTGTGATTGGTACTATTCATAACTACTCGATTCATCAATAGATTTCGAAAAAAAGAAAAAGAAATCACCTGTAGATGATACCATGTTATAGCATCAATGTATCTAAAATAATGTGTATGATGAATTGTTTGTGCGGTTCGATAAAGCTAGAGAAGTCCTGTCCATCTCTTTTTGACTATGCAATTTGAGCCATGCATTTCAAAGAACCAATCTTCATCCCTTCCTAAATTTTCTTTATTTTAGACATTATCTTTTTAAAAACTTTTTCTAATGTTAGTGGGTCGGTTCATCAATCTCGACGTTTGACTTTGTGGTAATCCCTTTACAAAATTTTTACAAAGTCGGTTTTGTAAAGTGATTGAGAGAACCTTATCGGATATTGCTTGAATTTGTCGTATATATTTAATCTAGTTATATACACCACCCTTTATAAATTGAATTTAGAAAAACTAATCTTCTTAACCCTAACATCTCAAATACAAAAATGGTTGGCTAATTTCGCTAAACTAGATTACACTTGAAACATAAATGAGAAAAATTCGTCCTATTTCTTACTAAATCATGCTAGCATAATTTGGCAACTACCTGCTGGCAATTAAATTCGAGACTTCACGAATTAGGAGAAAATAAATAAATAGATTAATTTTTATGGACTGGGAAAAAGGTGAATTTGAGCCATGTGTTTTGGTTGTGTGAGAATAGGAACATCATACGTGGAGGTAGGGTGTTAGATGGAATTATTGCCAATTTGTCGTTACTATTTTATTTGCGAGTCCCATCCACCACAATCACGGCATGAAAAGTTGTACCAGCGATTTGCAAGGTGGGAAACGAATTGCATACAAATGGAATATCTTTTTGCCAAACATTTATATCACGTTGTACGACATTACAAAGAAGATCAGTTATAGAGTGAATAGTTTCTGTACCCAACACTTAAAACCTATCCTATCAAGAATTGATTTTCAATTTTTAAAATTGAGAATCAAATTGATCTGACCTTAGAATAGACTAATCTTTTTACTATTTTATTTTAATAAAAAATATTTATTATTTTAGTACTTTTGATAATAATATTTCTTATAATAAACACAAGACCAAATAAAATAACTCAACATAAGAAATTAAAAAGTGTTTTACATATAAGAATTTTACTGTTGGTTTTGAATAGACTTAAAATTGATTCTACTCAAAAAATCGACCGTACAAGGCCAATTCTCAAAATTCTTACTCGAGTACCAAACCAGTCCTTGCTTGAACTAATTATGTAAGTTCGGTTTACTTTGATTCAGTTATGAATATTTAAGCTTATGATATTATAATCGAGAAATGATTTATATTTCCAACACTTTGTTTAGAATAATTTGACTTTTTTTTTTTAAAGTAAGAAATAATCTTGATTTTTTCACAAATTTCATTCACGTCATTTCAAGCCATTTGGAATCTTTTTTCCGCTATAAATGGCCGGACTCTGTCATCACTCCAAATTATTTTTCTCTTTTAATTAGTGCTTTTAAACATGCATGGTAAATGGGCTGACTTAAATAAAAAAAAATGTGCGTTACTTTATTTAAGAACCACACGATATAATCGTTAGATGAAATATTTTTTCTCGACGAGATTCTGTGCTGCTAAAGGACGTAAAGGCAGTCTACGAAAAACCAATTCCACGTCATATTTTCCAGAATTTTCCCTGACTTACTTACTTATGGCGTACTGCCTCTCTCCTGGTACAGAAAACTTGAGGGTAGAAAGAGAGAGAGAGAGAGAGAGAGAGAGAGAGAGAATAGCCATAGAAGTGGAAGAGGGCTTCTTCTGCTGAACACATCCAAGAGAAAGCTCTTCTAAGTTCATCACAGAAATGGGTGAAGTGAGTTCTTTCTCATCGTTTACTCAACTCTTTTTCCTTTTTTCTCTCATTTTTTTTGTCCCTTTTCTTCCAGTTTGGTTTAGCTCCCGTAGCATTCCCAGAAACTGACCGTTTGTTCCTCTGTTTGTGGTGATAATGAAGGAGAAAAAAGAGGAGAAGAAGGAGGAGGCCAAGGAAGGAGAGAAGAAGGACGAGAAGAAAGAAGAGGCGCCGGAGATCGTGCTCAGGGTCGATATGCATTGCGAGGCTTGTGCCAGGAAAGTTGCAAGAGCCTTGAAAGGGTTTGAAGGTCTGGTTCTTGTTTAGTTTTATTAAATCCATTTTTCTATTGTGAAAGAATTTATTTGTCACTACTCTCCATGCGAGTTTTTTTGTATATTCAAATCCATTGGAATGTATGTCATCATTCAAAAAATTTTAAAAATTTACAGATGAGACAGCTCCTTAGCTCAAGGGTTTGTTTTCTTTGGGTTTCAAACTCAATTTTATATTATTCACTTGGGAGATCATACACATCATCCTCAAAAGTAGTCGACCGTTGAGATGCATGATCTTTTCCTAATTAAATCCAGTCAATTTTGCTCGAGTGGATTTGAATTATACTAAAGTCTCCCTCAATCACCCTTTTTAGATATTAGCTTTGTTTTCCAATCTAATTATCTTGAGGATTCAAAGAGTGTTTCCAAAACACTGCGTTAAGAAATTTTGTAATTTTCATTATCTTGACATTTCTTATTCTAGGTATAATCAATACTTTTGAGAATCTTAATATTTCTTTTTAGAAAAAAAAAATACAATCGACCAATTTCTCAAAACTGCTTGTTAACATCGATAATTAATTTGAATATTAAGAATTTTCCAGAAGATTTTTTTTTCTGGGCGAAAGAGATTTACCATATAATTTGACTTGAATGTTGGGGCATCGATTCAGGTGTGGAAGAGGTACTCACAGATAGCAAGGCCAGTAAAGTTGTGGTGAAAGGGAAGTCGGCAGACCCTGCAAAAGTGTGTGAGAGGCTGCAAAAGAAAAGTGGCCGGAAAGTGGAGCTCATCTCGCCTTTGCCCAAGCCTACCGAGGAGGAGAAGAAGGAAGAAACTAAAGAACCACCCAAGGAAGAGAAAAAGAGGAGGTAATTTAATTTTAATTTAATTTAATTTAATTTAATTTAATTTAATTATTCAGATTTCAAATAAGTCATAGCCACACCACCAAACCCCAACTACCTTTCTCCTTTTTCTAGACTTTTGCTAAAAATGGAAGAACCAGGGTCAATTGATTATCATGGCAATTTAATGTAGCATATTGATGGCTTTACTAAATTCATTTAAAGCACTAACTAGCTCCACCCACTTCCTCAATCATCTGTTTGTTCAATTCGGATCTTCACCTCCTTTTAACTCCAATGATTATAATAATATATAGTGACATCATGTGAGAAAGAAAATGACATCAAATGATAATAATATATAAGGATTCTAATTTCCGAATCAAACTATTGCTCTTGCGGATCGGGTGAACTTTACCTATCTAGATTGATTGAGCCATCTCTGGTGCAAGTGACAACACTTGGTGATTACTTCATTGAGTGAAATTGGAGATGGGGTTCCATCAACAAAACCTCTTGAAATACGACAGTAAATTAGTAGATTTGGGTGAAGTCGGGGGAGTGAATGTAGGGAAAGTTGCTATTTAATACTACTGACATGAAAATAACCAGACAAGGCCGGCAAAAGATGACACCGAACTGCGTAGGCACAGTGAGCAATGAGTTGGGGCTACGAGAGAGGAGACTGTTGAAGTGGGCTCTTTTTTTTTTTTTGGCCTTTTTGACCCCACCATGTTGATCGATTTCGATCGTTACCCTTTGTTGTTTAATATAGTGGAGCCATGCGTAGGGTCACGAGTGAAACCCCAGCTTTAAAAAAGGCGATGAAAAGGAACTCACATGGTCCTTTTTTTAACGATTTTCTCTCTTGTTTTTCTCCATCCTCCATAAATCACGAGGCTGAATTTCATTTGGTCACATGAACTTTGTAAACCATATGGGGTTAAGCAAGAGATGATCTCTGATGTCCATAAGGTCTTGCCATTCAACTTTTATTTTTTTTGTGGAAAAAATTAGTTATTCGACGCTTACCAAATCATAATTTATTAGTATAATTCTTGATATTTCGTCTTGCTTGTCAAATTTTTTATTTTATTTCTGGATTATTTCATCAATGTGCGTTTATGTCCGCATTTCACGTCCATTTCCTAACGGTAAATAGGTTAAATTCAAAAAATAAAATGGAAAAGGTAGGTGAATCGTGCGGCGGTCTCCACGAGGAGGACCCCAAACTACTTAAATTGGTCTTGGAGTTAGGTTATGGTCCTTTATTGTCATTTTGCTTCGTACGTACCTTGGGTGACGAGTGCTTTTTGGCTTCTTTTTGCCACTTGTGCCTTCACCCTCCCGTAAAAAGCAATAGCCCTAGTGAATTGAATAATGATACTAGGGATACTACATGTGAGGTACATTTCATTAATATGTACTATAAATGATTGATGCGACGGGACCAGAGACCATGCAACATATAGTGGCACGTTTTACGCCATATGTAAGTTTGTGTACAACTCGTGACTTTCTAAGTGAATAGCTCTCCGTAAAACCTTTTACTACCCTAACCTTATAAATCCACTTTGTCACTTACAATCAATGGTACCTTATTGCAAATTTATGTTCATGTTATTGATTTTCCCTATTACTACTAAAAAAAAATTTATAGCAAGTAACTTGAATGATTTGTGGTTATTGTTGTTGTTGTAAAATACATGCCGATTTACGACATCCTATTTATTTTCTCCCTGATGTCCATGAGTTTTTTTCCCTCTTGGCTGATCCTGCCTTCATTTGATTGACAATTGCTGATTTTCTGTGGCTTGTTATTCAAGCCTCCGGCTCCAATAACAGTCGTGTTGAAGGTTGGAATGCATTGCGAAGCATGCACTCGAGTTTTGCGGAAACGAATCCAGAAAATTAAAGGCAAGTTGTCTGATTATGAATACTGATCGATGTGCTGTGAACTGGGAGCAACGTAGATTTCTGCCCGATCATTACTTGTTTGGGTTTCATCGAGTTGTATACCTTTCAGGAAGACTCATTGTATCGATGTTTTGCAGGAGTAGAGACAGTGGAGACCGACGTGGTGAATGACCGTGTAGTAGTCAAGGGTGTGGTCGACCCGCCGAAGCTGGTCGAAATCGTGAAGAAGAGAACGGGGAAGCAAGCGTTGATTGTGAAGGAAGAGGAGAAGAAGGAAGAGGAGAAGAAAGATGAGGCGAAGAAGGAGGAAAGCAAAGAAGGAGAGAAGAAGGACGGCGAGGAAGGGAAGGACGAGGACGGCTCGAAGATGGACATAAGGAAGAGCGAGTACTGGCCCTCCAGGCCTTACATGGAATATCAAATGTACCCAACCCAGATCTTCAGCGACGAGAACCCCAACGCTTGCTCCGTGATGTAGTGTGATGTAGTGCTGAGAGTTTCGAACCTCGGCCCCAGTTAAGAGTACGTGTCGAGGCAATTTTCCATTGTACTTAAAGATTGCTAATAAACAGATTCGCGAGACCGGAGTCGTTGGCTAATTGTAATCCGTTGATGTTCTGTAATCTGTGTTACCAATTGTCTACTCTCTTAATGTGAAAGTGTAGATGAATTTTCAGTAAATATGGCTCTGCAATAGCCTGTCCATTCTCTATCTCTCTCTCTCTCAAGCTAGGAATTCGTTTTCGACATTAACAGTCTTGCTTCCTAGAGGCCAAGTTACACTGGTGAAAAAAGTTTAAAGTTGTGGATGAAGAGAATGTTCAAAATCGCATTATCACAACATGGTAAACGCCGCAAACCATAACGGACTACATTATCAATTGATCTATGATTGAGGAACATTCTCAATTTCTTATTCGCTTTTTCTGGTCTTCATCCATTCGCAAACTTGTGGTACTGGAATCTTTTATACAGAAATTTTCGACATTGATACGAGCAAATGGCTTCTGCCCCTAGAGTGCCATCCGGAGGTGCATCCCACAGGGTGTGCCGACCAGCACTTGCGGAACGTATGGTGCAGGACTTATTCACCTTTCGATTCTGTATTTGGACCCCTTTTGGACCCGAAAAAGACCTGACTAGAATTGCAAATCACCCACGTCCATACTAATATTCCGTCTCCAACACCAGTGTCGAAATCAGGGATGGAAGTTTCAGTTTGTCGTGTCCCCCCACAGTATCGGGAATCCGGCTCGAAAAGGAATGCATCGAACCGGTTCGGTGTTGAGATCTTTTCGGTAGCCAGTGGGATTTAATCTCTTCTCAAAACCATTACTCAGTAATCTTTGTTTTTTTTTTGTCGGTCAGTAATCTTTGTTAACTAGTGCCATTATCTCTCCAGATTTAGGGCCTTTTAGATTGAGGAAACACCGAAATTTCAAAGAGCAGGCCATTACAAATGCACAGACGATAGAACAAACTCCATTCACATAGCTCTTTATCCGTGCGACTCGCAATGGGACGTTCCTAATCTTGTGTTACCACTTCAATGACAGTAGAGGTATGAACAGCGACGTCTTCACTCCAGCAGCAGCGGCATTGGACCCCAAGGCCACTCATGGACCATATTCCAGATTCATGTTCATCACAAATATAAACTAAGATAGTATCTGAAAAAGATGAAACGGGGTATTCGCAAGGTCGTATTCGACGGGAAAGGAGGCTAATCTGTAGCATGGGAATGGCCTAAAAGCCGATGCTTCCAAACAAGTTTTGATGGAGTGTCTCAAGCGATAGGTATCTCACCATTTTAAGTGGAGATTTCTTTGAGAGAACGGACCTAGGGGTCAACATCTATTAGAGTATGAAACACTCTTTCTGAGCTTCAAGTGTATAGTAGAAATTCAATACATTAACCAAAAAAATTATTAAGAGGCAGCCTGAGTTCAAATCAATCAGTGTGATCAGTTCAACTAACGCCTACTCGAAAATTTAAACCCATAAGTTATGAGCTAACTATATTATAATATATTAATTACTCCAAATCACTTCATCTATTTGAAGTGATATTTTATTAACACAACTCACACATGTATCTTAATAATCTTCCCCTCATATATGAGCTCAATGTTAAGCCCGCTTCCCCTTGATTCATGTATCCTTTTGCAACAACATATCTCAACTTAAATCGCTATTAACCACTCCAATTATTTCATGGCTCAATGTGTATCTCAACAATCACCTCCTTACATGTGAACTCAATGTTGGGTATACTTTTCCTTAATTTAAGCATCCTTTTGCACCAACATCTCAACTTGAATTTTTATTAACACACACCTTTCTTCAAATTGAACCAAGAAGTCAATCGTCGAGTCCGTATTGTTATACCATAATGTCCACCTTCAACCCTAGTCTTAGTTTACCATTAGACTCATATTGTTACACCACAATGTCTACCTTCAACCCTAGTATCTTTAGCCAAATCAAACCATGAAGGTTCCTTGAGAAAACACCATAACATTTTTTGATGCCATTTGTTGGGAGTGCCCAATAAAAGTTTGATTCCTTTGCCAAAATAGAATCCAAGTTTGAGCTTATAAACATATCTAGTTGGATTTATATTTATTCAAAATATTAAGCTAATGAAATATTATTGGATAACTAAATTATATTAACTACTTCATACCACTCTAATTATTCAATGTTGGACTTTTCTAATATAAATCACATGTGTATCTTAACAATTGAATAAAGTTGGACTAAGAATGGAAAATTACAATGACCAACTTCGATTAATTGTATGCGGAATGCAAAGATTGAGTGGATAAAAAGGATGGCATTGCTGAGTGCTATAGGAATATTAGTTAAATAATTGATTCAGAAAATCTTAAGATATTTTAAGTAGACCGATTCTTATCATGTTATTTGTTATTTATATTCTGAAAAATGAAATATTCAACTTTAAGTTAACTTAATGTCCTCTAAACTCGTTCAAATTTAATTTATATCAAAAAGCCTTCTCCCTGCCGTCAAGATCATCAAGGAGTGGGTGTCCTGATTGATGGTGTTGCCATCATACCAAAGTAGCAATAATTCATTTGGTGAAAGAGAAAAAAGAAAGAAAGTCACCAGTGATTAGCCACTCAAGTTGTGCATATCATCATCAGGTGGCCCTATCGCTCTATCACGGCCTAAATATTATTTTCCTACTAATTCCTGTATAAAGAAGAAGAACAAGAAGAAAGAAACACTCAATTTTAGCAAAAATTCCAAAAAAACCGTCACCTGAAATTTTTAAAGTTTTATCGATAGTTTTCAAGAAGTGATGTTACAAAAAGCATCAGTAATTTTTATATTATGTCGATAACTTTCTAAAGTGTTAGTAAATTACGAATGTATAGAATCATTTAAAATTTACTTGGCTTATACTCCTCTTCGTACTTGATAGTCTTGTGGGGATAGACTCACTAATAATATTTATGATTTAATTTGAACATTTTGACTGCGATTATGAAACTCCTATGGCAACGTTTTGGGGATTTTTTCCCACTTTTAGCAATAAATAGGAAAATCTCAGAGTATATTTGGGCATTGGTGTTATAAGGCCCAAGTTGGAGTAAGACTAACTAGATCTTTTTCCTTGACTAACGCCTATGAACGTGCATATGACCATTACGTTCCCATGAGTCGATTAGGGCTCCACATAGCTAGAGCAGTTTGGTTTCCAAGAGCACTCCAAATCCAAGACACTAAGGCATTGCATGATAACATTCATGTTTTTCTAATTCGTTTTTTTTCCAAATCAATTTCTTTTAATTTTTAAATAATTTTTTTACTTTTTTTCCTTTGTTTTCTTTTCTTTTTTTCATTTTTCCTTTGTTTTCTTTTCTTTTTTTTTTTTTTTTTTCATTTTTTTCTTTTCATTTTCCTTTTTTTCTTTTCATTTTCTTTTTTTTTTTCTTTTTTTCCTTTTCTTGTTTTCTTTTCTTCATGCCCTTCTTTTCTTTTTCTCATCTTTTTCTTTTCTTTTTCTCATCTTTTCTTTTAAATTCTATTCCAATTCTTTTTTAATTACCTTTTTAGATTAAAATAAATTTGATATTGAATTTTCATAAACCATTCATTGATTAATTATATTTTTATACTAAGTAATAAAAATATTAACTAATCAATTTTTATTATATAGCAAATAATAAACCATAGTATAAACTATACTAATATCCCTACAATATGTAATAAATAAAAATACTAAATTATAACATAAAATTAAATATGTATTCTATATACAACAAATATATATTTCATACTAGGAAGAAATAAAAATAAAATATAGAAATAATTTTTTTTTTGATTCAAAGACTTTTGATTCTCTTTTTGATTCTCGGACGGAGAATCATATTTTTCCGATTCTGCAATTCTTGTCCAAAACGATTCAAAAAATTTGTTCCCAGAATCGCTTTGGACAAAAATTTACCAAACGCGATTTCTTCTTCTTCAAAAAATCGAAATCGAGATTTTTTGGATGGTTTTTTTTGATAACATTCATGTTTCTTTGTTTTTTTTTATTTCTTGAAATAGAAAAAGAAAATAAATATGTTTGGTAATATCGGTTAATTTTTCTATTTCCTAAAATAGAAAAGTAGCTAGAGAATAAATTTAAAATACAAAAGAGATGTACAAAAAAAGTAGCTTCTTGAAATAGACCATTTTCTTTCTTCTTCTTTTTTTCTTTTCTTCTTCTTCCTTGCTGCTCACTGCCCTCCGCTGTTTGTTGCCCCCTGCATGTCGCAGCCCACTGCCCACTGTTGCGCACCATCCGTCGCCCGCTGATGTTACTAAACGTTTTTATAAAAAAATTAATAAAAATTCTACACCACAAAAAAACTTGTAGATCAAACTAAACATTCATGTTCTTTTTCTATTTTAGGAATAGAAATTTTGTGTGGTTACCAAACGTGTTATTTTACTTAATAACTATTTTAGGGAATAGAAATAGAAAAGAATTATTTCTAAAAAGAAATTATTCTTAGGAGTAGAAGTGTTACCAAATGCATCATACATACAAACCAAGCACTTGACAAGACAACCAATTGTTTGGTGTTTGCCTATTTGAGTTGAGCAAGTCAAGTTTTTCTTTAAAATCAAAATGTGTTATCTATTATGTGATTCATTAAATGTTGTCGCGACCCTCTCGATGAGTGATCTAGTGAATAACAGGTTTAGAGATAATGTTGAGTTAGGGATTGAAGGTCCTTAGTCAATGCAAGTTCTCTTAGGTCCTTTATCTTGCACGACATTAAAAAATTCATTTTAATTTGATAAAACCTACAAGACTTCTACTTGAGAAGATGCCACTAGTCTACTTGAACTGACTATGAGCCAAGTGAGGCATAAGATACATCACTTCCTACGCAATTGTCTAACTAGTGCCCTTTCGGTACCCTAACTTGATTGATATGTTACCCAAACGATTTAGGCAATCTTTAATCATTTATTTAAACTATGACAATAAACGATGTCTATGTAGGAGCGCAATCAAATAAAAGTAACAATCACAATCAATGCGGTAAGGAATCCAATATCTTCCCTTTACTAAAACTAAACCCATACAAAACTAGTGAAGTGAACTCAATAAAGCATCAAGCATAAAATACACATGGCCTTGTTATTAAGCTCTAGTATAGCAACCCTTATGAGCTAAGGAATCCAATTTCTTCCCTTTACTAAAACTAAACCCATACAAAAGTTACTCACTAAAAACACTAAACTATATGCGTACTAAGTACATGAAGTTAAGCTAAATGTACTACTAAAAACTAACAACCTAATCAAGGTCTATTTTCCTAGTCATTTTTTTTTTTTTGAAAATTTTCATTTGTTATTTAGTTTTTTTAATTCAGAAAAGTAGGGACTCGGGCTGGACCCTTAGGCCTGGTCCGAATATGGACTGCACTCTGGTCTGACGGGTCTTGGATTTGGTCTCAAGACACAACCGGGTTACTACATCCAGCCCATTTCAATTAAAAACTTTCAAAGCCCAGTTTTAAATATAAACACTATCTAGCCAAGTTTCTATTAAAGCCACATCGAGCCCTAAGCCCGGCTCTTATCATGACCAAATCTAACTCAATTTCCACCATTTATCACTAAGCCCGCACTAAATCCATAATAAACCCCACTTCCATCAAAATAAGTTTATATCTCTTTGTTAATATTTTTTATTTATTTTCCAAGACTCGTACCCTTCTCTTACAGTTTCATCATATTCCCAGATCTCTTCCATAACAAGCTCCAGGAGCAAAATAGTATAACTTCCAACAAAATTTCGCATGAATCACAACATTTAATCGGCGACTGCAGTTGGTTACTCCTGATCATCACTGGCCACTTTCGTTGGCCGTCGACATCTCCCACTTCCCCGAACGACGCTGTTAAAATACCACTACTGAAACCACCCCGGAACGTGGAAAACTAACCTGGGAAGACTTTTCAATGAGTCCTCAAATCAGCAATTTGAAACATAAACTCACAACAAAAAGGGAAAAGCTCAGTTGGGGGAAAATCTTATTCTTAGGAAATGAACTTTAATGTGAACAATAAAAACAAATCAACAGAGAACGCAAAGTAATTTAGGCCAGATTTGATACTACGCTCATGCTCAGACTTACGTGGTTCAGACATACCATCAAACATGTGATGGGCAGCTTGATCAAAGAGATTACGTGCAAAGTTAAAGTGACAACCCTTTTCAGATCTCCACATTCGGCAATATTATGAGCTTGGATCATCAAAATAGGTAATATAATAATTGATTTCTATGTTGGAATTTTATGGGATTACTGTTAATTGTTATAAAAGATTAAAGCTTTTGGATTAAACTTATGTTAATATTAAGAAAAAAAAAAAACAAATTGATATACTTGTAACAAATTTATTTCAAACTAATTTTTTGACCACGAAAAAACCCTATTGATGCATTTGTGATAGATGTACCATTCGTTATTGTCATTTAAATTTATAAGAACATTGGTTTGAGTTTTTGGTAGTTCAAAAATTAGTTTGGGATAAATTTATTACAAATATATTAATTTAGGGTTCTTTGTAATATTAACCTATTGAATTTTCTAACATTCACGATAATTTATTTTTCTTTGTTTGTGACTTAAATATTCTACAATATCACTATCGGTCTATCGAAAAGTTTGAACCAATTGACAGATACAAGATAGAGTATTTTAGTGCATAGCGGACAGCACGGGCTGACATTTATTTCAATAATGAAGTAGGAAACAAGAAGGACCGTACAATAGATAAGTGATCCTAGATTTAAAAATAATTGTCCATTAGCGTATCAAGACCTTTACCAAATATGAACCATTCAGCAATAACTTATTAATTCAACAAAGGTCATTTCCAACATGGAAAAAATATCTTAATTATTAAATTCGTTGCATCACCAAACTTATCGGGTTATGTCAGACTAGATCGCATATTATAAAATAAAATAAAATAAATTAAACTTGAATTGAAAAATTAGAAAAAAAAAAGAGAAAAAAAAGAGCCTGACATCTTAATTTTGGTATATTTAGAATATGACACATTTGGCACATTTCATGTCACCAAACTGCCACTCATCTGCAAGCGGTGGAGGCCGTAACTAGGCCCAAACGAAGCTTTACGTATTAATTATTTCATCGTTGTTTAAAGATGGTGGTCCACTTCTGTTTCGATTTGACGATCTTGATGATCTGATCCTAGATAATCGTTCCATAGAATAAAAAATAAGAGTTGAATTTCTAACAGATTAAATGTTTGAATATTGAACTATTCGTACAAATGATTTAATGCAAAATTAATCTCATTAAATTTCATGGTGGTCTCCACGTACAAACAGTGTTAGGTAAATTTATCAGAGGACTTGTTGAGGTATGCCTATCGAAACAACTGTCAAGCAAACTTCATGAAAAAGTTTCAATTTTCAAAACCCTAATCTCACCCTTATCTCATGTTGCACTGGAACCAGTGATACATAGAAGATTATTACTAAAAATGAAATTACCATGCTCCTGACAAACAACAACTATTAAGGTTAAATATGAGTCCCATGCTTGCCTTCTTTTTTTCATTTTTCCTTTTCTTTCTTATTTGAAACAAAATTTGTTTACTTCTTCTCTAAAAAAAATAGTTTATTTGGTAGATAATTAACTGATTATTGTGTTTCTAATAAAAAAAACTAATTATTTTTTGATTATTTGCATTTTTTTTTGTACTGGGAAAATATTATTAAAAAAACACTTAAGCACAAATGAGAGCAAATTGGGTATAATGCATACATCCATCACAATAATCAATTTTAAAGTAAGTTCTCATAAAATTGCACCAAAAAATTGAACTTGAAAAATTCATGATTATGAAAATACTCAAGCCAAATAAGGTAAATAATTTGCATATAAATTAACATATCTTTACTTCGATATATGATTAGTACTTGCTTAGATTATAATAATGGAGAATAAATTTAAAAGAAGACTAATATGAACGAAATGTTGAAATCTAATGGGTGCAGAAGAAGTGGCTAAGGTAAAAAAAAAAAAAAAAAATGTTTGGCAAGGATGTGGTAAGTTTTTCTTTAAGTGAAATAGAAAAAAAAACAAGAAGAAAAAAAGGTAGGAAATAATTTTAAATCAAGATTGGAACCCACAATTGATAATATAGTTAATTCAATATGATAAGAAGGGTGGAAATAACGCAACCCTTAATAGATTCCTCTAATTACAGGGAAAATTGGGGAAAAATGTCAAAAAAGTTATAAACCTTTTGTATTTGTGTCAATTTAATCATAAACCTTTTGTTGGTATCAATTTAATCCTAAATATTTTCACTTTGTGTCAATTCAATTTTTCTAGCTAATTTTGGTTGGATTTTGTTGATTGGGCACTCATTGGCTAACGTGACATAATTGACGTTGATGTTAAAAACTTTTAATAATAATTTAATATTTTTTGAATTTTTTATTTTTTCTTTCTTCTCCTCTTTCCTCCAGCCCATTGTCAGACCTCGGTGACTGGCTAGAGGTGACAGCCGGTGAGGTTGACCTCGATCTCTTTGACCTATGGCAAGCCTCGTTGGCCATGGGCGAGGCTAGCTTGAGGCCTCCCAAGCCACGAGAGCGGCCTTGCGTTGGGTTGGCGAGGGTCAAGGCTTGACCTTGAGGGTGAGCCTCGCCAGCCTAGCGTGAGGTAGCCCTTGTGGCCTCTAGCAAGGCTGAGCTCGAGGCTCGCCGGAGGTTGGTGAGGTTCACCTCAACCTCGCATGTTGTGCCTCTGGCCGGTTGTTGAGGTCAAGTGGCTGGTTGGAGAAAGGAGGATGAGAAAGAAAATAAATAAAGAAAAAAGAAAAAAAGAAATAATATTAAAATAATATTAAAATATTATCAAAAGTTGTCTATATCAGTGACAATCGTGCTATGTTAGCCGATAGACACCTAATCATCAAAATCTAGCTAAAATTAGCAAAAAAGAACTAAATTGCCATAAAGTGAAAATGTTTTGGACTAAATTAGTACCCATAGAAAATTTATAATTAAATTGACACAAATGCAAAATATTTAGAACTTCTTTGACATTTTTCCTTGGAAAATTGCCTAATCAATCCTAAACCCAATGTACAATGTTAATTCAATCCCAAAACCTTCCGATAATGCCATTATATTTTTAAACATTTGTGTGAAATTCCAATGTAATATCAATTTTTGTGAGGCATTGCTAATGAAGTGATCTAGTTTTTGTTTGCCCATCCTATATGCACATCGCCATATCAGCAATTTATTGCAAAATTAGCTAGAATGACTTAAATTGGAATTTCATGAAAAGGTGAAGGAATAAAGTGTCAACAGTAGAAAGTTTATAATTGAATTGGTATTTATAAAATAGGTTTATGATTGATTGAAGAATTTTCCTTATCACATGTTTAATATTCAACCTTTTCTAGTTCTAGGCTCCCTAAATGTTCTAATGGGGGTACTCTTTAAAATAAAAATGATTCACATGCATGGGTCTAAGGGCTCAGTTTTTGCCTCTTTCAATTCAGCATGGTTTCTTGAATAAGCCCCGACCATGTTCGTCAACCATCACATATAGTAACATAATATTTCTGTTTTGGATTAATGAAAATTTAGTGAGAATTCCTATGTAGGGCGATGATGGATATACTACATTTGATCTTCTAAATTAATTTAACAACCTTGTTGATGAATGTAAAGGCCTCTAAAGATGTAAGTCGTATTTGATGTCCAATAAAATTCTGTCACGTTATTTAATAAATCAAATCAGTTTATCGGTGTTAGTGTACTTAACTTATGGTAAGAGTGGAAATGCTCCGCATTAAATTTAATAACACATCCATGATAAAGTACCTAGGTCCTAGGATCCGAATGCGTTCTTCTAGATGTCTGATATAAAACTATCCAACTAGGACATAAATGATGGATCTTTAGAGAAAGTAGGAGCAATAGGACTACGAGGAAAAATAGTAAGATATTGCCACTTACCAGAAACCTTTTTGAGGATTAGATGCTAATCCAACGGGGTTAATTAGGCTCAAGGAAAAGTGCTGATCAGACTCCATAGTCTGTCAATAAACAGTTACTATGGTCGGAAATTGAGGTCAGAACGTGCCAAAATGAGTGTGAAAAGAAGAAATACTTAAATGATGTGAACAGAATTTTACTTTATTAAAAGAAAGCATTGTTTGATTCTTTAAGAATATGATATTCTGATTGATGAGTTCCATCTTTATTGAATGATGAATTTGACTAAAAGCTTGCTGTAGGGACGATTTAGCTCTAGTGTAGGTTTTGACTCTCACTTCTTATAAGGAGGTAGGACAAAAATTTAAGAGTGAGTATTAAAGTAGGAGTAAAATAAAACCAACGAAGAAAAAATTTGCCCCTCGAAAAAATTTGCCCCTCATTTGGATTGATTATAATATATTCACGGGGTACTACTCAATATTTAAATATTACTTTACTTTAATGGCTTCTCCTCCTTGTTGAATTTGTTCCAAGAACTACAGTGACCATGTTGATCTTGTTATGAACCTCTGACTTCCTAAATCATGTAGATATTAATGTGTAAACAAATCATCATGACACATGTACTGATATACATCCACCAAAGTGAGCAGCGCAGATCAAAGACCGAGCTCTGTGTTCCATCTTTCCTGGTTTGACTTTGGAGAACTTGATAGCTTCAATGGCTATCAACAATGAAGAGACCCAAGACCAAGAAATGCCAAACAGAGATCACACAGGAGGAGATCAAGAACAAGAGGAAAGATGTGCAGTGGAAGAAGTGGCCTTGATCGCAGGAGAAGATCAAGAGCAAGAAGAAAGATGTGCAGTGGAAGAAGTGGCCTTGGTCGTGCCGGAGACCGACGACCCATCACTACCGGTGATGACATTCCGCGTGTGGGTCCTCGGCCTTACATCTTGCGTCGTCCTCATCTTCCTCAACACCTTCTTCATGTACCGGACGCAGCCGCTGACCATCTCGTCCATCCTGATGCAGATCACCCTGTTGCCCATCGGAAAGTTCATGGCCAGGGCTCTGCCTGCTAAGCGGTACCGGTTCTTCGGTTACAGCTTTACCTTGAACCCAGGGCCTTTTAACATCAAAGAGCATGTTTTAATCACCATCTTCGCAAACTGTGGAGTGGCCACAGGCGGAGTTGATGCTTATTCTATTGGACCCATCACGGTAATGAAGACTTATTACAAGCAGAACTTGAGCTTTCTCTGTGCCCTCATCATTGTCTTGACTACACAGGTACAGCTCATTTTACTGGTCTTCCTTTGAGTAGCTGCCAATCCTAGTCTCCTCTCACTTTTTTTGTATTTTTCGTCATCAAGGCATGAGTTCAAATCATCAAGACTTATGATTTCATTTTACGGCTTACCAGATATTTAGTTACCAGTGCTCATCGAACCCAGACTTTCTCATACCTAACATGAAACAATGAATTAGTCGTCAGTCACATGCTTTCGGTGGTACGTTCGTTTCATGTTGTGGAAAAATGATTATAGGAAATCGTTGCTCCCATTCCAAAACTGAAGGGGAAAACATGTTCTTTATTGATGGAAATGTAGAATCGAATTTCGTGGCACCAGAATTAAGCTTGGCCAAGTTTTGAGTGGCTGATGTGTCTGTTGCTGGATGATGCAAATAGTTAGCAGGGTATGGATGGGCTGGAATGTTTAGGAAGTACCTGGTGGATCCTGCTGAGATGTGGTGGCCTGCAAACCTTGCTCAGGTCTCTCTCTTCAGGTCTGTAACTGTACTATTCTCGTCATTCTTACTTTTATATATGCTTTGAAGGGAAAAATGATTATCCTAGGAAAGTTTTAATGGAACCCATGTGACCCTTTGACATTTCCTAGGATGCATCGTCTCTATGACTATAATTGCGTGGATGGGCTTAGGGGTTCTAAATGGTTCTGCTTGATTGTCATTTCACTTGTCTGCTTATCTTGATAATGATTTGCCTTTTTTTTTTCCTTTCAGAGCCCTACATGAAAAAGAACACAAATCGAAAGGCCTGACCCGATTGCAGTTTTTCCTCATAGCGCTCGCAGTGAGCTTTGCTTACTACGTGCTCCCTGGCTATTTGTTTCCTGTCCTGACGTTCTTCTCCTGGGTCTGCTGGGCGTGGCCCCGCAGCATCATTGCGCAGCAAATCGGGTCAGGATACCATGGGCTCGGGATCGGCGCCTTCACCCTCGACTGGGCAGGCGTCTCTGCCTATCGTGGTAGCCCGCTCGTGACGCCTTGGCAGACAATTGCTAATGTTGGGGTTGGCTTCACTGTGTTCATATATGTGGTGGTGCCTCTCTGCTATTGGAAGTACAACCTCTTCTATGCTCGGCGATTTCCCATATTCTCGAATCAGCTGTTCAAGTTCGATGGGCATAAGTACGATATCACCAAGATATTAACACCGAAATTTGATCTTGATGTAGCTGCTTATGAAAGCTACGGGAAGCTATACCTAAACCCTATATTCGCGATATCGACAGCATCAGGATTCGTTCGCATTGCTGCTACTTTCTCGCATGTGGCATTGTTCCACGGCAGGTAACTTATTTCCATTATTTCCAAGATTAAGCATCTCCAGTTTACACGATACTCTTTGATAAATCGTATTATTTCTCAAATGGTTACTTCTTTTGTATGCTTTGTTACCTTATTTCAGTGTAGAGAGTGACATGATCATGATCAACTAACGCATGCATAGGGTCATGCTACATTTCCATCTTGTAGCGATGTCATAAGGAGGAGCCGAGCCGCGATGAAGGATGTGAAGCTGGACATTCACACAAAGCTGATGAGGCGTTATGAACAAGTCCCTCAATGGTGGTTCCACATTATAGCAGTGGCATGCGTTAGCTTGTCGGTGATGATGTGCATCGTCTGGAAAGACGTCGTGCAACTTCCGTGGTGGCTGATGATTCTCGCCTTCGCCATGTCTTGGCTTGTTGTACTTCCCATTGGGGTCATTCAAGCAACCACAAACCTGGTAAAGATATGAAATTTCCTGATGAGCCGATCCTGGTTGTCCTCAGATTCTGAGACAACATTGGATCTGTCGTTAGCCCGGCTACATTAATTGGCATAAGCAGTGTGCTTTTTCTCTGCGATTTCTTCTGCAGCAACCAGGATATGAAATCGTAGAACAGTTCCTGATCGGTTACATTTTGCCGGGAAGGCCCATAGCGACCTTGCTTTTCAAGATCTACGGCCGATTCAGCTTCGCCCATGCGCTGTTTTTCTTGTCGGACCTCAAACTCGGGCACTACATGAAGATCCCTCCACGCTGCATGTTCACGGTTCAGGTATTTGCAGCATGGACCCAGGGCAGTAAGGCCTTGAGATTTCTCAGTCCCTTCGTCTGATATTTTGATTCAATATTTGCAGCTGGTGGCTAGTCTAGTTTCGGGCATAGTTAACCTCACGGTGGCATGGTGGATGATGGGGAGCATCGAGAACATCTGCGACGTCGAGGCGCTCCATCCCGAGTCCCCATGGACATGTCCCAAATTCGCGGTCACGTTCGATAATTCGGTCATATGGGGATTGATTGGCCCAAGGAGGCTATTCGTGCCAGACGGCTTGTACCGGAACTTGGTCTGGTTGTTCCTCGTCGGAGCTCTCTTGCCTCTGCCGATTTGGGCGCTGAGCAAGATGTTCCCGGAAAAGAAGTGGATCCGCCTGATAAACATTCCCGTCCTGTCCTTCGGTTTCGCAGGGGTCCCGCCGGCATCTCCCACAAACATCGCGAGCTGGCTCATCACGGGGATGTTCTTCAACTATTTCATGTTCCGGTATAATTATGGTTATAATTATTAATTATGGTTAATGGATCAACGCAAGCGCTGGTGGCAGAAGTATAACTACGTTTTATCGGCGGCTCTGGATGCTGGGACCGCTTTTATGGTTATATCTTATTTTCTTTCTTCTTCAAGAGTTGTAAGTTTACATAAAAAGAAGAATATTATATAACTGTCATCGTCTTTTCAATTTCATGTTCTGATTGCGTGTTCTTGTTCTTCGCTCTGTTCTTGTTCTTCGCTCTGCAGAATCAGAACAAGAACCTGAAATGGTGGGGGACGGAGATCGACCATTGCCCGCTAGCGACTTGCCCGACCGAGCCGGGGGTCGTGGTCCAAGGATGCCCGGTTTTCAAGTAGTGTTGTCCAGGTGAAATCTCACAAGATTCAATAATTTGGTATTGAGAGTTCAGGATAAAGGTAAATCTGAGGGATTTCTTATTCTTCCTTAGTCACCTTGCTTCAGTTTTGCGAACCGAAAGATGCATCGAGGGGACATCGTTCTCGCAGCTCCTCCGATTCTTCGCCATGATTGCGAGTGTCATATGATGTCGATTCGACCAGTGATCCTAGCCTCCAACCATCAAATTATGTTTCTTATCGCTAAAGTTGTTTATTATTTCGTAACGAGAAACAATCTTAGTGTTTGTAATTCAGCTGTTCACTACTTTTTGCCTTAGGAATAGCTATGCTCCGTTTGATAATCTTCGAAAAATCTAAAGTTGCAAACGGTGATATTCTCATTGAGAGGATAAAACATAATATTAAGAGACAACGTAAACTAGTCTATCTGTACACCAAAATACTGGTTTCTATCTCTAAGCTGATAATTATCAATTAATGTTAGTAAGTGTAAAAAATTATCGGTAAAAAAAAGAAAAAAGAAAAGGCAGTGACTTTTTTTCCGAGTAGATTGTTCTTATAATACCGATGCATTTATGAAATTATAGATTTTTTTTTTTTTTTAAGTTTGCAAATTACCAATTTTTATATTAAATTACCAACTTTTGCTTGCTCAATAATGCTTCGAATTTAATGAAGTTATATTAAATTATCAATCTAAATTATAGTGACTTGCCAATTTTTGTCATATTCTTGTTTGGATTATCAACTTCATTTAAATTATTTAACAATATTTATCTTTCATTAATTAACCAAATATTCTATAAAATTACCAACCTTTACTTGTCGTAGTTAACAACTCCTTACATTTATTAACTCTTTTTAGAGGTTACCACTTAAGTTAGCTTTGCTTATCAATTTTGCTTCCATTACAATTACCATCTGGAATCAGGTTACCAACTTCAATTTGAGTTATTGGCCGTCATTTTTTTATTTATTTGTCAATTGTTCTTATTGTTTGCCAATTTCTTTGGTTTCATTTCTTAGCAACGCCTTAAGTCTATCAACTATTTTCAGATATTATTAACCTTAATTAAAGTAATTTACCAACTTTTGTTCAATTAAGTTCCTTACTAGGTTTGAGATACCAACTCTTATATGAAAATGCTAATTGCAATTTAAGTGGTTTATCAACTTTTCTCCAAGTGAGTTATGAACTAGTTTGGATTCTTAACCCTCACTTGAGGTTGTTGCTGATTCGTTTTGTTTAATTCACCAATTTTCGACTGGTTACTCAATCGATAAAAAGATTAGTCACTCAAACATGGGTTGGTAATTTTATTAGTTGGTAAGAAGGTAGATAAAAGTTGGTAAAAGATAAGAGAATTTTTTATTATTAAATATATGAAATTGGTATATTAAAAAGTTAAATAAACTTATAACTAATCCGATAAAAATTGTTGGTGAGTAAGGACAATAAGAAAAGGTAATTCACTAAAAGAGTTTATAATTTTAAAAGAAATAATTATTGACAAGCAATTCAAATGAGAATTGGTAACTCAAAATTAATGAATAATTAAAGGAAAGTTGTCAAGTCACAACAAAATGATTAGTAATTTTATATCATAAAATAATCATTTTTAATTTTTGCACGGCATCGTATGTGCTTGCAAGAAGCATTATTTTACCGGTTGAGGTTCGGATCATCAAGGAGGAGCAGAGTTTTGATCGATGGTGTCGTGTCGTGCATTTCCCACAATAATACATCCTCAGGTGGGCCTATTGCTATGTCAGGGCCTAGAGACTAGGTTCCTGTTATTCCTGTGGAAATTAATGTCCTCAATTTTAGCAAAAATTCCATAACCTGAAATTTCCAGTTTTATTGATAATATTCAAGAAATGATGAATGCATAGTTGTACGCGAAGAGTCAGATATAATCGTTAATCAGCTTAACCCCAACTCACATCCGATAGTATATCGGAAAAAGTAATTATGATAATCAAACATTCCAACTGCAAATGTGAAACTCCTATGACAATGCTCTAGGGTCACCATCGCTTAAAGAAATGAATAATCTTAAATATTTATAGGCAATGGTGTTGTCAGGCCTATTGGATCAACAAGTGATGGATCTTTAATGTATGAAAAACAAATGTTAAATTGGTGTTTACTATTACTAGGTCAAGCTGATGCTACGCTTGTGAGCCTTGACATTTATCTTGCTATTTATTGAGGCATGACTATGAGCGTAGCAAAGCAAAGCTCCAAGCTTAATTACACAAAAAGGTGATATGATGAGAATTACCATTGACTAGGGCGATAAATAAGTTTTATGTGAAAGTTAAGAAATTTCATGTCAAAGACTTTTAAAAGAAATTACAAAATTTTCCACCCAAATTTTCCATTCTTCCCATTTTCCTTAACTTTTCAAAAATAGCCTAAAAAACTTGACTTTTTGTTGGTTCAAAACCAACTCGATTTTTTACTCGACTAATGTCCATGAATGTGCGTCCTGCCATTCCGTTCCCACTAATTGATTACATAGCTAAGGCGGTTTGGTTGCTAAGATCACTCCAAATGCGAGACAATGCGTACGAACTAAGCACTTGGCAAGACGACCAATTCCTTGGTGTTTGTCTGTCTGAGTCGAGCAAGTCAAGTTTAGCCTGCGAACTCCATGTATGTTATCTCCTATGCGATTCATTAAATATTACTTGAGCCTATTTGGTCTTCGGAACGCGACTCTATTTTGGGAACATGAAATGTAAAGAAATTAGAGAAGAAGGCATGCAAACTTTTACTTGGAAAACTATTTCAGAATTAAACCGGAAAAAATCATGGTGCCGCACTAAGCAATCTTTTTAATTTTCGTTATCAGTATCAAGTTACAATTACAAGAGAGATTACCCCAATATATAGTAAGATTCTAGGACATATAAAGATATGGTGAAAATTACATGTAAACCCTTAACAGCACTACTTTGCTCTATCAAACTCCACATTCCATCAATCTCTCATTTAGAGGCTAATATTAAAAAAAGGCAATAATCTATCATAGTTTTCCCTTGTCTTTGTAACCATAGTTGTTGGTTTCTTAGTGATGACAACCTTCATTAATATATCCACTAGATTCCTTGTTAGGTTAGTGAGGGTGCCCCTAGCCTGCCCTTGCCAGCCTAGGCCAAGGCGTCCCTCACCCAAGGGCAGCCCTTGGTTGAGGCCAGCGACCTCTGTCAACCATCGATAAGGCCTGGCAATGACTAGTAGAGGGAAAAAGTGAACAAGAAAAAAAAAGAGAAATAAATTAAAAAATATGAAAATCTTATCATTTTTTTTTATTAGCACCGATTATGCCACATAGGACGACAAGTATCCACATCAACAATTTCAAACTAAAATTGATAAGATGGATTTAATTGGTAAAACTTAAAAATGTTTAGGACTTAATTAACAAAATTAAAATGTTTTTGACCAAATTGGTAAATAAAAATAAGTTTAAGATGTTTTAGACAATTTTCTTGAAAATTATATGTATATCATTAACAGCAATAGTTGACTCTATTTGACTTCACAACTCCATGACTCTAATCTTCAATGCATAATGTCTGGTGTTTTGCAAGATTGATAACAATACTTGGAACCGATTAGACATGATTAAGTATTTTAATGGGCACGCATTTTTTGGACAACACAGGTTGAGATTCAGACTTAGTAACGATGTAGGAAAGAAAAGGAGCTGTAAAACGAATAAGTGATCTTGAGATCTGCATATAATGTCCATTAGCATATTAAGACTACTTTATCAGATAGAACCATTCAGCCAAAAACTTGAAAAATTGACCAAAGCTCGGATCCAGCGTGGCAGAAATATCTTATTATCACAATTGTTGCATCGCTAAACTTATCGGGTATAACCATGCCAGACAAGATCGTACATTATAAAATCGAAGGACAACTGACATTAATTGGCAAAGAAAATGACCCTGACAAGTGACAACTGAGTTTTGGCAGAATGAAAATGATAAATTTGGCACATTTCATGTCATCAAACTTCCCACTCAGCAGCAAGCGGGGTAGGCTGCAACCAAAGCTGAAATGAACCTTTAGATTCTGATGCTTTACGTATTAATTATTTCATCATTGTCTAAAATGGCGGTCCCCCACGACAACTGCCTCTTTTTGTTTCTGCTGGGCAGTGTTTGATGATCTGATCCTAGCTAATTGCTTCAAATAACAAAAACCAAGAACATAGTCGTTTTTTTTTTCTTTTTTTTACGGCTTAATTGTTTGTTTTTTTTGGTCGGTACGGCTTAATTGTTTGAATAGTTAACTATATGTACACAAGAATTACAGCACAATTAATCTCATTATTTCTCATAATTCAAAGAATTTTCTTTTTGTGTATCTAAATTAAACATTGGTTTCCCATGCGCGAAATGTATATGATAAATTTATTACCGGTTGTTCTTAATGAGTACCCTTTAAAGTATTTGTTGAGCAAACTTTATAAAAAAATTTCATTCTTCAGAAGACTAATTTCGTACATCACGAGAACCATTAATACATCCAATATTATACGATCTTCTTAAATTATTACTTAAAAAAGGATTCCAAAGATACAAGTTAACAAAATCCCCTGTTGACATGTCTCGAATCTCCAACATACTTTGAAATCAAGGGAATACAAAATTTATACACACACACACGTATATTCTATGTACCGAGTTTTTGCAGTGTTTATTAAGTTTCTAGAGTACTTTATCTGATTATTTTTATTTTTTAGTCAACCTTTTCTAGTTCTAGGTTTACTAAATGTTTTACGGGGTACGATATACCTATATGGTTCTTTCTCAACCGCAATAGGGCATAGAAAATGCAGATAATTTCATCCAGTCAAATTTTATGCCATTCAACCTTATATCTCGTCGATCGAATACAAACCAAGATGATTTACATGCATGAGTTTAAGAGGTCAGTATTGCCTATTTCAAGTCAGCATGAAAAATCAAATTTGCCCAATATATATTCGCAAAGTCAGGAGTGTGTGCGCGCATGCGTGTGTAGGTTTCAATAAAATAAGTATAAAACAGAAGAGATAATTGTGTAATTTTTGTATACTTATGTATAAAAGATGATGAATAATACGTTAGTCTATTTATAAGATTTATGAAAAAAGGAGATATCTATTCAATTTCTTTTCAAAAAAGAAAGGAATAAAGAAAATAAAAGTTTTTCCTTTACCATAAAAAAAAAAAAAAAGTTTTTGTTAGAATTGCACGTAGAGATATTGATAACACACAAAGATTTTTATCTAAGGTAACATAGATATTATGATATCAATAATAACCAACCAGACTTATGAAAATCAGGAAAATATTATAATTAAATCTAACGAGATATATGATACTTAAGTGAAAATCCCCATGTGTGTGTGTGTTGAGTCGAATCACATATCAGTGATTAGTTCAAGAGTATATCAGTAATTAATTCAAAGTAACGACAGAGATACTAAAATTGATCTTTTAAATTGGTTTAGTAAGTATGTGGCAAAATGTAATTGGCCCTTCGGATAACCGGGTGTATGCAACATCTAATAAGCTATCACAGTATTTATCAATCAATCTAGATTGTCAGTCTTAGTATACTTAAGACTATTCTTATTTTAATCACGATATTCGCCCATTAGTGGTAAAAGTGGAAATGCACCATTGTAAATTTAATGGCACCCATGATAAAGTACCGAGGTCCTAGGATGGAACACGTTTTTCAAAATGTCTGATACTTGGACATAAAAAGAAAATTAAGGATCTTAAGAGAAAGTGGAAACCATAGAGCTACGAGGAATAATAAAAAGATATCGCCACTTGGCAGACACCTTTTGGCGGATTCAGATACTAAAAAACGAGGTTAATTATGCTGATTGGACCCTGTAGTCTGTCAATAATTAATCGTCATATAAGCAGTAGAGGGAGAAATTGTGGTCAGAACGTGTCAAGATGAGTATAGAAGAAAGAAATACTTAAATGATTCTTCTATATATATATATATATATATTCTAACTAATGAGTCGGATCTTTATTAAACGATGAATATGTCCGACTTGTTTGAAAGTTCATTATGAATCTGTCACATCATTTAATATACAAATTTAGTAACCTTTCTAATTCATGACCGTAGTCTCATTGCGTAATAGACACTTAAAATTGGATGTTACTGCTATGGCTTCTCCTTCAAGTTGAACTTATTCCAAGACCAACAGTGACCGTCCTGAACTTGTTACAACTTTGGACGTTCTGAATCACGCGAATATTTTATGGGTAAAAGATTCATCATGATACATGTACATATATACATCCACCAAAATGAGTAGTGAAGATCAAACACTGAGCTCTGTACTCCATTTCTTGGTATGCCTCTGTAAAACTCGATCGCTTCAATGAATATCAACAATGAAGAGACCCAAGACCAAGAAAAGCCAAACAAAGATCACAGAGGAGATCAAGAACAAGAAGAAAAATGTGCTGTGGAAGAAGTGGCCTTGGTTGTGCCGGAGACCGATGACCCTTTGCTCCCCGTGATGACATTCCGCGTGTGGGTCCTCGGCCTGACGTCGTGCGTCGTCCTCATCTTCCTCAACACCTTCTTCATGTTCCGGACACAGCCGCTGACCATCTCGTCCATCCTGATGCAGATCACCATGTTGCCCATCGGCAAGTTCATGGCCAGGACTCTGCCCACAAAGCGATACCGGGTCTTTGGGTACAGCTTTACATTGAACCCGGGGCCTTTCAATGTCAAAGAGCATGTTTTGATCACCATCTTCGCGAACTGCGGAGTGGCCACGGGTGGAGTTGATGCTTACTCCATTGGACCCATCACGGTGATGAAGACTTATTACAAGCAGAACTTGAGCTTTCTCTGTGCCCTCATCATTGTCTTGACTACACAGGTGCGACTCATCGTCCTGGTCTTCCTTTGAGTAGCTGCCGTTCCTAGCTTCTGTCACTTTTTTTTGCATTTGTCGTTTCCAGTCCCTGAGTTCAAACCATCAGACTTACCTTTCTTTTTACGGCTTATATCGTGGATAAAATAGCTTATCTGTTTTGCCAGTTACCTAGTGTGCATCGAACAAGGAGTTTCTTCTAAGTAGCATGGAATTATGAATTAGTCGTTGGTTGTTTGTTTTCTATGCTATTTTTGTTTCTTACCATAAAAAAATGAACATTGGGAAATGTTGCTTCCATTTCAAGATTATGCTTAAGCGCTCGACGAAGATGAAGAAAGAAACACCTTTTTTACTAATGAAACATGTAGAACCGAATTTCGTCGGACTGTAACAAAAATTGGTGAACAAGCTTTGAGTGACTGACGGGTGTGTTGCTGGATGATACAAACAGTTAGCAGGGTATGGATGGGCTGGGATGTTTAGGAAGTACCTGGTGGATCCTGCTGAGATGTGGTGGCCAGCAAACCTTGCTCAGGTCTCTCTCTTCAGGTCTGTAACTGTACTTCTCTTCATTCTTTATTTATATATATGCTTTGAAACGAAAGTTGATTAACCTAGGAAAGTTTTAATGGAACTCTTGGGACCCTCTGACATTTCCTAGGATGCATGATGGCAGTCCGATCAATTTCTATCAGATTGAGAACATACCACGTCTGTGCCGAATCCTGTGTTTTAAGAAGAGTAGCCAATTGGCCTTTCCGAAGGTTAACTTCCTTGGATTGAAAACCAAACCTTGGTCTCGTCCATGACCATTAGTAGCGATAGAACGAATCCCGGTTCGGAACCAAATCATACAATCACAACGGAATCAGAGGATTATCCTTTTCCTATTGATTTGGAACCAACCTCACCTCGCATAGATCACGCCGACCCACCCCCTGTGTGTGGGTGTGTAGTCCAGGCTAATTCAAAACGAAAAGGTTTGCATAAGGGTATAGAGGTCAAACCTTCAAGGAGAATCAGCAAAGGATGGGCTTAGAAGTTCTAATTGATTCTGAATGATTATCATTTCACATGTCTGCTTCTCTTGATTATGATTTGCCTTTTTCTTTTCAGAGCCCTACATGAAAAGGAACACAAAAGGAAAGGCCTCACACGAATGCAGTTTTTCCTCGCGGCGCTTGCAGTGAGCTTCGCTTACTATTTGCTCCCTGCCTATTTGTTCCCGGTCCTGACATTCTTCTCCTGGGTCTGCTGGGCGTGGCCACGCAGCGTCACCGCCCAGCAAATCGGGTCAGGATACCACGGGCTCGGGATTGGCGCCTTCACCCTTGACTGGGCTGGCATTTCGGCCTATCGCGGAAGCCCGCTCGTGACGCCTTGGCAGACAATTGCCAACGTTGCGGTGGGCTTCATCTTGTTCATATATGTGGTAGTGCCTCTGTGCTATTGGAAGTACAACCTGTTCTACGCTCGGCGATTTCCTATATTCTCGAATGAGCTTTTCAAGTTCGATGGGCAGAAGTACAGTGTCACCGAGATATTGACACCGCAATATGATCTTGATGTAGCTGCTTATGAAAGCTACGGGAAGCTGTACCTAAACCCCATGTTCACAATAGCGATGGGATCCGCATTCGCTCGAGTCGCCGCTACTTTCTCGCATGTGGCGTTGTTCCACGGCAGGTAACTTACTTCCATTATTTCCAAGATTAAGCATCTCCATTCTACACAATACTCTTTGATGAGTCATGCTGTCGCTCAAATGGCTGCTGTTTTATATGATTCAGTTCCTTAATTAAGTAGAGAGAATGACATGATCATAATCAACGAACACATAAAAAGAAACATGCTACTTTTCCATCTCCTAGAGATATCATAAGGAGGAGCAAAGCCACGATGAACGACGTGAAACTGGACATCCACACCAAGCTGATGAGGCGTTACAAACAAGCCCCTCAATTGTGGTTCCACATTGTATCAGTGGCAAGTATCGCCTTGGCGGTGATGATGTGCTTCGTGTGGAAAGACATCGTGCAACTGCCGTGGTGGCTGATGATTCTCGCCTTCGTCATGTCTTGGCTTGCGGTACTCCCCATTGGGATCATTCAAGCAACCACAAACCTGGTAAAAATATGAAATTTTCCAATGAAGTCTCTTCTCGTGATCTCCAGATTCCAGGACGACATGGGATTTGTGGTTTACCCGGCTACATTGATTAACATAAGCACTGCGTTCTTTTTCTATGACTTCTGCAGCAACCTGGATATGAAGTCGTAGAACAGTTCCTGATCGGTTACATATTGCCAGGAAAGCCCATTGCAAACATGCTTTTCAAGGTCTACGGGCGATTCAGCTTCGCGCATGCGCTGTTTTTCTTGTCGGACCTCAAACTCGGGCACTACATGAAGATACCTCCACGCTGCATGTTCACTGCTCAGGTACTCGTGGCTCGGATCCGCAGCAGAATGGCCTCGAGATTACTCAGTCCCTTTGTCTGATCTTTTTGTTTCAAGTTTTGCAGCTTGTGGCTAGTCTAGTTTCGGGCACAGTCAACCTCGCGGTGGCATGGTGGATGATCGGGAGCATCGACAACATCTGCGACGTCGAGGGCCTCCATCGTGAGTCCCCATGGACGTGTCCCAAATTCAGGGTGGCCTTCGATTATTCGGTCATATGGGGATTGATCGGGCCAAGGAGGCTATTCATACCAGACGGCCTGTACCGGAACTTGGTCTGGTTGTTCCTCGTCGGAGCTCTCTTGCCTCTGCCGATTTGGGTGCTGAGCAAGATCTTCCCTGAGAAGAAGTGGATCCGCCAGATAAACATTCCCCTCCTGTCCTTCGGTTTCGCGGGGATCCCACCGGCCTCTCCCACCAACATCGCGAGCTGGATCATCACGGGGATGTTCTTCAACTATTTCATGTTACGATACCGAAAGAGCTGGTGGCAGAAGTATAACTACGTTTTATCGGCGGCGTTGGATGCCGGGACGGCATTTATGGGCGTGTTCCTGTACTTCGCACTGCAGAATCAGAAGACGGACTTGAAATGGTGGGGGACGGAGATCGACCACTGTCCGCTAGCGACTTGCCCGACCGAACCGGGGGTCGTGGTCAAAGGATGTCCGGTTTTCTAGTGGTGCTGTCCATGTGAGATCGCATGTTTCAGGTGATTAGGATGATTTGGTAGATTGCTGATCTGTTTTGTGACATTCTCCGTACATGTTTGATACTTCATGTGAAAATAGAGGAATTTCTCATCCTTGCTCGGTCACTTAGCATCTATTTTGTGTATCCAATCGAAAAATATATCAAGGGACATCGCCATCATAGCTCCTTTGACAGTTCATCGTTATCATGAGCGGAATATGATGTTGATTGGACTAGTGACTCAGGTCTCAACCATCCAATTATGTTTCTTTGGCGAAACTTGTTCATTTTTCATAAACAAAGAAACGATCTCACTATATTGGAATTCAGTCTTGCACCCCAATGGGACATCCTCACTTGAAGTTGTTTGCTACTTTTTGCCTCAGGGACAGCTGTACTCAACTTGATGATCTTTAGGGTAAATCTAAAGTTGTACATGGTGACTTACCCATGTGCAAATCTAAAGTTGCATATCTAAGACAACGCATATACTTTTTGTGTCGTCCACTATGGAGCTCATTTCCATGTTGATATATTTCAATGCGTGTTAATAAGTGTGAAAAACTATTGTTGAAAAAAAAAACCATAAACTTTTTTCCCAAATACCTTGTTGGTAAATCGCCAACACTTTCATGAAATCACCAAATTTTCTGTAGCCTGCGAATTACCAATTTTTCTATTAACTTAGTGATCTTTCTATATAGAATTTACTAATGCTTTGAATTTAATAACTCTTATAAGAAATTATCAATCTAAATGTGAGTGACTTACCAACTATCATTTGAATTACTTACTAAGTATCCACATCTCCTTTTTTTTTTTTTTTAAATTACTCATTGTTGTGTCAAGTTACCAACTTGAACTTGCCTTAGTTAGAAACCTTTTATATTAATTACCTCTTTTTAGAGGCTACCACCCAAATTGCTTGGAATTACAAATTTTCTCTCATTAAGTTACCATCTAGTATCGGGTTATCAACTCTTATTTGAATTATTTACTGTCATTTTTTTTTCATCAACTATTCTTTTTGTTTGCAAATGTTTAGTTGCATTACGAGTAAAGCCCTAACTTACCAACTCTTTTTAGAAATTATCAAAATTAATTAGAGTGACTAACAAACATTTCTTCGATTTACTCACTTACTAGGTTCTTCGTTACTAACTCTCATTTGAGTTACTTACTAAATTTCTTTCTTTTATTTTTGTTTAATTTTTTTATCAACTTTTGTCTTTCTTAACTATGCCTTAGGTTTACCAACTCTTATGCAAACATTAAATTCAATTTAAGGATTTATCAACTTTTCTCTGAGTTAGCTATCAACTAATTTTAGGTCCTTAACCCTCATTCGAGTTAGTTACCACAATTATTTTTGTTTTGTTTAATTCGCCAATTTTTCTATTGGAATACTCAATTGAGAATTTAGTTGGTTTGTCGCTCAAACAATGGTAATTACATATAACAGCGGGTAAATGTAAGACATAGTAAGAAGGTAAATAAGGTTTATAAATTTTTTTATTAGATATAAGGGAAATTCATAATTTAAAAAAAAATCACATAATTTTTCCTAATCACATAAGAATTAGTAATGTAAAACTAATTGATAACACAATCGTAAAAATTGGTCAGTTAGTGAGATTGATAATTAAATAACTAAAACCACTTTAAATGATTTTATTGGTTATGAACGCAAATTTAAATAGACATACCCAACCAGCCGTTTGCTTACATTTATCTTTGTTTTCTTTTATAACAATAAAATCGTTCAAAGCTTATCTTCTTTTTATCTTTTTTTTTTGAATTTGTGAACAATGCTTGCTTATGCATGATGATACATGCTTGTTTAAAATCATTTTCATTATACAATATTCATCATGCCTAACTTGTAATTTTACTATTTATTTTGGTACTCTATGATACTTTTTGCTCGTAAACTATAATACTGTTGGTATAATATCTTCACTCAATTGACACCGATAAGAATAGTAATCTAATCCAATATAGTGAATTCAAATTATGTAGTGTCTTCAACATCGACTATAATTTGGAATGAACAATCATTAACCGTCGACAATATAAAATGGAGAAAATCCATGGAAGTGTTGTACAATATTCTGAATTATTTTGCAACGGGTATTAGAACCTACTAGATGAGTTCCTATAATTTCCTAATTTCTATAAATCCATCATTTACAAGGCGAACTATGAATGAAAAACATATGCACCTCCGAGACAACTTTTTCTTCTTGATAATCTTTAACAAAATTTCAAGGAACTACAATCAATTTGGCTGGAAAGAATAAAAATTAAAGTTTTTAGATAGAAGAGATTTGTGAGCTTTTGGCGTCAAAATTTCCCTTTATTAGTATAAAATTAGAGGTAAAATGATTGCCAATTTGAGCTTCTTAATAAATGCACATTTTATGGCTTTTTTTTTTTTTGCCTTTCTGAGGGTAGAAGTAAATCATATTCTTCAAAAGGAAAACTTCTGAACCAAACTTAGATAAGAAAGCAGCAATGCAGGGATCATCATTGCCTAAAAAAGTATATTGTTAAATTACAATGTATTCTTAATCAAAGCTAAGGCTAATTTAGCTGACCAAATAAAAAGAGTGAAGATAGCCCTACCCACATTAATATATGAGCTACAAATTAGACTACCATTGTCCCATACAATCTGAAAATTGTCTGCGTGACGCATCCGTTGGCTACAGCAGCAAAAATTCAAAATTGTAAGACATTTTACCAGAAAGAAAATATAAAAAAAATAGAGCTAAAAACAACACATTTCCTGTCAATGGATGGCCTTTATCTGCTAGCAGTGTAGGCCTTAACTAGGTTCAACTTAATTCGACAGTTGCAACCGAACGTAATCTAATTTTTTTTTTTTTTGTCTTGAAGATGGTCCACGAAACAGCTGCACGTTTTCGTTTTCAAATTGCAAGATTATTTTCGAGTTGGTATTTTTACACACTGTTCTTATTATTTTAAATAATTTCCGACAGTGCCTTGAGAGGGCAGTTTGTCGGAACCTAACCTTTTTAATTCGAGTATATGTTTTATAAGATTTTTATAAGGAGAAAGCATTGTCAGAATCATGCTAGTTGCTCTTACAAAATACAGAGGAACAGAGATAAACTGGAATCAATAATGACAAAAGGACAAAAGATGTATGGGGTCAAGGAAAAAGGTATTGATGGAGACCTCTCAGTGAAATAAATATATTGTCATCTTGTAGTCAGTGAATGAATAAATTGTCCTCTCGCAGTCGAGAGTGAAATGGCGGTCGCGGTATGTCCAAAAGGGGGAAAAATGAAAGTGAAATTAGCTGCTGCAAGTGTTAAAGTAAGTCAGGATGTATCTGATTGATGACTTGGGTCAATAGAGAAGACGCAATACTCTGTTATGACACTTTGACCAGCACGGCGGGATGCGCGTGCGTGATAGAACGAGAGAGAGAGAGAGAGAGAGAGAGAGAGAGAGAGAGGGAGAGTGACCCTTTCTATATATTATACAGAGAATTACAAATTCAATCCTAACTCCATACTATGGATTTAAATTCAATCATAAACTTTTGAATTGATTCAATGTAGTTCTGAACTTTAATGGCCAAAACTTGCTGTTGAATTCCTTATCTAAGAATAAATTTGGCTTCATTTCGAGTAATGTTGTTTGCATCTGGTTGCCTATCCTAACACGTAAGGTGGTCGACAATGAGTGGACTGCCATGTCAGCAATTTCAAACAAGACTTGGCCGGAGGGCTTGATCATTCTCTTTCGAAGGTTTAGAATATTTTAGTTTAATTGAAAGGTTTATGACTTGATTGCATTTTCTTTCAAAGGTTTGAGATTACATTAAGTTAATTAAAAGGCTTATGATTGAATAAAAATCCATAAATAGGCTTAGATTCTAATTTGCACTTTTTCCATTTTAAACTCGTCTATCTATGTTTTATTTTTCAGTTAACATAGTGCTTTAAAAAAAAAAAAACATACACTTCCTCAAAGAAAAAAATAAGTTCAATTAAGGATGGACTTCTCGAGTTTCATGATTCTTTTAAAGAATAGTACGGAACTATACTTTCTGTCATACGGTAACATCTCTGGTATTTTGGTATATTATAACCTAAAGGAATGAAATTATTGTTCCAACTACTAATTTCGATTGTTGTGTATGACATGAACTTTCGAATCAAACTAATTACTACATTAGGTCATGTTAAATCACCTGGTTTCGTCCATATGAAGAGATGTTCATTCCTTAATAAGCAATTCTGTTCTCAAATTCTATTCTATTTCTGTGTGTATTATTATGTTTTCCGCTCAAGCTTCTCCATAGAAACGTGTTTGACATTTAGGACATATTCATGTGAATTCGCCTTTCATTCTATTTGTTCTCCGACCCAATGTCCCCTTATTTCATTTCATCTCACTCAAATGCGCCGTTTCGCAAGTGTGGTCGAAATGAAAAGTTCAGCCAACTAAGAAGCACATGCTTTAGTTGAAATGTTTAAAAAGTTAATGTCAGATGATAGGATTATAAATTTAATACAACATCTTTTACTTTAGAAAGCAGGTTCAAATTGTCATTTTTTTATCCTGTCAATTCTTCAAGAAAGAAAAGAGAGTAGGGTCTCGAGATCGGCAAAGGTCCCATAAGATTAGGAACCAGTTCCTGCCATGTCCAAGCGAATGAAGAAGTGTGAAATCTCTGGTTGGAAATTACAAAAACCGTGCAGAGTCTTTGATCTCTTATATGTTTTTTTTTTTCTTGAAGGAGGTCATTTGAAAATAAGAAAACTCCTCGATTTACGCAATCTCATCGATATCACAGATCAGATGAGTAAGAATTCCAATGGACAACGACAATATGAAGTCTTTTGAAATTGGCAATTCAAGGAATCAAATTTGTGCGGCGTGAATTATCTAGAAGGGCATTGTAGTCATAGGAAACTCATGTCCCATTTGCATTATATAACTACCTCTGAGCTGAACAATTTCCAAGAGAAGTACCAAGGTCCAGTACAGATAGAAAACAGGGGGAGTGTGCTCTGTCACCCCAAACACAGCCAAGCTTTGAAAGCCATCAATGGCCACCAAAGACCAAACGCAAGACCCGGAAAAGCCGAAGAAAGACTTCTCAGAAGAAGCTGACGAAGACGTAGAAAGATGCCCGGTAGAAGAAGTGGCCCTGGTCGTGCCGGAAACAGACGACCCGTCACTCCCGGTGATGACATTCCGAGTGTGGACTCTGGGGTTGGCCTCCTGCATCATCCTCATCTTCCTCAACACCTTCTTCACCTTCCGGACGCAGCCCCTCACCATCTCGGCCATCCTCATGCAGATCGCGGTGCTGCCCATCGGCAGGTTTATGGCCAAGACTCTGCCCAGCAGAGAGTACAAGGTGCTTGGGTATGGCTTTAGCTTGAACCCGGGGCCTTTCAACATGAAGGAGCATGTGATCATCACCATTTTTGCCAACTGCGGGGTGTCCATCGGCGGGGGCGATGCGTACTCCATTGGAGCCATCACTGTCATGAAGGCCTATTACAAGCAGAACCTGAGCTTTCTCTGTGGCCTCGTCATTGTCTTGACCACACAGGTCAGGAAAAGAGTTGATTCCTTCGGTCTCCTTTTGACTGGTTCATGTGGTGTGTGGTCTGCGGTCTTTTTGTGTGCTCGCGTTTCTTGTTCAATTATTGATTAGATGTTTTCAAGTTGAAGTGAGAAGGCCAGGGTAGCCATAAGGCTTCCTATTTTAAGTTGTAAGCTTATTTTACAACTTCAAGGAAGTAATTGTTAGTAGTTTACCAAAGACTGCTGTCAGAAGTTTTAGGATTAGTTTTACAGTTTAGTCCTAGTATTATTTCGATGTTCTCTCCCATTATGCAGTAGGAAAGCTGATAATTAAGACTGATACGGCTCTTGAGAGGGCCAGTTGTTCTGCGTCTGGTGTTTGTTATGAACTTCTTACAAAAGGATTTAGTCATTCGTATGGAGCATGAATTAAGCATCTGGCATCAAGAGCTAGGGATATGCCAATAAAACAAGACATAATCAGAACGGTTCATTTCCTAGTTTAAAGTGGACTGTCGAGTTTGATTGCGTATGGTTTCACTTTCTCTCCTTATCTTCTTCTATGATCCTCGAATGGTCATATGTGTATTCCTGCAGTCCCACAAACCATTTGATCTTTATAATGTGGTTATACAGATACTGGGGTATGGCTGGGCTGGATTGCTCAGGAAGTACCTTGTGGATCCTGTCGAAATGTGGTGGCCTGCAAATCTTGCTCAGGTTTCTCTGTTCAGGTCCGTAAAATGGTCCTAGCATCTGAAGTTCTGATCTTCCATGAGTTCCAATCATTGAAACTATCAAAGTAATCATTCGTAGACAAAAGAAACGAAAGCAATCGATGTATTCTCTAGCACTAAGTTCTCCAATCAATCAATACAAACGGATGCTACTGTGAGATTATTCATGTGTCTAAACAGTATGAAATCTGAAGTAAGGGGAAAAAAGCAAAATATGCACAATTGAAATCCTAATCACTCTTCTCGTGTCTTAGCTACAACTTGAATTCCGCTTGCTAGCAAGCAGTTGAGCGAATCAGAAAGTCTCCTGTGAAAATTGCAGCCCCTTAGTCGGAAGCACATCCCTTCCTTGTTCCTCTATTTCCTCTTTCATGTTGGAACAGCATGACTCACTGTACTTTTTCTTCTTTGCTTATTCGCAGAGCACTCCATGAAAGGGAACATAAAACAAAAGGATTTACCCGAATGCAGTTCTTTCTCATGGCGATGGGGGCAAGCTTTGTCTATTACGCACTTCCCGGCTATCTATTCCCAATCCTGACGTTCTTCTCTTGGGTCTGCTGGGCCTGGCCACACAGTATCACTGCCCAACAAGTAGGATCAGGGTACCACGGACTCGGGGTCGGTGCCTTCACACTCGATTGGGCCGGAATCTCGGCTTATCACGGAAGTCCACTCGTATCCCCATGGCATTCGATTGCCAATGTTGCGATTGGCTTCATCATGTTCATATACATAATAGTGCCTGTGTGTTACTGGAAGTATAACACTTTCGATGCTCGAAAGTTCCCAATATTTTCAAATCAGCTGTTCAAGTCTGATGGGCTCAAGTACGATACCACCAAGATACTGACCCCTGAGTTTGATCTCAATGTTTCTGCTTATGAAAGTTATGGGAAGCTATACTTGAGCCCTCTATTTGCCCTCTCAATAGCATCAGGTTTCGCGCGGTTCACGGCTACGCTCACTCATGTGGCATTGTTCCATGGCAGGTGAGTCTTTTTCTGTGCCTTCCAGCTTATTGATTTCATTAAATAGATGTACCGGGCACGGATGCACACATGGAACCGTTTCATGCTTTTGTCCTACAGCGAGATCGTGAAGCAAAGCAGATCTGCCATCAAGAATGCAAAAATGGACATCCACGCAAAGCTAATGCAAAGTTACAAACAAGTGCCTGAATGGTGGTTCCTCATTCTACTACTGGGAAGCGCCGTCGTGTCCCTCATGATGTCTTTCGTGTGGAAAGATGAAGTTCAGCTGCCATGGTGGGGGATGCTATTCGCCTTCGGCTTGGCTTTTATCGTTACCCTCCCAATCGGGGTCATTCAAGCGACCACCAACCAGGTAAAAACAGAGTTCTAGTTGGCCGGGTCGCTTCTCTCTCTTTTTTTTGGTGCAAGGTTTGCATTGGTAACGTGCTGCTTTTCCATTTGCTTCTTTCGCAGCAACCCGGATACGAC
Source organism: Eucalyptus decipiens (assembly GCA_014182575.1). Lineage (NCBI taxonomy): Eukaryota > Viridiplantae > Streptophyta > Magnoliopsida > Myrtales > Myrtaceae > Eucalyptus > Eucalyptus decipiens. Next base: position 15,730,112 of record CM024612.1, on the reverse strand, counting down.
ATCATAGCGCAGTTCCTTATAGGGTATGTGCTACCAGGAAAACCCATTGCGAATCTGCTTTTCAAGATCTATGGACGGATCAGCACCATTCATGCTCTCTCATTCTTATCCGATCTCAAACTCGGGCACTACATGAAGATTCCGCCCCGCTGCATGTACACAGCTCAGGTATCTGCAGCCCACGGGTTCCTGCTTTTGCGGCTCTCACTAGTATTAGAGATTGTATCGGTCATGGCATAGTGGCTTACTTTTCTTGGTTTTGATGTTCTTTTCTCAGCTTGTTGGTACTTTAGTTTCTGGAGTAGTCAACCTCGCAGTTGCGTGGTGGATGCTAGATAGCATCGAGAACATTTGCGACATCGAAGCGCTCCACCCTGATTCTCCATGGACATGCCCTAAGTACCGTGTTACCTTCGATGCTTCTGTTATATGGGGATTGATTGGACCAAGAAGGCTGTTCGGACCAGGAGGATTATACAGGAACCTGATTTGGTTGTTCCTCATCGGAGCAGTCTTGCCTGTGCCAATTTGGGCACTGAGCAAAATTTTCCCGGAAAAGAAATGGATTGCCTTGATAAACATTCCAGTTATATCCTATGGATTCGCTGGAATGCCGCCAGCCACTCCGACCAACATAGCGAGCTGGCTCATCACCGGAACGATCTTCAACTATTTTGTCTTCAGATACCGGAAACGCTGGTGGCAGAAGTATAATTACGTCTTATCCGCGGCATTGGATGCTGGGACAGCTTTTATGGGTGTTTTGTTGTTCTTCGCCCTGCAGAACGAGAACAAAAACTTGAAATGGTGGGGAACCGATATCGATCACTGCCCTCTGGCGTCGTGCCCGACCGCGCCAGGAATTAGTGTCCCAAATTGCCCAGTTTTCAATTAGCTGTGTCTATGTGAGCTTGCTATTTAGTCGTTTGCCTTGCAAATTTGGAGATAAGCTGAATATGTATTGAGAGTGAGCAGAGGAACATAGATTTGTATGATTTGAATAGATAGGGACCTGCTTTGTATTTCGTACATGATTGCATGCCCATTCTCAGAGGAATTCCAGTTACTGTTTATTCTCACTGAAGCAACTATATCTCTCAGATGTGACCTCAATTTTGGACTTCGATTTTGCCTTGATTTGCTGTGTCACTAAATCATAACTGCAATAATCAACCATGACTTTCATTTGAAACCTAAACATGACAAAAGAAAGCTGTCATTCAATCTCTCCTTTAAAATGAGAGCAGTTCTTAGTATTGCAATTCCAGAGCTACACGTTTCGATAGATTCCTTGTTGCATGAGCGGGTGAAACCAAAAAAGAGGCCAGACCACGTTATCGACGCTAACATCTATCAGATCACATGGTCTACATTAAAATCACCATCAATTAGGCTCCATTCGCAATTGACTCTTTTGGACCTCCTAGTCTAAGCCACTGACAAAATGCATTACCCTCTTAATCAAATTGGTAGTAACCTCCACAGCCCATCCAGATACAAAGTAAGCATGCTCTACCTCTGCAAGGATTTATAGAGCACCACCGTCACGTACTTGGATAAGAACCTGTTTGTTGAGCCAAGTGCAACCACTGCCGGGCTGCTCTTCCCTTTCTGCATATAAAGATGGTTGAGCACGACATGTTGGGGTCTTGACAAAGGTGGTGGAATCTCCAAGTGGAGTGCCGGCACATTCAAAAGCGTGAGCTGTAGGTGAGGTGGCACCATGGGCGGCTCTTTTGCGTAATCCTCAGATCCAAGAAACAAGTTGGTATAGCTCGACTCTGGGGACTGTGGAGGTTCGAAGCTGGAGATGCTCTCGAGGTCTTCAGGAACAAAATCCTGCAGGGAAAAATCAGAAGTACCAGTCACCTCAATTGAAAACCAATTTGCACAATCAAATAGCAAGTTCACAATTATAAGTGCACTTTCAGCAAAGTTTCCTCTTTACTGTCACAAGATTGAAAGTATAATCCATACGTCCAACTCAATGCACTAATTGGGAAAAACCACAGATGCAACATCCACACTTCTGTGTGACTTGAGGATGCATATTCATCCAAGTTAAGGCATGAGATGTAACTTCACGATTTCTTCATTCATCTTCAATAAACATATAAATTTGCATGACTAAGGTGGCCTTGAGAAGAGCATCCTTCTTGATACCGTTAAACTTCATGTGAATCAACAAAATCAACAAAATAGGCTTCATTGCATGGAAAATATGTCAAATTGCAAAAATCCCATGCTTTGGCCTTCCACACGGACTTCGGTTCGCATTTTACCAAATCCATGAAGTTAGTGAAATATTTCATGATTTCAGCATCCACCTATCAGGTGATCCCTTGTTAAAAAAAGAAGAAGAAAGTATCAACAAGTAAGATCGATCCTTGGTTTGCTCATGATCGCTCCTTCTCAAATACATATGAATGAAGAGACGGACAGTATTGTAGAGGAAAATTTGATAGAATAAAACATAAGAATTCCCATTCTCAAACTCATCTAGCATAAAGATTGCGTGCAAGTACAAGGAATGCACGTGAAATTGAATTAAACTCATGCCAATTCTTATGGAGCCATATTTTACATGAAACTAGCTAGAGGATGGCATCATTTTAATCCATTCACTTGATGGAACAACATTTCTATCATTGAGAAAGTAGAAAAATATTCACCTAGTAGTTAATCTTCCACTAATATGAGAAAACAATCATGGAGTAAGGGATGCCACAACAAAGATGAAACTAAGTCATCCATATTAGATACTTGTATAAACTATTTAGTATAAATGCATTAGAAGTCCTAAAACTTACGACGGAAGTACAATTTAGTCCTAAACTTTTAAAAAGTGCAATTAAGTCATAAAACTTATGATGAAAATGCAATTGAGTTATAAAATTTTCAAAAAATACAAGCAAGTCCTAAAATTAGTTATATGGGTCCAATGATGTCCTTCCGTTTATTGCACTTTTTGAAAATTTTAGGTCTCAATTGCACTTTCATAACAAGTTTTAAGGCTCGATTGCACTTCCGTGACAAGTTTTAGGACTCTATTGCACTTTTTGAAAGTTTTAAGACTCAAGTACACTTTGGTGATGAGTTCTAGGACTTCCAGTATACTTATCCCAAACAATTATTCCTCCCCTAGGCCAAAAGGTTGTATAAACCATAAACTGTTGGAATGCAAAGCATACATTGAGAGTGGTGTAAGATGTTCAACTAATGTCAGAATAAAAAATCGCCTAAAACTAATTAGTTTCCCAAGTGTCACCTCCGAAATCATGCACGGCATGCATGTGCATCAAGTATATGTGCTCATGTCACGGCACAACACTTCCCATCCGTGACATTCCCTGCTTGCAATTCATTCTAGCAATGTACCTTGCTTAGAAACTTTTTTTCTTTTGGGATCATTACTGCCAGGAACTTTCCAGTTATGATGCAAAATTTTCAACTGCTGAGTATCCAGAATTTAGATCTAGTTGATCTAACAAAATAGTTTCTGTTCATTTCAATTTAAAACTTTCATGTGGTGGATTTCTCACGCCACTTTGACAACAGTCCCTAGTACCCACTATCTAGATGGGGGAAATCGTGGTGCTTCCTCATAAAAGGACATTCATGCTAGCTGACCATGATGAACTGGTCAGATAAACCAACCAGAATGAGGAACCCAAGCTTTGTGAACAAGACAAAGTCTAATGATGGATTATTCAATGTGAACATAGCATGCATGAATCCAGATGTCCAATTACTCGTGCATGCTACTCAAAACAGTATAGAATAAAGGGACATAGTGTCATGTACCTAGATGGATCAGTTAAGAGATGCATCAAGATCTATACAACAACGAATACAGTTGTTGATCTATTCAATCATCTTATAGACATTGATAACATCTTTTTTTTTTTTTTTTTTGGTCTGAGACATTGATAACATCTAAAAGAGATATTTTTGTACAAGTTACTCAGGTTCCAAAAAACAAAAGAAGAAAAAGAAGAAGAAGAAGAAGAAGAAGAAGAAGATAGAGCTAAAAATATTGAAAGCAGGATTTCCATCCAGGTAGCAGATATTTCACAGTTCAGACATTCCCACAAATTTCTTACATACATCTGTCATTATCTAAGCAACACGTGTCCCGAGAACAGATAGAGCTTGTGATTACTATCTCAATCAGGATATAAAGTCATTCTTCCTCCAAAGTAACAATTCCAAGCATCCTTTGGAATGAGTACTATAATTTAGCTTGTTTGGGGAAATGAAAAGGCTGGTAAGAGTGCCATCCGTTGACAGACTAACTTCTTGAGCCCATTCATCAATCTGAGTGTCTTATGATCAGGAGCTTTTAAACAATTATAATTATGCTTGTCAATTTTAAGAATTATCAGACTACCATTTAAATGGTGGAGAAAATCAACCAAGTCACAAATATGGGCATCAGAACGTGGATTCCAAGGGAAGATGGAATAAAGGGAGTTCTCCCACATATAAAAAGTTAGAACACTAACTAATAGAAAAAGAACAAGGCTAGAAACCCAAGGTGAAGACCAGGATAATAAAAGAATGTTGAGCAAGGCAGTCAATGACAAAGAAGCCGTTAACCCTAGCTTCCACTTAGCACACTACCCTAATTCAAATTAGATTGTCAAAGAACAAACCATCCTTCCAGCCATTAACCTAACTGTAAATGAGACGAAAAAGCCTTACTCCCACTTGAAGACAAACTATCCATGGTCAAGGCATCTCTAGCCTCTTAGAACAATAACAACTCCATTTTCTTAACAACAAATCACATACCTGCAAGTCCAAAATGTTGTAAGCAGCTCCAACGTCATCTTGGGTCCAGGGTAAATCGGGTGCATGCCTCCACTGCCCATCAACAATGAACCTATACTGGTAAACACCTGATGGCAATACTTTCATTATTGTGAAGTCTTTCCCTGATCTCTGCAAGGGCATCCTGCTCAATAGGGTAAAGTTTCAAGCTTGAGGTCATGTGCAGTGCAGCTCCAGCACATATCGAGGACGAAACAACACTAGAACAGAGAGTTGAAGAAATAAAAGGGAAGAAACCTTGTTTTCCAGTTGTCCCATGATCCCTCCACAACAACTTCCTTACCACCATAACACCATGTGATCATGGTTGGTATCCCTTGTTCACTACATGCATCTTCATAACCCGAGGAAGTTTGCATCCAGGAGGGGCCAGAACCATGCATCTCATCTGGTCTCTGCAGTGGAGCCACCGGGACCTAAAGGTGACACCGGCAAGAAGTAGACAGCAAATTACTGTTAGATCTTTTTAGAGATCTAAATGAAGACAAATGAACTTGGAATAAATTGATATCTGACCTAGGGACAGATTTGAACATTAAGGTATAAACATGGTAATGTTTGGCAAAGAGGGGATCATCAAGATCTCATAGAGATGAGAAATGGTTCAACTCCCCACAATGTAGACCAGGCCTGACAAAGGAAGTCAGGAGCTCTACAAACTACGGGGATCGTAAATCACATAATAAACCAAGGAAGAATACTTTTTGCGAGAATGCTCCATTTCACATATCCCAGATCTCCATGATCCACAATGAATTGCACAGGAATTTGCAGCAGCTGAGTATTATTTGCCCGTTGAGATGTTGAAGCCAACTAATCAAAGGGTCCAGCTAAAGACACTCGCCATATGTTCTCAACCAAAAGAAAACCCAAGAATTCTTTTGAACTTTAAAGAAACATCTGATGAACACCAAAGAAAAACACACGCAGAAAAGTAATCCATCATCAATCCGAAATCCTAGAAAGATTTTCCAAGAGATCATCAATTCGACTATTAATCATAGTTCTCTAGACAACCAACCTTCCAACGATCACAAGAACTACTAAGCTCACAACAACAGACTCAAATCCAAAGTGAAATCTCTCCCAAACGGAAACCAACCAAACAAGAGACAGCTCCATCAAATCAAAACCATTAAGAAAACACATGCAAAAAAGAAAACCGCCACAAGTTATTCATTTTCCCGAGATTACATCCGACACCCCCCAAATGGGGAAAAACACCACAAAACCAAATCAACCTAGAAATAGCAAAAGGTGGAAAAACAAGGGCTAACCTGAGGAGCGAACATCAGAGGAGACTGGGTGGCTCTAGGGCTGTGGGGAGGAGACTGGCCCATCAACTCAACCGGCGCAGTGTAGCCAACGAGCGCCTCATCGGGCGCACCCATGCTATCCTGAACACTATCATCGCCACCACCGCCACCGCCGCCACCTTCTTCATCGACCCCAGATGGACTGCCCACCCCATCTTCTCTTCCGTTCACATTCCCCATCCTCTCAATCAAAGCCCTTTCTTTCTTTTATCTATATATCTATCTATCTATCTTCAACGCTACAAGGGGGGAAGAAATCCCTCAAGAACCAACACCCAAAAGTAAAAAAGAAAGAAAAAAAAGAAGATTAAACGAGCGAAAGCCCCACTCGCACAATTCAAGCTCGATTCGGACGCTTTTTATGGATTAGACCCACGAACCCATTCACCATAAAAAGCGCTACTTTCCGACTATAAAGAAGCAGGAACCCATCGAGGCGACAGTAGATGGATTGCCCCTGTTCGACCGCAGGGACATAAAGGGTAAAAGAAACAGGAATACCCAATAAAAATTAAAGGGAAAAAAAAGAACCCCAAACGGAGAAACGAAAAGAAAGAAGGGAAAGCAAGAATGGGAAATTGGAGGAGGAGGAGGGAGAGCGAGTGAAGAGAAGAGACGACCTGCGAACCCAAGAACGAAAAGGAAGGAAAGGAAGGAAGGAAGGAAGGAAGAGAAAAAATGCAACAGAGAAAAAGAAGGGGAATTGGGTTGCTCCGACGAGGTTGGAAGATCGGACGGATGGCCCAGTGACCGCGATGGGGGAATGCTCGTCACGTCAGCATTTTGACAAAGTCCTCCCCCACCCTTTTTCCCCTACCACCCTCCTCCTCCTCCTCCTCCTCCTCGCGCAGCGAGCGTGCACGAGCGAGAGCACGGGCGAGAACGAGAGATGGGGGAGAGACGTCGACGACGATGATGATGATGTTGATGATGAATGATGATGGACCGCGATTGGTTTATACCCCTTATTAATATGGCCCCGGCCTGCACTGTGTACCCTCTCTCTCTTGCTTTCTTGATCCTTGTTGGCCTTTCCCCCCTTCCTTTGCCTTCCGTTTCACTCTTTCCAAGGCTTCTTTCTCTCTCCTCTCCTCTCCTCTCCTCCTCTCTCTTTTGTGCATTGGTCCCCCGGAGAGACAAAGGTTTGATTTTTATTCTTGGTAGTGTTCCTAAGCTTTTCATTCGACCTTGAATCTACGTTCCTCGACACTTTTTTCTTGTCCATTTGGTCCTGGGCTAGAGGTGGTCCTTCCGTGAATTGAGCGCAATGTGACAGCTCAGATAAAAAATTTGTGCATATTGATGATGTAAAGTGTCCCGTTCGATTGAATTCTAATTGAAAATATTTTCTTTCCTTTTTCTCTCCTACTTCTTCGTCTGTACCTTCCCGATTAGCGACTCCACAATGCTTGGCCATCGCTGCCGTTGCCGTCAAGTGTGTCATCATGTCGTGCCCCGTCGCCATCACTTTGTATTTAGCTCTTTGGGAGCTCTTTTCTCTCTTTATTTTACCTCGGATCAAGGTCACGACTAAGTGTGGACCTTCTTCGTTAATGGAGGTCTACCATGAAGTGAGAGAGAGTAGAGAAGTGGTGACTTTTGCATGCCAATAGTTGCAGATAAGTAACATGCGGAAAATAGAATTGAGTAATTTTTGTATATTTTGACATATGTAATAATAAAGAGTACACGAGTGTATTCATAGGTTTAAGGTAATGGGATGAATACAATATCAATTAATTATGATCTATAGGAAATATGCACTATTAAATGAGGTATATGCACGATTCTAAAAATGCAAAGAATTAAGTTATATATCTTAATATTGCTAATGGCTACAGTGGTTGAGGCCTAGTTTCAATTGACCTATGGTGATAAAGTTGGTCGTGATGGCATTTGACCAATGAGCGACGGCTAAGGGTGGTGGTCGGGTCTATCTTATCGGCAATCAAGTGTATCTTGTTGGTGGCGATGGGTTATGATAAGGGGTGGCGGTCGAGTTGGTTATAATGGCAACAAGTTGCAACTAGAATGGTGGTTGAGCCATTGCTATGCCTAGATGCCAAGCTATATAGCATGAGGGCAAGTTAAGAATGGTGACGCTTGGGTTAGCTAACTCCGTGAGTTTTTATTATAGAAAAACTATGATATCTAGAAAGTTCAGAGACCAAATTGAAAAAAAAATAAAGGATCAAGCACCAAAATGAGCGTTGAAGAAAGGTTATGAAAAGGACAGCAAAAATTATAAAACTTGTCAATTTAATGCGTTCGAAGCATGCATTTAAACTCTAAAACTTGTCAACATCCCGCAATTAAGTTCTTTCGTCCATTTTATCAAATTTTAAATGGACAAAAATACACACGTGGCTTTTATATTATTCCTTTCATCACACGCGGCCCACTAATACTCAAACGCAGCATCCTACAAGAGAAAACGAGTCCGTTCCATTACAGCCCCAAATGAAACGACCCCATTAAGACACCATTTCTTCCACCTACAGATTAAAATGAGTGGAGCTGCAACTCAAAATCAAGAACCCTAATTGACAAATGAACCCCGATTCGCGTTCGATCGAGGACTATAGCAAGCATAAGGATGCCTCATTCAACGTAATCAAGTCGATCGACTCGCTTTGAAGTTGAATCAGAGGTATTTTGCTCCAAACGCCATTGCAAATGGCACGGACAAGAATAAGCCAAGGAAGAATATTTCATGGATGTGCTAGATTTAATATGATGTGCCGGGGTTTAATATGCCGGGGAAGTGCAATTTTTTTTTTTTTTTGGTGGGAGTGGATCCAAAAGTATGAAATCGATTAATGGAAAGTGCTATTGCTGTTGAAGTTGAGACCAAGTTGGGTAATACAAATGGCTGTGACTGTGAGGTGTACGCAGCAGTTTATTCAATAGCATACTCAATTAGCTTCATTCAACATCAGCTGCAGTTCCTTCCACAAAATGGAACTTCATTTGATAGCATCAAAAACCAAACTTCCATCCAACAGCACCTCCCTTAACAGAATGACCAACTTCATTCGATAGCATTACCAAGCTCAACAGAGCAATTCAGGAGCACAGAAGCAGTTCTAACTGTTGCACAACACAAATTGAAAGATCACAAGAAAACTAGATCAAAAACTGCCCATCCCACAAAAATGTCATCGCTTGACATCTTCTCTTCAGCATACACATGTCTACTATTATTTTTGATATTATCTTTTTCTTTTCCTGTTGTCAGTACTTTAGATAATTTAGTTATCTCCCATTGTCTATACTTTTTTTTCCCATTTTTACGGCGATTAAGAGTAAAAGAGAGATTGGCTTAAAAAAGAGAGATGAAAATACGCTTTTACACCACCCGCCACGGTGGCTCAGCTGGGTAGGCACTAGACTTCCATCGAGGAGGTCTAGTATTCGAAGCTTCTGCAACACAAGTTGTAGGAAGGCTAGCTTTTAGCCCTTTGGCGACTTACCCGGTGGCACGTGTGTGGTGGCTAGCACGTGTCGCCTCTAGTGGTTTATCTCCGGCTGCCGGCCTTGCGAGGTTCCCTAGGTCACAAAAAAAAAAAAAAATACGCTTTTACCTTGAGATAATGATGTGAATTGCACATGCTGATGAAAAATTACAAGAGTATGAACGGTTGAAACATAATAAAAGTTCGAGGCTATTGTGTGATAGTTGAAAGTTTAAGAGTGAACGTGTATTGCTCCAAAGTTTATAGGGGCTTTGTGTAATTTTCTTTAGAAAAAAGTTACAAGAAAAATGATTTCGGATGATTTGAAATTTCAAACAAAAAACATGCAATTTTAGGTGGTAGAGAGATTAAAGAAAAGAGCAATTTTGGCCCAAAAAATATATTCCACAGAAAAAGAACAAAGGAAAGGGAGCAGCAATTTCTAGATGGGCCTGAGATTTCCCACCAGACCACTCAGGTCCAAACCATGCATCATTGGTTACTGGACCATATCCATACCCAAAGTATAAAGCCTATAAAACCCGAAGTTGAATTAAAGAAAAAAAACTATTTAAATATAAATCTTACTCGACATCATCCGGGATTGATATATACACATTTAGAATAATTACATATCAAAGTATATTCTTTGGATGAGACTCTTATTTTATTTTTTATTTTTTTCAGTTGATGTGTATTCAAATAATCACTCCTGCTTTTCCCTTTGACACATTTTCTGAATGAATATACCTCAAAGTGGTATCTAAAATTAAGTGAATAAGTAGGGTGTGAAGTTTTTATACGATCGACTAGCTATAGATCCCTATTCATGACCCTCTTACTACTGCTTTGCAAGCCTTGAGGACTGCATGAGCACGAGCCTTATGTTTACCGCCTTGTAAGTGCGAACCCCGTCTCGAACTGAAGCTAATTTCAACCTCCTGTGTCTATGACCACGAGCCTGTCGACAAGGCGAGCTTCTTGGGACTCGGAGGAGTCGAACCGAGCATTTCTTGGGCAGGTCTGGAACGGCATGGAGGTGGGAAGGGAGATCGATCGTGAAGTCTCCAAATTCATCGGTGGAGCCTTGAGTCCAATTTGAACTGATCCTGCTCTTGCTTTTTTGACATTTTACACCAATTAAAGCACCTGAGAATTGATTATAACCATGGTCAGCATACAACAATAGTCAAATAATCAAGAAGGCCGTATCTAGCTCTAGGGTTTTGATTGATAGTATCGAATCCGCAAAGTCTCAGCCATCTTATCAACTAAGCACGAACTCACGACGGATACTTGAAATAGAGGTTTTCAAATAGCAGAGTTTCGAGTTTATAGGTAAAGACCGGAGACTGGCCAAGCATGAACTTGATGATGAGCTTCCCTGGGAAGGCGAGCCACGCACGAAACCGAGCCAACGACCAAGATGGTCGACACCTTCCTCACGCCATATCCTGCCGTTTCCACCAGCTCGTCTCGGCTCAAGAACTCGAGGAACGAGCCCTCGGTCGAAGCAGCTCCATCAGAGATAACGAGGAAGATGAAGAAGATGAAGAGAATGGTCATCGTTGCGAGATCACAGACAAAGCTGCAAAACTAAGCAGCTCTATATTTATCCTTTGGGTGTGTTATCGTTGTGAGATCACTGACAATGCTGATGATGGATGGTGATGAATGATGGCTGTTGCTGATCGACTGCTATTGGGTTATGGCCTTTATTAATACCCCCGGCCTGGCCTGCATGCTCTTTTGCTTTCTTGATCCTTGCTGGTTTCTCCCTTCCCTTCCCTTCCGTTTCACTCTTTCCAAGGCTTCTTTTTTCCACCTCTATTCTTCTCTCTTTTGTGCATCGGTCCTCCAAGAGAACAAAGGTTTGATTTAATTTCTCGGTAGTGTTCCTAAACTTTCATTCGACCTCCAATACATATGTTTCCTTGGAACTTTCTTTCTCGTTCAATTTGGCCCTGGCTCGATATGATCCTTACCATTAAGGCATGACGTGCCAGTTCGGAAAAAACAAAAAAATTGTGCATGTTGATGATGTGGAGTGTCACTCTCGATTGAATTCTTATTAAAAATATGTTTCTCCTTTTTTTTTTCCTGCTTCTGCGCTTGCTTCTGCGCTTGTACCATTGCGATTGGCGACTCCACATTGCTTGACAATCGCTCCCATCATCGTCGCATGTGTAATCATCTCACGCCTCATCATCATCACTCCTCCTGGTGTCGAATCTCCATGTTTAGCTCAACCTCAAGAGCTCTTTTCTTTCTCTGTCTTTGATGGACCTCGAATCGAGGTTGCAACCAAGGGTAAAGATCCGTTAATGGAAGTCAACCACGATGCGAGAGAGAGTAGAGCAGTGTTGACTTTTGCATGCTGATAGTTGCAAATAAGAACTACGCAGAATAGAGAAATGAGAAATTTTTTAATATCCCGATGTGTCATAATTAAAAACACACAAGTCTATTTATAGATTTTATTAGATAATAATTTAAGATAATAAAAGAAAAAATAATATCAGACATCCTTTTCTTCCATTGACAGATTAAATAAGTGGAGCTGCAACTCAAAATCGAGAACCCTAAGTAACAAATGAACCGTAATTCGCGTTTGATCAAGGGCTATGGCAAGCATACAGATGCCTTATTCAACGTAATCAAGCTGATCGACTCGCTCTGAATCAAAGGTAGTTTTCTCCAAACACCACGGTGAACAGCATGGACGAGAATCAATCAAGGAAAAAGGTTTCACGGATGCAGTAGGCTTAATAGGATGTGCCGAGTTTAACATGCCAGGGAAGTGCAATTTTTTTTTTTTTTTAATTTTTTTTTAAATTTTTTAAATTTTTTTTTTTTTTTTTGGGTGGGAGTGGACCCGAAAGTATCAAATCGATTAATGGAAAGTGCTCTTGCTGTTGAAGTCGACACCAAGTTGGCTAATACAAGTAGCTGTGACGAGTTCATTCAATAGCACACTCAATTAGCTTCGTTCAACATCAGCTGCAGTTCCTTCCACAGAATGGAACTTCATTTGATAGCATCAAAGCCAAACTTCCATTCTACAGCAGCTCTTACACAAACTGACCAACTTCATTCAATAGCATTACCAAGCTCAACAGAGCAATTCAGGTGCACAGAAGCAGTTCTAACTGTTGCATGAGACAAATTGAAAGATCACAAGAAGAACTCAGATCAAAAACTGCCCATCCCACAAAATTGTCATCACTTGACATCCCTTACACTAATGCATTTGTCAATTCTATCTTCTTTTCAGCATACACATGTCTAATATTATTTTTGAAGTTATCTTTTTTCTGTCGTTAGTACTTTAGTTGATTTAGTTATCTTTCATTTTCTTTTTCCTTTTCCTTTTTTTCATTTTTAGAGCAATTAAGAGTGAAAGAGAGATTGGCTTCAAAAAATGAGATGAAAATGCACTTTCAATTCGTAAAAATCATGTGCATCACATGTATTAATAGAAAATTTTAATGAATAGCAATGATTGAAACAAAATGAAAGTTTAGGGATATATAATAGTTGATAGTTGTGGGGTGAATGTGTACTGCTCCAAAGTTTATAGGGGTTTGTGTAATTTTCTTTAAAAAAGTTACAACAAAAATAATTACGGATGATTTAAAATTTCAAAAAACAAAAAACAAAAAACAAGCAATTTTAGGTGGTTGAGAAATAAAAGAAAAGAGCAATTTCCGTGGGAGGTGGGTCCTTGCGGATCGCCCTGGTTCTACGCCACCTGGCTCATTGCTGTATATGGCGGTTCTGGATCACCAAAAAAAAAAAAAAGAAAAGAGCAATTTTGGCCCAAAAAACCATTCTTTGCAGTAAAAGAACAAAGAACAGGGAGCAGCAATTTCTAGATGGGCCTATGATTTCCCAGCAGACCACTCAGGTCCAAACTATGCTCCATTGGCTAGTGTATCTGTACCCAAAAAATTAGATTATAAAACCTGAAGTTGAATTTAAAAAAACAAAAACACCTATTTAAATATAAATCTTACACGTCATCATAAGATCACCGATTGATACATACGTCATCATACGATCATCAATTGATACATATATATTTACACAATCATCTACACAAGTATAACTTACCCCATACCATACAAATTACTGACATACTCTTCCCTTAATTTCAAAATAATCGTCATTTGATACATATCAAATTATATTCTTTGGATGAAACTCTTTTTGCTTTTTTATCTATGTCTAATCAAATGATGACCCTTGCTTTTCTTTGTACACATATTTTCTGAATGGAAATACCTCAAAGTGTCATATGAATTTAAGTGTATAAGTAGGGATGTAAAGTTTTTATATGATCAACTCAATATAGATTCCTATTCATGCTGCTTCTACAATCCATTGCAAGCCTTGAGGACTGCATGAGCACGAGCCTTATGTTTCCAGCCTTGTAAGTGCGAACCCCATCTCGGACCGAAGCTAATTTCAACCTCCTGTGTCTATGACCACGAGTCGGTCGACAAGGCGAGCTTCTTGGGACTCGGAGGAGTCGAACCGAGCATTTCCTGGGCAGGTCCGGAACGGCATGGAGGTGGGAAGGGAGATCCATCGTGAAGTCTCCAAATTCATCGGTGGAGCCTCGAGTCCAGTGTGAACTGATCCTGCTCTTGCTTTTTTGACATTTTACACCAACCAAAGCACCTGAGAATTGATTCTAACTATGGTCAGCATAGGACATTAGTCAAATAATCAAGAAGGCCGTATCTAGCTCTAGGGTTTTGATTGACAGCATCGAATCCTTAAAGGCCCAGTCATCTTATCAACTAATCACAAACCCACGATGGACACTTGTAATGGAGGGTTTCAAATAGCAGAGTTCGAGTTTTATAGGTGAAGACCGGAGACTGGCCAAGCATGAAGTCGATGATGAGCGTCCCCGGGAAGGCGAGCCACGCACGAAACCGAGCCAGCGACCAAGACGGTCGACACCTTCTTCACACCATATCCCGCCATTTCCACCAGCTCGTCTTGGCTCGAGAACTCAAGAAGCGAGCCCTCCGTCGAAGCAGCTCCATCGGAGATAATGAGGAAGATGAGGAAGATGAAGAAAATGGCCATCGCTGCGAGATCACGGACAAAGCTGCAAAACCAAGTAGCGCTATAAATGTCCTTTGGGTGTGTTCTTTTAGTCTTCTTCGCGCGTCTTTCGTGCAATGAAGATGAAGATTTACGAGGTGTGTTTGAGATTCTTTACGGAGCTGCCGTTTTTGACACTCTTTAATCACGACGCTATGCCCTTCCTTCACAGTCCTCACGATGGAACATTAAAATGCGCAGAACGAGGGATTAAATTGAGTGAAATCGAAGTTTTTTAAAGGATAAGCAGGAAAGATTTCGTGCTTTAGATCCGTAACGAGGGGCTTTACTTGTCTTTACATCCTTGAAATCCCCGAAACGGAAGTTGGTAGCTGGAAGGGCGGTTAAAACGTGAAGGTTGGTTGTTTACCTTTATCGTTTTTTACGTATCGTTGTTCCTAAGTGAAGGGCAAAGCAACTTATGTTCTTTACTAAGTCACGATCGCACACGCTTGTATCCTAATAGCTTGCATCAATAGGCAAGTTCTCATTCTCAATTAAACTTCTACAAGTTCATAAAATAGGCAAAACTAATCGCGGCATAGAAATATATAGAAGCGTTTCTTTCATTATTTCTATATATGACTACTCCAATATAATAATTAAATGATGCACAATAACTTTTCCATCCAAGAGCGTTCGAATCTGCCCCTAATTAATCTTTTCAACAGATAGACCACCTTCCTAAAATGCTAACCCTAAAGTAATATCTTTTTCCCACTTTAAGCAGTTTTTTAGGATAAAACATTAACTCGGCGCGGCTTACGTGCAAGTAATTAAAAGAAGTAAGATTCGGACTGCTAATTGCCCATTGGTAATCTTCGTAGTTAACCTCTCTTTGAAAGAGAGCTCTTTATGGGACGAAAAATTTCTTGCAATTTATTATGAGCTGATTAGACCTGATATAGTTACCCAGATCGACCAAAATATTCTAATTCTAGAAAAAATTATCCCAAGAATTTAAACAAAACTCTCTGCCCACTATTCATGCGGGTTTGCGTCACTGCTTGTTCCAAGTTGTCGTCGATTTGTCTCTACTTACACAATTGGAAATCTCAAGTGCGCTAACTAGTCGCAACCACAACAGCCCTCGACCAGAGAGAGAGAGAGAGAATCCTAGAGAGAGAGAGAGAGAGAGAGAGAGTCGAGTGGCTTGAATGGAAATTATCTATTGGGAGTATGCAGCAAAAACCCAATATCTTTACTTAGGGGAGATCATTTAGAGGGAATCCCTATTCGAGCATGTCATTATATTCAATTAAACTCACATTCACTCAAAAGTTTAAACCAAATAAATCATAGACCAAGTAAGATATATCAACAATTTTAAACCATACCAATTTTCCTAGAATCTTTTTTTTTTGATACAACTCACACATGATATTAACAATCTCCCCCTCATAAGTGAGCTTAGTTTTAGATCTACTTTTCCTTAATTCAAGAGTCTTGTGCATCAAGATATCTTAATTTGAATCTCCAATGTCCCCTTGTTGGTAAACACATCAATCATGAAGTAGAATGGAATCAATTTTGAGGCATAATAATACTTTTTTTTTTTAAAGTTGTTCATCCTATAACGTTGTTATTAGCAAACATGTTCCAGGATACAACAAAGTCTTAAGCAAAAATATCATATATAATTCTAGTATTTCTCTAGGAAATTCAAAGGGAAATAATTGAAAAATAAGAGTTGTATTTTGATAAAGAAAATCGACAAGACTTAATAATGAAATTGAGACGAGAGCAACAAATTTATTTCAGTCTTTAGAATAGAAACAATCCTTTTTCGGAAATGTTGCAAAATGAACATATACTCTCTCAAAAGATATGTTGAAATTTTGGATTAAGAAAATGACGATGATGATGATTTATTAGAATTTCGAATTTTAAAACTTTTAAAGAATAACGATTAAACAAATATAACCCTTCAAAGGTTGAGGAGTTATGTATGAAAATACACAATTTTCCAAAGGTTTTAAGAGCATACTCTAACCATAAGCAAAAATAATAATAAAATTTGAAATAAAAATAACTATAACCCTATTGTGAACAATCAAGTGCTTACTACGCCTAATAATCGCACGGCCGCATGGGGGTATTGTGGGGTTGAGCATTATCTTCAATTGTAATGTTAGAAGACTCTCACATTTAAATGTTGGCCCACACGCTCCCAACTTTTCTATAGGACAGTGCACTTTTGTTTGTTTTACAAACATACTTCCAACACCCCTTTCCATGACTAATCTTTTTCTCTAGATTTGAACCTCCAATGCCCTTTCATCTGGATTCCTTTCTCCAAATCAAACTATGAAGGTTGCCCCAAGGATCTTGTTACCACAACACAATGCCCCTCCTCACTCCAAGTCTTTTCCGCTAGATTGGACCATGAAGGTTGCTTAGATATTGTATTGATTAGATTCCTTTCTCAAGATATTCACCAAAATTAATACACATTGAAGTGGGCCATAAAAACTATTAGCTATGATATCATTTGTTAAGAGTGTGTAATAGAAGTTCGATACTTTCACTTGGAGAATCATCAAGAGAGAGCCCAAGTTTAAGCTTATTAGCATATCCAGTTAGACCTACCTCTACTCAAAAACTTAAATCAATAAATTATGAGCCATTGATATTAAAATTATTTCACACCCCACCAATTCTCCAAATTGAAATTTTTTTTCTTAACATAGCCCACACGTACATCTCCACAATATTAATGATAGGGCAACACCGATTGGTGGAGTTTATGTAATAGGCCTCGTGGAATTGGTTGAGTGATCATATTTGCCTACTTCAAACTAGACATCGCATGTTTCATTATTCGGGTTGCATCTCACTATATTTTTCCCAATAAAGTATATAAAGCCACTTCTAAGGTTTTGGGATCGAGAATCAAACTGGTTTTGGGGTCGGTCTTGAACCAATCGTTAAGATTGCTCACCCCCTAGTGAAATTTATTTGGCCAAAGAACAGTGCATCGAGTTTCAATCAAATGGGCCAAATCAATGAACTTCTATTAGTAAAATTCTTCGATACCAAACTTGTCGATCACTTCTTTGAAAAATCAAAAGACGGGTCTAATAATTATAGCTTACCAAGTTTGAAAAGCATGTAGAGCTATAGAAATCAGTCCAACATGCATCTTGTAATTTTGCTAGCCTTTTCTTTTAGGGAGGATTCTAATAGAATCTACCCCCTTTTTTGACACAAGTGGAGAAGCACAGGAAAGAAGCAATTTTCTTCATTAGCTTCACGTTGAATCAACTTAGGAATGATGTTATATTATTAAACTCGTTGTCTTTTCAGAGAAAGTTGGGTTGCCCCTCACTGTGGTCATTGACATTCAAATGCATCACTCCTCCATGAGTGGCGTGCGATGGATAGGTGGGAGAGGAAGATAACTATCCGGCATGATTCGACCGTCCGGCACTCATTAAAATGGAAAAGTACGCCGAAAGTTCTTTTCACAAGAAAACCCGCCTCAGAAACACTTCGTCGACCTTCTAAGTCGAGAATCTAAATGCGGGTCAAGGAGACCAATCTGTGGTGTACGCTTACTCAACTGAGGTTTGAGGAATCGAACTCCAACAGTTCGACGGGAGCCCTCCATCTTCCTCGCCTGTCTCGTCAATGAGTCAACCCTGGTCATCAAAAGATGCCAAGTCACCAGTCCACGTGGCGCCGATCTTCTCGACGCCGGGCCCGCGTGGCATGATTGCGAGGAATCACGACCGTCCAACGTGGTGCCGAGGGGGAGGGGGGGGAGCCCCCCGCAGTCAAAACGCATGATGCACGGCGGGTGGCGCGTAGCGAGGCCTGGACCCCAGGAATCCATTCGTCCATCGGCTCCACTAACGGTGAAAGAAGTTAGATTTTATAATGCTTGATCAACCAATCGTCACGGTGACGATATAGAAAAATGGCAAAAGCATCGCACGGTGGCTTTGAGCAGCTTTGAGCCTCCCCCCCACTACAGCCTTGTCAGGCTTCTTGTCTTTTGAGGTGCACTCACTTCTCTACGTCTTAGCCAAATAAAAAAAATTAGCTTTTGGTCTAATTTTGCATTTTAAATTCACTTCTGCATTAGTGAAAAATGACAAAAAACTTTAGAGGGTTAGTGGTAGTACACAAGCAAAGATTAACTTTGGAGGCCTTGGGCCCGATATTTCATCGGTACATGATTACTGAAAAGTTGGGTGAGGGAAAGTATTCCATGTCGTTTCTTTAGTAGCAATTTGAATTCCGTGTCTTTAATTGTGTCGCCCACATGAACATGGCTTAGTGGGCAAAAGGGCTAAAACAAAAAGGACTGTTCCTCGATCATTATCTCGATTTGAAGCTCATGACATGTGTTAGTTTACTAGTGAAAAGAAGAAATGCGAGATATCCTTTAAAGAATGAGATATAAGATTAACATAATTTATTAATGACGTATAAGATCACATCATGATTTATTAATGCCAGTATTGATTTTTAGGATCCGCGAACGTGTTAGTTGCATGTTTATAAAATTCTTAGAAAGTCACTCACATCGCTAAATAAGCAAAAGGATCTCACCAATTCTGAAGGAGTCTTTGGAGAGCGTAGCTTTGTGTGGAAAGACACTAGAAAGACCAAAATGAACTGTTGTACAATTTCTTTAGCTAGAAAAGTCCAACTTGACTAAAACATAAAAGATACTTTCTAAGTCTTGCCTTACCTATTCCCGTTAGGAACCCATCTTGTAACATTAGTGAATAATCGCGAAAATATTTTTGTCGCATCATTTCTATTTTAGTATGCGAGAACAAATTATAATCTTACTTTTATTGATTGATACCATTGAAAATTTTGGTCGGTATCTTTAAGATCGGCTAACCCAAAAAAATTCATTTCCAATATTTTGAGGCGCATGGATCTCCTCAAGCACAAGAGAGTGCCACGTCATCGAGATCAAATTAAATCAAGTGAATGGGCATTCCAAGTCCTTTTGGAAACATTAACAAAAGGTATAAAGCAGGGCGAGGCCGCCGGCCGGCGCGCCGAGCCGAGCCGAGCCGAGCCGAGAAGAAGGGGGGCGAGAGAGGGAGGGAGGCGCACAAAGGGCCCAGATCACGTGCGAGGGGAAGCGGACGGCCCAGATCCCGCGGTCCCGAGCCCATCGGACGGCACACCGCGCGTCCGAGTCGCGTAAACTTATCGGGAGACGAACGGCGGGGAAGGCCCCCACGTGGCACGCGCGACCCTTCCCCTCCGATCCCCGATATTAAGAAATCTCCCCCGGCAAAAAACATATCATCAGTCAGAATCAAAAAGCCCACTTTCTCTCTCTCTCTCTAGAACCAGTCCAGAGTAGACCGCGGTCTTCTTCTTCCAAAGTAAACTCAACTTCTTCCTTCCTCCCCGCCGGCAAGAAAAGTCTCCCCGATCCTCTCTCGCCATTCCCGGCCTCGCCGTCCGGCCGAATTGTCGACGTTCCGGCTCGCTCCGGCGCCGGCTGGAGGCCATGGCGGATTCGGACAACGACTCCGGGGGCCACAACAACGCGAACAGCGAGTCGGCGGCGGCGCTCGCCCGCGAGCAGGACCGGTTCCTCCCGATCGCGAACGTCAGCCGGATCATGAAGAAGGCGCTCCCCGCCAACGCCAAGATATCCAAGGAGGCCAAGGAGACCGTGCAGGTAAAAAATGGGGCGGGTGGGGAGACCCTAGCCTTGCGTCGAAAACCCTTTTCTTTTGCGGCGGTGGACTGTTTGGTGAACTGTTTGGGGCACGGAATTTCATGCAGGAGTGCGTGTCGGAGTTCATAAGCTTCATAACGGGGGAGGCGTCGGACAAGTGCCAGCGGGAGAAGCGGAAGACGATCAACGGGGACGATCTGCTCTGGGCCATGACCACTCTGGGGTTCGAGGAGTACGTGGAGCCCCTGAAGGTGTACCTGCAGAAGTTCCGGGAGATCGAGGGCGAGAAGACGGCGGCCATGGGGAAGCCCGGGGAGAGATCGGACGGCGGGGACGGCAGCAGCAGCATCGGCGGCGGCGGCGGGGGCGGCGGCGTCGTGAACAGCGGCGGGGGCTCCGCGGGGGTATGGGGTCGGGGAGGTGGGGGGATGTACGGGGGATGATGATGATGGGGCATCATGTGCATCATGCGCATCACCAGAGTCACCATCACATGTATGGATCCGGTAGTGGAGGGTCATCTGGTGGGAGACCAAGGTAGGTTCTTCCCCTTTTTTTTTTTTGGTTCTTCCTTTTTCCTTCTTATATATAAACAAACAGGAAAGAATTTAACTTCTTCTTCCTCCTTTTTAATTAATTAGTAAAAATGGCGATGGTGATGATGATGCTGATGCCAAGCTTTTTCGTTTTAGTTTGCCTTTGTAGTGTTTTTTTTTTTTTTTTTGTCCTTAGTGGATCCAAGTATTGTTCATGATTGATGTTAAAGAAAAAGGGTTTTTTTTCTCCTTCCCATTTCAATGGTCTCTTCACATGACAGAAAGAAAGAGAGAGAGAGAGAGAGAGAGAGAGAGATTGTATTGTATGGAGGAGCATGAGGGTATAAATTGGGGTGATCTGGTGGGCTGTTTTCATGGAGTAGGAAGGGAAGGAGGAGTTCTTCCATGTATAATTGTGATTATTAGTGGATTAGTGATGGCTAATCCTTCAATGTTTTCCATCCTTCAAACTGTGTAAATGCTGTAAGATGAATGTAAGAAGGTTCTGCTGTGATGGGTTTGGTTATTTTCGGTTGAAATGGAAGTGGATGAAGTGAGAGAGAGAGAGAGAGAGAGAGAGAGAGAGAGAGAGAGAGAGAGGGGATGGATAACGTTGTAGATCTTTCTATCCTTTTCCATTTTTGCTTTTGCGGGCGTTTCTCCGAACTTGTGGAAACGATTTCATTCTCAGAGGATTTAGTTGTTTTGTCGCTATATTTAGCAAAATCTACTCATGCAGGGAAAGATACGAAGTAAAGCCTCCATCACTTATCTGTCAGTCTCTCTCTCTCTCTCTCCCCCTCTCCCTCTGAGGCTGATTTTGGCTGCTTTCAACTGAATTATTCAACTAATTTCCTTTTCCACTCATGGATTTCTGTGTAGACTCTTGGGAACTTTTTCTTTTTCTTGCTACTTTTTCCTTTGTAAATGAGAGTCAACAAGGCAAGCACTCAGTCTTTCTGATAATTTTATTTAGGACAACACCAGCGTAGCTGTCTGAACTTTTCT
This sequence comes from Eucalyptus decipiens, assembly GCA_014182575.1. NCBI lineage: Eukaryota > Viridiplantae > Streptophyta > Magnoliopsida > Myrtales > Myrtaceae > Eucalyptus > Eucalyptus decipiens. Next base: position 15,708,187 of record CM024612.1, on the reverse strand, counting down.
ACAATCGAGTGTTCGAGTTTTTTTTTCTTGTTCTATCAAGTATCTCAATTTTTAAAATTTGGCTGAATGTGAGGACTCCATTTAATAAATTATCACGCGATGAATTTTTATTGGCATGACTTGCTTACTCAGCACAAGTTGTACCATCTATATTTAGGTATTAGATGATAAGAAGGGAGAGAGAGAGAGAGAGAGAGAGAGAGAGAGAGAGAGAGTGCTTACTTGGAATATCTTAGTCCTCTAACATGTCTCTAGTGACATGGCATCATCTCAAAAGGTCAAATTAGATGCCGATAGATAGCTAACAATTATCTAACAGTGCTGGTGTTTGCATCGGCCTTTTCCATTTGTGATTTTAATGGAAGCCTCACGTGAGCTAAATTTGAAAATTTGAGGTATTTAATTGAAGAAAAGTTTAGTTATTCAATTGTAGAATAGATAGCAATTTGGATAATTATGGTATCCTTTTTTAGGCTTAATTCCCTAAAAAAATCTCGACTTTAGGTTTAATATCAATTCGAATCTGATTTTTTTTGTCTAGGAAAACCATCAACTTTCACTATTGTCCCAATCTACCTTCGTTACCCCTCCATCGAAAAATTACCAACAGTTTATTAAAAACTATCAACATTAGAATCCTATTGTTTTCATATAAAGCTGATGGTATATATGAAAAGGCGGGTTCTGAAAATAAACCTCTAAGTAGTTATGATATTGATAATTCAAAAGAAACTAGTGACGATTTTGGATGGGGAGTTCACTGAGGTAAACTTGGCATTAAAATGAAAGTTTGTGACCTTAGGCAAAAAAAAGTTCAGGATAGAATTAATATTGGACCTAAAATTGGAGAATATTTTAAGGGAAGTGGGCCTTCATATATAATACATATGTGTGTGTATGTATGCATGGATGCATGCACCAAAACAGTCATGAAATTGAGATATAGGCACCAATCAATGGTAAGAGTTGGTTGTCAAATCCTAGACCCATTTCTTGCTCCTTTAAATCAACACTAAATTTGCACTCATATACTCCACAAAGAAATCCTTGCTTTATCCTCAGCCAAGCCTAAGCCAATTTCTGGCAAAGAAGAAGCCTCCTATAATGTGAGCAGAAGCTGCGTTCCCCCAACCCTGCAGGCCTGCCATAGCCTTTATCCTTGCTTTCCTCTCTCTCTCTCTCTCTCTCTCTCTCTCTCCCCGTCCATGCACCATGCTGCCTTCCGATTGCCTCCCTCATGGTTGCCGCAGCATTGATGAGGAAGAAGCAACGACAACAACAAAGACAAGCCAAGATTGGCGGCTCACATTGAACTCAAGCCTTAAATCTCAGCTTGACCTTAGATCTGTGTCAATCCAAGCTCGATAGGGGTCGCAAATAGCCAGGTTTTTTTTTTTTATGGTCGACCCCTAGATGAGGAGTTGTAGGGTTGGGGAGAGGCTCAGAGAGAGAGAGAGAGAGAGAGAGAGAAAGAGAGAGAGAGGCAGCTCAGTCAATGCCACCGTGCTCAGAGGCCAGTTGCAGGGTCGGTAGAGAAGTCAGGAGTGAGTGGCGCGGTGAAGTGGCGGAGGGACGGTGGCCTGATCAGGATGCAGACGACGAAGAGTGAAGGAGGGGAGAGAGAGAGAGAGAGAGCGAGCGGGGGGAAGGGAAGATTATGAATTTAGAACGTAACCATTCAGTCATACAAGCAGGCATTTCGCATTCTGTTCTGTGATCACTGGTGACTTACATTATATATCTGATGCGCGCTTATCATTCCTGGAAAAGGAGTCGGTTCCTCTCGAGCCAGTTTACCCTAAAGCTACCTCCGTAGCTCATGAACTAGCTCAACAGAACCCAAAGCCCAGCGGAGCTTGACGCTCCTTCGCTGCATAGTCCGTCGTTCTGGCATGTTTCGTCACGCATAACTGTTTTCTATGTGTGTGGTATGATTTGCCAAACGAAACAAATGGAAAGACACAGAATAAAAGTCGATGATGATACCTTCTCCCAAGTAAAACAGATCCAGATTTCGACCGAGGGCTGCTGGTAGATGTAAGACAGCAGCGCGAGGAGCTGGCGAAGGCAAGTAGTCAGGTTTGAATGGAACAATTCACCATGTCTACCAATCCTCTTCGTCCAGTAACTATTCCGGCATGCCTTTACTGGCTTTCTTCTTGCTAGAGATTCATGTGCACAAGCCTCTCTCACAAAGGAAAGCGGGCAAAGTCATCTTTGCAAACAAGCCCTTTTATTCCACGTCGTTGTCGACATACCTTTAATTTTCTCCGTCATTCCATTAATTTTCATTCACACAAGTACTAAACTGTAAGACAATGATTACAAGTATTGCACGCGGCGTTCTCTTGAGATGCTTGTTAGCTACGTACCTCGGTCGTGTGAAGTGGTCACCCATAATTCCATAGGAGGGATGATCATCCCTCCTGACCTTTCATCACGATTTACATAACCATAGAGCGGCCACATAATCCCAAATTCTAATTGTTCTGATATACTGTTGACATGATATCTTATCTACGCATTAATCGAGATAAACTTAGACTTAGTCAATACCTTAAACAGTCCAAATCAGCTGAGTTGGGAGATTCACACGCTTGTCTTGAAGCACGATGACAAGATACGGTCTTTATCTAGTATCCAAATTATGCAATGTCTTAGAGAGGCCAACTATGAAGCGGATTGGGTTATCAAAACCCATAAAAAAAGCTACTTACCTAATTGGGCCTTATCCCCTTCCCAAGCACTTAGGGAGCTTTTATTTAATGACGGAGCTTGTCATCTTTGTTAAGTGAATAAAATATTTTCTTCCCAAGCACTTTGGGAACTTTTATTTAATGACGGAACTTGTCATCTTTACTAAGTGAATAAAATATTTTCGTTTTTGACCCCAAAAAAATAAAAAATAAAAAATAAGACGAACTCGTTATTCATATGTAGAATGACACTTCAAAGTAGAGCCATTAACTTGCGTTTACGTGTCGTGATTGGATTTTCTGACCTAGGCGGTATATATATATGTATGTATGTGGAGCTCATAAAATAGGATCCGGCTTATAAGAATTGGAGAGTCGGGCTTCAAGAATATGATTGATTTTTTTTTTCCTTCAGAGTTGAGAAGAATATCCCCATTTATTTCGTGAAAAATGAATGATTTAAAAAATATATATTTAAATTAATCACTTATATTCCTTACAAAAATGAATAAATAAAAAATGGGACTTTGCTGGTAGGCTTGTTCAGAGGGCTGTTAGTATTTTCTTGGTGCATTGAACCCAACATTCCAATAGCAAATAAGGCGAGATAAATGTCGACACAACATGTTTTCTAGAAAATCCTCCTTTATATCATAATAAGATATGCATTTTCATGTCGACTTCTTTCAAGTCATGCTCAACCCAGCTTTCAAGTTATTCCTAGACAAAAGTGCTCTCCCTTGTGCGACACTAGGAATGTGAGATGGGCTTTGGTAGCAATCAACCAGTAGCAACGTGAGGGTAATTGCTTCCCTAAGCCCGAGCTTACATGCCCCGAATCCATCACAGTCATTAATCATGTGGTTCGCAAATGTGGATCGGTTAAGATCTATTTAGATCCAAGCATCCGGGTCCATTGGAATTTTTTCAAGGCAGGTTCCGTTTGTTTCAATTTAATGACTTGCTTTACCAAAATTTTCCTAAGAACGCTCGATTGTTATCACTAGAAATAATTAATGAATATTCATCAATCTTTTTTAAAAATGATTTAAGTGATAATTTTTAGGAAAGCACTTTAATAAAGGGAAGTGGAAATGTTTCCCCCGAAGGGGGAATCTCCGCCCATTTTCCGTCCCGCCTCTTTCGAAGCTACTCTCTCTATATAAAGGGTCGCCATTCAAAACCAGACCCACTTCTCTCTCATCTCCACTCAAATCCAGTCTCTCTCTCTCTCTCTGTCTCTCACGCTCAAGCTCGCTCCCTATCGCAATGGCGGAAGAAGCAAAAGGTGCTGTAGATCCCCTGCTTGTCTTGGTCTAGCAATGCATTTCATGTCGACGGGCGAATCGATCTCGAGCTTTTGTAATCCATCGATTTCTTCTGGCTATGGCTTCTTCACAGTTCCGTTGCGTCTTCGTTGAGCATATCTCTGGTTGTTTTGTCGTGTTGACACAGAGGTACTTCACGAGCGCGCGCGCGCTTAGTTTTCCGATGGTGTATCTGATGAGGGTGTGAACTTTTCCGATGAGGAGTTCCTTTGGAGTCTCGCCTTCGTCGTGTCTTATCTCTCGTTGTTTCACGTTCGTTTTGCATCTCCCATCCTCCGTTCCATTTGATTTCAGAAGACCTATTTGCAATCGACTTAGATTGGCTTTATCGAGCTATGATTTTGTAGGTTAGGCACGACGAACAATTTCTTCTCGATTTTTACTATGTTTATCTCTCTGTGATGTGTCTCTGTGAGTATTCTGGCACATTTGGCATTAGAAACTGGGTGGGACAGACTTGTGGTGGATAAGTTTGCGTTCAGAATCACTCTAAGCCTAATCTGCATTGCAATTTCACCGCAATGTAGATGCTTATTTAGAGAAAATCACTGACTTACCGCATTTACCTGCTCATTGTCTTGACTTCTGAGGTATGAGCTGGAGAATTTTCGCTGCTTGGGGAAGTTTCACGCAAAGATAATGCTATTTCACGGCATCTCATTTTGCAGAAATGATGCCACGATAAGTAGCTATTCTGATCAATTTATTTTCTTTTCTTTTCTTTCAATAACATTCATTTTGATTGAACTTCACCGTGCTGGAAATCTGATGGTCTGAATGTGATAGGAGGCCCTATATATTTTAGGCTGTCATAAGATAGCCCTTAATATATTTGCTAAAACACAATGCTATGTTTACTCATGAAAATTAGCATCTGTGTTCTTTTCTTGGCAATAGACTATACTGGATTAGGCCTGTGCTTTGCCACTGCACCAACTGTTTAATATTGCATTTGTTCATCCTTTGCAATAGCTATGGTGGATCCACTTGCGGTCTAGTTGAACTCCTTCAGACAATTGAGATTAAAAGTATGGGAGATTCATGTCCCACTTGAATCATGGCAGGGGAATCTTGAAATGATCTTTCCTTTATTGTGGTAAGTAGTTGTCTATCTCATTATCTTTGCATTTGTGGAAGGATGAAAAATGAATCTTTAGAAATATATGACAGTGGCAATGTATAGATGGGCGTTCTTGGTCGCACAAAAGTATAAATTTAAAGCTTGCAACTCTCACATTCTGATATTTTGATATGATGATCTTAACAAATGGTAACATCGACCCGGCTGGACGTGCATATCACAAGAAGAAAGATATGGAAGTCCCATCGCCATCGCATGCTTATTTGTGATCTGCTTCTTTTTTCTCTCTATTCTATAACCGGTAATTTGCTTCTTTTTCCTCTCTATTCTATAACCGGTAATTTGTTGCAACTATTCTTTCTAAATGAGATGTTGAGATGGAGAATTATGGCGACACTATTGAAGCAATACAGAAAAAAGTGGGCAGTTTAGATAAAAGAACACGTAGGTATCGCAATCATGAGGTTCCCATGACCAAGGATCGTATGATCGAAGAAGACCGCCCAAGATCACCCAGGGTTTCCATTAGAGATTCCAAAATATTCCCAGGAACAAGCGAGATGGTAATTGCGCAAAGAATCTAGAACTCTCTTGGCATAAATGTGGATAGGTGGTAAGTTAGAAGACACGATCTCGTCCATCGGATCAAAAGACAATCAATGGTTGTCATCGGGAGCCACTAGTATAAGAAGGGATGCCCTCCCTCTTATTATACTCCTCTAATCATCTATCTCATAATGAAAGTTTCATTTTCTCATTCAAAGCTTCTCTCTAGAGATTTTGGACTCGAAACCCTTTTGGTACCTAATTATAATCATATACTAATGAATGCTATAGAAGCCTATTGTCCTAATGATTAGGGGTGTCAATGGTTCGGTTCGGTTTGATTTTCAATAAAAAACCGAACCGAACTATTAGAAAAAACTTCCAAATCGAACCGAATGAGACCCGAACTGAACCGAACCGAAATTTCAATTTGGTTTGGTTTGATTCAATTCCGTTTATTGATTTTTGGTTTTCGATTTTTGCATTTGTTTTTCTTTTTTTTTTTCGTTTTTTTTTCTATTCAATTCAAAATGATAAGCTAAGACCCCTCTTTTCTTCGCAACAATTTTTCGTGTTTCCACATTTCCCCATTTTTTATTTTCCTATTACAGTAAAAAAAAAACTTATCAGAAAAGAGCAGGTCACATTTTGAGAATTGGCATATTTCCCGGAAGGAATTTCCCTTTTTCTTTTCCATTTTTTTTAAATTACGCGTTTAATCATTTTTGCCATTTCGGATGAGCACCAGGATCTTGCAGCGACTTCTAAATTTGATGACAGCCTTTCAACTACTCACTGGAAGTACTATGTGATTTTTCTTATTTTACATAGAAAAATTGGGAGAAGATATACCAATTTATAAGTGTGAGCTTTTTTTAGTATATTTAAAGAAAATATTGGGTGTGGGCTAAATCCCACAGTATCTGTATGCGGGCGCGTAAATAATTGCGTGATTTTGATATGATTATTAGGCACATTAAACACTTGTTTTGTATATAAATTAATAATTTGAGTTGTTCATTGATGTTTTATCCCATTCTGAACAACACGAATAGTAATATCAGGTAAGTTGGGTAAAGATTTAATAATCAAAACCTCACCTGGACTGCCCCTCCCCAACTACTTGATGATTTAGGTTATTTGCGGTTTCCATCTCTAGCTGAGTAGTATCAAGCAAGCTTCAATAATGTTTCAAATCGGTTATTATGGATACTTGACCCGACCTGTGGACATGCTTAATAGAGAGAATAATCATTCATATCATCTCTAAGGAATTGGTCTAATGGTAAGCGTGTTCATCCTTTTTCTAATTGAGATCCCAGTTCAATTAACCCAACGTCTGTGGCACGCATGGAATGCCACCTTTAATAGAATGCTCAAAAAGCTCACACGCTTCACTGATACGAAAAGAAACCGACAATTTCCGTCTATATAAAAGTAAGGTGATAAGACAATCCGATTCTCCAACTTCTCTCTCTTTTTTAGGCTTATGTTTTTCCTTTTTACTATATTTTCAATTTTGGTATTCTCTTTTTAAATTACCTTTTTTTTTTATGACAAGGAGTCCACTTGGCAATAGAGATGTGCAAAAGAATTGGTAATTGTTTGGACCGGCTAAAACTAGGCTGGACTAGATCGGAAACTTGATCATTCTTATGAGCAGGTTCGGTTACTCAATTTCAATTTTATGAGAACCAAATATGTTACCGATTTCATGAGTGGATTCGCAGCACACCCAAACTTGACTGGTATTATTATAATATATTAATTTTTAATATTAAAAATGGTTAATGAGTAGTAGTAATAGCTTCAAATTTGAAGCCCCTTAATTACACGCTTCTATAGCTCTTTATAAGTCATAAAAACTTTCAAAGAGAAAAGTAGTAAATTTTCTGCAAATGGTTGATCTATTCCACAAATTTTGCAGCCCAAAAGTTAGTTTTCTTTTTTGCGGTGAGGGCACTTAATATCAAAAGTTGCGGTGAAGGCACTTAATATCAAAAGTGAAAAGCTCCTTAATGGCCTAGTGAGCTCTTTTTCACCATCAGTTATAGACTTTATGATTCAAGTTCGGATAAATGAAGTCAACATGTGTTATGTCCAAACTAGAAATTTTTTGGTTGCATAGACTTTATAGTAACAAGAGTTAATATTTGGTTAATATTTAGTGAGATCGATTCCACAGATCCACTTGAAAATTATATTAGATTAGCGGTCTAATTCTCGAGCGGATTCATTCCATCAATAGGCAATTGCCGATTGGAACCGAGAACTATCTACCCAAATCGTGCACATTCTTGCTTGGCACGACATCAGTAATATCCCCATATCCTAAATCCAATATTTAAAACGTGCCGACATCGAAGTTCACAGGTGTCCTTCGTGCGGATAATCATTTTTAACTTTAATATTCGGAAAAAGGGAAAAAAAAAGGGAAAAGGAAAAGACAAAATGTATATTATCCAATCCAATAGGACTAAAAACACCACGGCCGCTCGACACGTCACAGGGGCAAATCGGTAAATGCGCGCCGGACATGGACCGACCGCCGTAATTTCCAAATCACCCCCCTCATTTCACCCAGCCACCAACCCCAACCCCCTAAAAACCACTCCTTTTTTACTTTGATTTCATCGCCGCCGCCGCCGTCCGCCACATGGAGCTCCTCGCCGGCGCCGCCTTCGCGGAGAGCGTGGACCCGTTCCCCGAGCCGTCAGCCGCGTCGGTCTGCCACCAGGGCTCGAGCCCGGCGGCCGGCGTCCATTACCGTCGCTCGAAGCTGAAGCCGATCAGGTGCGCCGCCCGGTCGCCGCCGGGGACCCCGGAAGGCGGCGGGGGCCCTCGGGCGCGCGCGGGCGACGATGGGTCGGAGGGTCCGAGCGGCGGGGCCGGGGTCGCCGGCGCGGCGGAGGAGAAGCCCGGCGAGGGGAGCGGGGAGCCGGATAGTCCGGCGCGATTCTGGGAGGAGCCCTGGTGGTGAGTCGTTTCTTGCTCGTGCTGCTGCTGATTTCTTACGTGTTAAAAGCTCGCCCATTTGCGGCATTGTCGCGGTCTCTCGCTTTTGCTTAGTGATCATCGCTTTTGGTTTAACCGGAAAGCACGGGCTTTTGTCATCGCCCCTGCGGTTTTTGCTTTTAGATGCTGCGAAATGATGCTTCACCTTCGCTTTAACCTTTTCCTCTGTAAAATTTGTGACGGAAGTAGGGTCAAGTTCAGGTTTTTCAAGGTAGTGTGAGGAGTTTTGACTTGGGTGAATAGGTATGGGGCCTTCTGAACTAAGCTTGGGAACCAATGACACTTGAGAGGTTTCGCAGTAGACAATGCTATCGAACCAGAGAAACTCGGGTATTGTAAGAGTATCCAAGCGGGAATGTTGGAAGGCGTGTGGGTTTTAAGTGGTTGGTTACGGGGTAGGATTTGTGGACTCCTTCCGAGGGAATTATGAGGCTGAGATCGAACAGCTGCAATATGTTGTGAAATGGAGCATGTAGCATGAGAGAAACTAATTTGATATGACAGATGCTCGTGGGACAACTGTGATCATGATGTTGAGTTGGGGGTGGGGGTAATTTTATTGGTGTTAGCTGTGATAATGTGCTGATGTGCTAATGAGGATGTAAGTGCAGAGACCATGAAAAGAGGCTATTAATCGTCATTCATGCCCTGTGATACTCTGGCCACCAGCCTTGCTTTCTGTAAATGTGAGATGTGGATGACCGAGCTTTACTAAAACGTAACTAGTGCCAATGGAGGGAGTGGCCTGGTGTTGAATTGTATAGCTAGTCATCTTGTGGCACTTGACCTTTCTCCCTTAAGTTCCTCCTGCCCTCTTGTATATTTTGTTTTCTTTCGGATGCTAGTAGGTCAACATGTTGCTTTGTTATTTTCTGACTCCTCTTTTAATGATACATTTGATTCTGCATTTCGTGCCTCTTGAATTGAGGATCGTTGTGAGAAAGAATAATGATAGAATTGGCTTGACATTTTGGCCAATGTAATGATTCTATTGATGAGATAGAAATTCATGGACTCCTGCTTTACCCTCGTCAAATGCGTATTGATTGTGGCTATCATGTTGGTCTTTTGTCTGTCCTCAGTTCGTCATCAGAAGAGGGCGATGATGATGCATCGGCAGATGTTAGAGAACCTGATAACCGCAAGAGGAAGAGACGTACGAGGAAGAATCTCGAGCTCTTCATGAAGAACATGGTAATGAAACTGATTGCTAGGCAGGAGCAGATGCACTGGGAATTACTCCAGATGTTAGAGAAGATGGAGAGGGAGAGAATCAGTAGGGAAGAGGCTTGGCATCGGCAGGAGATGGAACAAATAAAAAGGAATGAGGAACTAAGAGCGCAAGAGACTTCTCGTAGTCTCGCCCTTATTTCGTTCATTGAGAAACTCACGGGTCATCAAGTCCCTCAACAATCAAATAGCTTGTCCGTCGAGGAAGATGAAGATGAAAATCAAGGACCGAAGGATGTTGAGTTTGATCCACTGCCGACCCGGCAGAAAAGTGCGATCAAACCTGAAACAGAATAATGAGAGGTGGCCTGCATCTGAAGTACAGGCTCTCATAGCTCTCCGAGCGGGCTTGCAACCTAAGCTTCAATCGGGGTTCAAACGCTCCATTTGGGAAGAAATATCACGTAGCATGTTGGCTATGGGATACCAGAGGAGCACAAAGAAATGCAGGGAGAAATGGGACAACATAAACAAGTACTTCAAGAAGTCGATAGAGAAAGGGAAGAATCGTTCGGTCAATAGCAAGTCTTGCCCGTATTTTCATGACCTGGATGTATTGTACAAGACTGGACTGATCGATTCAACCAAAGTCCTTGATAGCACGAGCCACAAAGAAGAGTGCGAGCCCAGCACTGTCTAAGGTCTTCAGTATGTTCCAAACGCTTCTGGTGGTTTTCCTGATTTAAACATGGCAGATCGAAAGGCCTTGTTCTTTCGATTGAGGTAGAGAGCTGTTCTCTCCTGTTTTTGCACTGCCAATCCTCCAATCTGCGAGTTTACTGTGCTTCTTTTTCTCTGTAAATGAAACAGTGTTTTTGTCAAGGCGCGATGTTCTGTTGCCTTGAACCAGCTTTTGCAAATCGATGAAAGCAGGTGACAACGTAGTGTTGGAAATACTGTCTTTGAATACATTGGTTTAACTGTGAAATGATCCATTTGCGAGCATCAATAGTTGCGGATCGATTATGATACCTTCAGTTCCATGTTCATGGACAGGAGTATCAGACAGCATCGCACCTACCAGAAAACTTGAACAACGTTCAATGGAACGGCAGAAAGTCCGTGTTTAGATGACAACGCTACACACCTATGCGTGCGTGATAGAAATCAAAGGGTCGCGTTCATTCGATTTTCTTGTGTTCATGTAAGAGTTTTTACTCTTCACAGAGCCGTGATACTTGCTACTGAACCAGGACAACTCTTCATCCCTTGTGACCAGGAGTGAAAAGCAAGCATCCACTGGCATAACAGAATAACTACAAATTTGTACATAAAATTCCTACAATCTTCCACTTATGCATAGCTTGTAATTGGATTCGGTCTTTCATCCATTAATACTAGTGAGCATTCTGCTCTAAATTCCCCTCCAACACACTTGAAATAGACAAGAATTCTGGTTCACAACACCGAGAAACATGATAATCGTCATCGGCAAATTTAAGTAAACTGAGCAAGATCGCGAGTTCTGCTGTCATGCCGACCTCTTTCTCTAATCGCCACTCGACAACTTAATGTAGGCATGGAAAAAAGGATAAATTTAACAGAAGAATCGCATCTTGGGTTCTTTAAACATCGATACAAACTGTTTAAAAACGAGTAACTCATCATTCATCAACGCACTAACAGCACGAGCCACAACAATTCATAAAACTTGATTGAACAATACACCAACGTATGTTCCATACACCAAACAGACGGGCAGCGTACGCTCACAAACAACATGAGAGCGAGAGAGAAGGAAAAGGAAACGAAACATCGAAAATAAGTCGAAAGCTGCCTATGCACTCATTTGGAGGCTAAACAGAGGAAGACGAAAACTGCGATGAGGACCACAGGGAAGACCAGGAGGGATAAACCCGGGGGTTGGATTGTACCCATCACCAACGGGCCCAACAAGAGCACCGCGGCGACCACCACGATCATCAGTACCGAACCGCCTCCCAACCCGTACTCTTCTTCCATCTTCGGAACGCTCTTCACTTCGATCCTCGACTGTAGGAACTAGAGATCAATGTCGCGAGCGTCGGGGTGTCGCGAAAATGATGGCACGAGTTGCGTATACAACGTTGGAGTGACGGGTCTATATAGATAACGAGAGAGAGAGAGAGAGAGGGGCATCGCTTGGGGATCATCAGGAACTTCTGATGAAGCAATGCGATGGTTGGCGAAAGCGAGGCATCGCTTGGGGGAATTATTAGGAGCTGATGAAGCGATGCAACGATTGGAGACGGTGCAGGCGTTCGCGTTCGTCGCGTTGCATGGCCTCTCGTCGCCTGTTCATGACGTTATACGAGAGGAGTGATGTCGCTTGTAGTTTCTTAAAAAAGATCGCTTTACTTTTCCTTGAAAAGGAAGTCGCAAGTTTATGAAGAGAAATGACATAACTAATGGAGTAACAATAGTAGGAGTTTAAGAGGTTAATCAAGGTAATAGCCTAGCAGAAATTCTATTGTTTGAGCGTAGAGTGTGTGTTTTGCAAAAAGCGAGTGATTTGGAATATATTTTCCAAAAAATAATCGCTTGCATTTCTTATAAAAACAAATGAATGGAAATTTTTTTCGTTACCCATTAAAATAATTAGGCATGTATTGTAATCGATGATAAACTAATTTTTCTAAATGATACAAGCAATTATTTTTTCGGAAATTTTTTTCCAAATTACTCATATTCTATGCAATGAAGGTACACATAATTTAATAATGAATTAGGATAAAATGACTTCGCTTGGACCGTAGATGAATCGAGACTAGATATTGTTAAGAGGGGAGCCAAATAAATAGCTTTCCCATGCAACCGGGTATAGCTTCAAATCTACATGTTGGAAATACTCTTACATTTTCAACAATTGATAAAATTTAATACATTAATATAAAAAAGACTCTACGAGATAATGAAGTTTAACAATATTAATTGATCGATTGACAATGAGTTGAATATGTGAATCGCCTGATAATACAAGTTGAAGTATTTAATTAAGAATGATATCCGATATGTATTTATATAGTTGCTTTAATAGCGCATAAAATATTATGAACATATTAATAGCAGATATTTCATTGTATTTGAATAGATTAATAATAATTATGTATTAATTCATTGCTCTAATTGATCGATTGCCTCCACACTATAAATATTGGGAACGGATAATCATTTTCAGATTATACCTTCATTATAGAACTTGACTTATGATAAACAGTTTATCTATAAAAATAGTTTAAAATAAAATAAAATATTTATTTAACTTCTAGTAATATTTATTTTCAATACTTCTAAATATGTAAACTATAATCATCATCATGCAATAGAGTAAATATGATAAATATCGTTAATTTGAATGATCTATTATGATTGCTCAGTATGTATCTAAAAAGAGTTTTGTAACTATCAACGTATTTTTTTATGATTGAATTGGGGTTTTCAGTAAATGAAAATAAATTACACGTCACAAACTATAGTAGAAATATACATAGGTCTGGATGGTAGACTTTTCAAATGGTCGATTTTCGAATCCGTGCAACGTACGGGCCTTCAACTATTGTTTCCAAAACATGACCCGTAGTGACAAAGCATGTTGATTCACTGGTTTACTCCACTCTCTCTCTATCTAATTTTGCTTGATCAGCAATAATAAGTTTTTGTTTGTTTTGCGAAAAATGTGTGTTTCTGGAAAATATTTTTCAAAAAATCATCTTCCAAGAAAATGATAATACCTTTCGGTGTTCAATTAAATTAATATCTTTCAATGTTCAGTTGAAACATGAAAATGAACTAAAAAAAAAAAAAATTGTTGTTTGATATTCAAAATTTGATATGATTTTCTTCACACTCCTTTTAATAATATTTTACTTTTTTCTTTTTTATTTTCTTTTTAATCAAAATTTTAATTATTTCTGTTCCTTTCCTTTTCTTTATTTTTCTTTATCTTTTCTTCTTTGACCAATTGATGGCCACAAATACAACCGACCCTCCCTAGAGGTTAGCTAGCTCAAGCTCCCCCAAGGTCAGCAAGCTCAAGTCTTGCAAGAGGACTAGCAATGGACAAGCTTGCCAAAGGTCGGCGAGGCCTTGGCCTCACCCAATCCACAAACCCATTCCTCACTTGTAGTTGGTTGCTAACCGTCAATGTTGCCGGCAATAGGCCGAGGGAAAAGGAAAAAAAGGAAAAAGAAAAGGAAAAACTATTTTAAATTTTGATTTTTAAAAAATAAAGAAAAATAAAATAAAAAATTAAAAGGAGTGCATGTAGGAGAACATGTTTAATCTAGGTGAAAGAAAGAGGAGAGAAAATGATTTCCCCTTGAAAAGCGGAAATCATTTTCTCCTATTTTAGAAGATTTCTTTTTGTTGACAGAAAACATTTTCTTTGACTAATTTGTTTTTTTGTATGCCAAACACTGAAAAATATAAAAATCATTTTCTTTAAAGTTATTTTTCATGAAACAAATAGAATCTAGAAAAATAATAATATTCCTAGTAGTTGATAGCTTTCTTTATCGAAAATATGACCAAATTGCACTTTACTTCTTATGACTACGAAACTTGTGGACATCTCTTACATATGTATAACATCAAAATTTGATCATCTTTTGGGTAAGTAGCCAAAAATTGACTATGATACAAGCCAAGGAAAACGAAAACATAACTTGTGGCAGATATGTTATCTCACATGCATAGCTCTCTTGATCTCAAAACAAAGATTGCTTGTTAGCCACCAAATTCCTTTTCGAATTTTAATTCATATCATAGATAGTTTTTTGTAATAGAATTCTAATGCATGGATTCTACATTGTGGTAAGTGTAGAGCATATTGCTAGGATTAATCAAAATATCTAAAGCTTTTAAGAATCATAATAGACAGAAAGACAAAAGAAAATTTTTTGAGACTTATAGTTGAAATACTCACATAGATTTTATGGGGCTTGCTTTACCTCTCAAAATTACAAGCACTACCTTTTATAATCTTAAAATTAACATTGAATTGTTGGTGAAGTTTTGGAAATCACCAATAATGTTACGATGACTGCTTATGACTAACAATGGCCATTAATATGTACATACTTTGACAGACTCATGACATGCGACTTTCTTGCATTGATAGACGGCTTTTTGCACTGACAGAACATGACTTTCACTTCTACTACAGTAACAACTACAATGCTATAGTAGTGAACAGTATTCGCTGCAGTATTCGCTGCGGTGGTGAACAGTAACTACTATAATACTGTTGCAGTGGTGAATAGTGATTACTATAATGGTAAATAGTAACTGCTATAGCACTGTGATAGCCAATTATTCAAGCACGCTTTTTACCATATAAGGCCCACAAGGACTAATAATTTAGCTCTATGTTGAATCTTTAGTTTGTTTTTAGCCAAATCTAGGGGTACGGAGGCACTGGTCTTCATCAGAGCTACTAGAATCATATCCAAATTTCTTGCACCTTTATGCTTTGATGAGTGTTTGTACTTCTATTCCTTCTAGTTGGCCGTATTCCGCGGACTTTGGATGTTGATGAGAGCTTGACAAGATGTCAATGGAATCATCAAAAGTGCTTTTCTTAGGATTATTTACATATTGTTGCCAATGTCCTTCAAGGAGCTTTTCCCCTTCTTCAATTTCTAGAGCCACTTCTATTTTTAATCTAAATGACTTTTGTCTTTTTGAAGACTGATAAGGACTTGTCAAAGCATCAATGGAGCTCGATGGAATGTTCGGTTGGGGTAGGAGCTAGAGTGATGGGCTTTCTCTGTTGAGACCTAGATTGAGTGCAAGTTATAATTTACTATGGTCAAAAGGATCTTGTAATAGTGGTCCCCTATGTAGATCTTGTGATGATAAAATTGGATCTTGTGGTGATGTTTGGACTCAGAATTATCCAAGGAAGCACGGACACGTTCGGAGGGCCTCCGTGTCGTGTCGGACACGCTCGGACACGGCCGGACACGTTCGGACACGCGGTCAACACGTGTCGGAGTTTTCGACATGTGGTCAACTCTTTCCGACACGCGCATCGGAGCGTGTCCGGAGGTTTGTGGGCGGATCTGCAGGTGGGAAGGGAAGAAGGTGATGGAGGGTGGAGGCAAGGGTGAGGGAGTTGAGGCGATGCTGCAAGCGACGGTGAGAGAGCCGAGGCGTCACTGCGAGCGACGGCGAGGGAGGGCTGCGACCGCCGACTGCAACGCCTAGATGGAAAACCGCAACACCGCGATGGAGGGCTGGACGCGAGGCTACGATGGCAAAGGGCACAACGGAGGCGAGGCAGCAGCAAGAGAGGTGGAGACCTGTCGCGACCTACCCCTCGGGGGGAGGGAATAGGTTTAGGAGCATTGCCTAAAGGACGGGCCTAAGGCCCATAATTAGCGTGGGCTCTCCCAAGCCCATACCCCGTGACATTGGGATATTCTAAGAAATTTTGTACAAAAGAGTCGCCACTAGCCTATTGGGGTCGGCTAGAAACCAAGTGAGACATGGGAGCGTGCCTCACTTCCTACGCAACCAGAGAGTCAGGATCGGGGACTTGATTACACTAATTGACTAATTAGTGCCCTTTCTGTACCTAACCTTGTTCATTTTAACAAAATGATTTTCATCGAGCTAGTTTGGATCGATTTCATACCTATCCACTAACATAGGAGGTGAGCGTACGGGTGCACAATCAATAAAAAGTAATAATTATACCTACCAAGGTCCTATTAGCCCTAAAATTAAACACGTGCAAATTAAACACAAAACACGCAAATCGACATACAATAAAAATAACATACAAGAATATAAAGGCTTAATTACACTAAAGCAGCAATATATAGCAATTCTTAACCAAACCCTATCATTCTTGGATTTTCGAATTTTTTTTTAATTTTTAATTAATTAATTTTTTTCAAAAGAAAGTCGAATTTTTAATGTTTTCTGAGTTTTTAAAATTTCGGAAATTTTTTTTGTTTTTTGAATTTTTTTGAATTTTTATCATTTTTTCGAAATTTTTGATTTTTATAATTAATTTTTGATTTTTTTAATTTTTAATATATATTTAATATTTAATATTATTATACTTCAATAAAATGGGTTCGGACCGGGTAAACCCAATCCGGCCCATGGACCCAACTCAAACCCGGATCCAACATTTTTGGGTTAAAAGAAACATTTTGTTTTTTTGTTTTTTTTTATAGCTTTTTAAAAGATTCTTTTTTTTTTAAATTTTTTTATCTTTTCCCCACTTCATCATTTCCCCTGCACGTTCTGCCCAACTGTCCTTCCCGATGCCAACTTTGCCGCTTTAGTCTTTCTATTTTTTATTTATTTTGCTTTTCTTTTCTTTTTTTGATTTTTCTTGGTTTTTCTTTTTCTTTTTTTATTTATTCTTTCCCTCATCTCTTTGACACTTTCACCGAACACCCCCACCTACCGTCTTTCCTTCTCTTTTTGGGTTTTCTTCTTCTCCTCTTCTTTTTTTAATTTTTGTTTTGTCATTTTTCTGGCTTTTCTTTGTTCTCTTTTTTTTATTCTTTCCCTCCTCCCTTCTGACTCTCTTCTCCACGAGACCAACGTCCTCCTTTCTTTTTCAATTTTTTTTTTTTTTACTTTTTCACTCTTTCAATACTTTTCTTTTTGCTCTTGTTTCCTTTTACTATTTTTTTTTTTTTTTTCGGTCTTCTTCTTCCAGCGACCTCTCTGCACGCCAAAGCCACCTTCTCTCCTACGCCCTCTTTCACCGAAACTCATCGATCAAACCAGTCCCATTTTAAACGAACCTCACTATTTTTTGTCACCCACATCGACACCGCTCGCACTCGGGCCACCACCGAGCCGACACCCACTCTCTCCCCTAAACGGACAAGGAAGGAACACGGGACATAACTTGCACAAAAATAAGCCGAAAACAACATATGGCCATATAAACACGAAATGGGCCGAACAAAAACGTTCAGAACAGCAACAAAACGCATCTATCAACGACGGGCGCGTATAATGGACGAGGGTTCAAGAATAGTCATGCTAGCTTCACTTAGGCATTTATACAAACAGTTCGCGGGCATTACCAAATGTTTGGATTTCTGACTTAACCGAGACTCGAAATGGGACCAGGGTTCTCGGAAAACGACCAGCAACACACAGAGGTTTGGCTAAAGATTTATAGGCGCCGAAGGAACTAAAGCTCATGTGAACATGTCGTCCACGAGCTCCGGTTCAACGCCCTACAAAAACGGAGCAGTAGAGAATGACCTACTTGGTTCAACGAGAAGAGCCGTGACGGACAGCAACTCACGACCGGACCACCGATGGCGGCCACAACTCCCCTTCAACTTCTCTCTCTCGGATATCTCTCCCTCCCGGTTCTCCGTCTCTTCCTCGCTTCTGTGCTGCCCCTTTTTTCTCCACTTTCCTCTGGTTTTATACCCGGCCAGCAAGCGCGCATGTGGCCTCTGCGGCTGCCAGCTTGCCGGCCGAAATGCCCCCCTCCGACCCGCGGATCATGCTGGTCGCCTGCAATCCCGATCCCCTGTTCCCGGTCGTTGCTCCATTTTCTGTTCTCTGCAGGTCTTCGCGCGAAGGACAGCAGGAGGGAGACGACCGGTTCGTGCGTGGGTTGGGCTAAAGGGAAAAGGTGGATGGGCCGAGCTAGTGGGCCATGCTAGGGAAAAGGAAAGAAAAAAGGGAGAAAGGGGCTAGCCTAGGGTTTGTCTAAACCCAGGCCCAGCTACCCCCTTTTTTTTTTTTTTTTTTTTTTTAATTTCGAAATTTTTTGTACTAATTTTTTTGATAAAAAATTTTAATTGATTATAAGACTAGTGACACAAATTCTCCTAATGTCTACGTGTGATGCAATTTTAATGAAAATTTTTGTTGAGGGGTTGGAAATCAATCCTCAATTTTTCAATGCAATTAAGAAACACTTAAACAAATTGCCAGAATTTAGGTGTCAACAAGACCGAGCAAGGGAGAGGAGAAAGAAAGCGATTGCTAGGGTTTTTGTTTTAGGAAGAAGAGCAAGGAGAGAGACGCGTCGACGACTTCTGGCTTTGGGAAGTGTTACCAAGGAGAGAGACGCGTCGACGGCTTCTGGCTTTGGGAAGAAAGAAAGCCTGTGCAACGTACCTCGTGCAGCGTGATTTGGGAAGTGACAGAGGCGCAGGCGGTGGGTGGGGTGGGGAAGAAAAGGGAGGCTGAAATAAATGGGTGGGATCCATTTAGCTCTAAAAAAAAAAATAGTAAACGTTAAATAATTTTTTTTTTTTTTTGGTAACCAACGTTGAATAATTTTATTAACACATGGTAATGCTAAAAATAAATAAACCAATGGGTTAAAAAGTTATTTTGAAAAATAAAAGTACTAGATATTAATATTATTAGTGTTAATTTATTGTAAGTTCTTTATTTATTTATTTATGAATTTTAATTTAAATTAAAAATATTTATTTAATATATAACGTGTCGGAACGTGTCGAAATTCTTTATTTTTAATAAATGACGTGTCAACGTGTCGTGTCGTGTCGTGTCGCGTGTCCGTGTCGCGTGTCGGTGCTACCTAGGAATTATCCGTGTCAGTATGCATGTCAATGCCCTGATATCTTCCCAAGCAAATATTAATCATTTTTTGGGTTTCACAAGAATCATCGAAACGATCCCAAAAGACATTATCAACTTCTCTTGGCCATACTTATGGTGGAATGACTAGATTGTTCTAGCATGATATCCTTTACAAGGAAGAGTTGTAAAAATCTTATTTGGAGCGGATTGAGGTTTATATGTGAATACTCTAACAACCGCTAGAGTTTTACACGCATCTCTATTAGGCTTAACAAATAACCATGGCCTATAGAACAAAATAATTGTATGGAGCTCTATGTCAAGCTTGGATGCTTTGAGTTGTGCTTGAAAAATATTGTACTCCCAATGGTTTAAACCAATTGAACATCTCTTCAAAATATTTATATTTTCCTTCTCCTTGGATAACCCCCAAATGATCAAAGGCATCCCAATTGTTGGAAACTCAATGGCAATGGTATAGAGATTGAATAGATACCAACAAAACCATTTGAGGTTTTCTAGAAATTCTTCATTTGGGGAAAAAGATGGAGGGTGGATGAATGGATACTTTGGGTATAGTTCGCTTGGGTGAAGAAGAAGACCTCCATAATCTCTGAAAATTTGGAAATGATATTGCCACATAAGTCTTCTAAGATTTTTAAAGAGACCGTTGTCTTTAATGAGCTTAAGGATTTCTAGGGATATATGTATGAAGGCCATATGGGTTACATTTCTTTAGTCTTGAAACCTCCTCATAGATTTCTTACCACATATATGTTGATGGATGTAGTAGGCACAAATTCTTTTAGTCATGATACAAAATCAGTAAGAATATTCTTTTTTCTTGCAATATGTTTGGTTTCAAAGGAACACTTTGAGAACCATTTTGCCCACCTAAGAAGTTGAGGATGTGGCACATACTTTTGCTTGAATTTTAGCATATGAGAAAACAAGGACTTGTCCATTTCCCCGGGAAATGATGCCTTATAAGGGGAATCCAAATTTCGTGATGCCATATTTTACTACTAGGATTTCTTCAAATGTAAAAGGATAATGTATTTCCGCTTTCGTGAATCTTCCACTTTTATGTCCATAGACTCTATGCTTTTCATCAATTTCTTCAAGAATGACTGCGGCCTAATATTCATCATTAGCATTAATTTGCAAAATCCTTTTTCCTATGAAAGGAATTTGTAATAGGGGAAGATGTTGTAGAATTTTTTTGAGTATGTTTATGGACCTAGTATATTGTGGCCCCAATGGAGGAGCCTCTTTCTTGAACATTTGTTACAATGGACTTGCGAACTTTGTGACTTTGGAACAAAATTCTTGATATAATATTTTATCCCAATGAATTGTTGAACTTGTTTGTGGGAGAGATATTCATTAGGATACTTTTGCAATTCTTTATTAATATGATGACCAAGATAATATATCCCATCTTTGAGGTGCATCCTAAGAAATTCGATTTCTCTCTATGCAATGACCATCTTTTTATGGGATAATACAATCCCATGCTTTCTTACTAATTTTGCAATTGGGCTAGTAATTTACAATGAAAATTTTCATTTGGACTATAGAGGAGGATATCCTCAATCTAAATTTGGGCATTGATCACAATAGACTGGAAAATTTTGCACATGGCCTTCTAGAACAACGGAGGGGTTGTCTTAAGGCCAAGTGGGAGCACTATCGATTGAAAATGTGGGTTCGAAATAGAAAACCCAGTCTTATATTTGTCTTCAGGATAAATTCCCAATTGCCAAAATCTATATTCGAGATCAAACTTGGAATAAACCTTAGCTTGAGTAAAGCTGGTAAATAAAGAATTTCGATGTGGTAAAGGAAATTTGTCATCTTGTAGAAATTGATTGAAGGGTCGGTAATTAATAATCAATCTCATTTTCTCTCTATTTGCTCAACATGCTTGTTTACATAAAATGCATCACAAGTCCATTGAGAATCTGGTAGCCCAATAATTCTCTAATGAAACAACTTTGAATATTCCTTTTGTGCTAAAAGAAAATATTCTGAATTAATTCATGATTGAATTGCTTTGGTCAGATTGACATCCTCGTTTTTCTTGAAAGGAAGAATGATGAAAAAGTTATGATTTTTCCATAGAGGGTTAGGACATTTTTTAACAAAGTTCTAAACAAAATCTGCACATACATCTAAAAGGATTTACATGATGAGGTCTAATATGTTCATATGGATAACAAAGAACCTTTGGATGTTTGCTAATTCAGTGAATTGTCCTAATCCATTTGACACAATTTTGAGTTAAGGAATTTGTGTGAGAATATTCCAACCAATGATGATATCTTTATCTGGTAGCTAGAACCAAGGATTTTGGTTGTGATGGAACATTGGGAAAAAAACTTAATGGTAATGGGTTTGCTTCGAACTTCTATAGAAAAGACATATTCAAAAACAAAGTTAAAATACTGGGTATATAACGTTTGGTATTCTTTTGGAAGTATCTTGATATCAAGAGAGGAAGCATTGACTTTAGTGTCAATGAGGGTAATGACATTAATATGTTTGTCATATTTGGATATATATATATATGTATGTATAGGAAATATGGGAAGATAGTAGTGCATGCACAAGGATTTTGGATTGTGGGAGGTTCAGGGTTTTCGGATGAGAAGAAGAAAACTCATTCTTTGGATTCTTCAGACGATCCTAAGTGTCACTAGTTTGTGATCATATTTGGATAGCACACATAGTGTGTTTGGTAGGTTTATCTTCTAGAGAAAACATCGATTCAATATCATTGTCCAAAAGTAGCGCTCCGGTTTCCTTTTCTATTTTTTGAATTAATAGAGAATTTCTTCCTCGGGCTTTCGGATAATTCTTTGCAAAATAACCTTTCTTGTTATAGATATACTATATGTCAAATTTTTTATGCCTTCTTAAAGGGTCCCGTCTAGAATGTCTTCTTCTCAACAATCGCCATTTACGCCTTCTCTTTGTATGTCCTAAGGAGAATCTTTTAAAGTATATTATCTTTTTACATTGATTCTCACAACAAGGATCATCATAGGAGTCTTTCTTTAAACATTTGATTTTTAACCCACGTTTTTGACAAGCCTAGTCAAGTTCTTTGTTGCTCTTAATGTAAATCTTGAAAGCTTTTTTTTTTTTTTTTTTTTTTTTTGTGGAAATAGAGATCATCATCAAGAGTAAGATCTATCTCCCACTCGAGTTTTCCAATAGGAATATTAGTGACCGTCTTTTGTTTATTCTCAAAGGATCTTTCCACAACTTGTCCAATTTCCTTCATAATAGAGGATAAGAATATCTATTTTAAATTTGGATTAGCTTCAAGAGCATAGAATGATTTAAGCATAATGCTTATTCGAACGTTTTTTTTTTTTATTTTTTTTATTTTTTTTATTTTTTTATTTTAAGGAGCAACATTTTCTCTAAAAAAATTATCTTCTTTTAAGCTCAAGAAATCTTCTAATTTACCAATAAAAAATTGGTGGATAACTTCTATCACATTATGGAAATTTGTCTAAAGTAGATACATCATTTGATCTTGATTTGAAATAGTCCTCCACCAATCTTTTAGGCCCCAAGCAAATTTGCTCACAAACTTAGTCAATATATCATACCGACTTTCAATAGCAAGTACTTCGGTATTGAGCCAAGCATTATATTCTTATAATCTTTCTGGCCAGAATATGAAATATCATCAAATGTGAAGTAGTAGTTTGAGGTTGAAGACCCATGATTAGGGTTTGGGTCATGAAGATTTACTACTTCTAACTCAGATGAATTTGATTCCCATTCTGCCTCAAGGGAGTTGGCTATAAAAATAGAAAGTTCACAAGACACTAGTGTTTTTAGCTCAGAGGGCCAAGTATTTTTAGGAAAAGAAAAAGGAATCTGATTATGAAGTTGATTTAAAACAAAAAGAGTTACTAAGTTTGGTGGAATTGAATGTGGTAATGGTGAATAACTTTTGCTGGCTTTGATCTCACAAGAAAACCTCAAGTGGATTTGAGACCATATAGACACATGACATCGATACTCTATCCACAATTCACAACAATCATTGTTAAATTCGAAAAAATTGTCCAAAAAATCTTAAACTTAATTTTGTCAATTTAGTTCTAAAATTTTAATGATTTTCCAATTTATGGTGCGTTCCTTTTGTGGAAAATAAGTGATTTGAAAAATATTTTTCTGAAAATGATTGCTTATGTATTATTTAGAAAATAAATGAACGGAAATTTTTTTCATCGCTCACAAAAATAGCAAGGTTTAAATTGTTATTGATGATGAAAATACTTTCGGTTGACTAATTTTTATAAATGATATAAGCAATCATTTTTAGAAAAAATATTTTCCAAATAACTCATTTTCTATTAAATGGATATACTATTAGTCATTTCGGCCAATTTAAGCTAGTAAATCATTGACATGGACACCGGTCGTCTTATGTGGCACGACTACCACGCTCGTGTTTTCTAGCCAAAATTAGTCGGAAAGACCACATTAACAAATCATAAAAATATTTAGGATTAAATTAGCAAAAATTAAAAGTTTAGGGTTGAATTAGCCACCGTACAATAAATTTAGGGTTTTTTTGGACAATTATCTCTATTGATTCGTTTCAGTAAATTAAGAAGTTACGAGGGAATCCATACATTTTTGAGTTTATTAAATTATTATGGTTTCTTCTTCTAACGAGATCATCATCGTAAGGTGGTCCTCATAATATATATTTTTTTCATGAAATGAATTTTTAATTTGTGGATTGGGGGAAAAAGAAAGAGGATAAGAAGGGCAAGGAAGATGTCCAAAGAATGTTGAATACGCGGCAAAATCCTGCTCTTTTCCCCGAAAGCTCTAACATGATGACGTTGACGACAAGTTGGTGGGGGAATTTCGATTGGTCATTTTGAGATGAGATTGGGGTTTACTCGCTTTTTACTCTGACTTGTTCAAACTTGTAATCGACATCTTACTTGAATTCTGTTTTTTCCTAATTTTTCCAATTACAAAGACAGTGACAATTAGGTGGGCGGATTATTAAAAAAACCTCATGGTAAAAATAAACATATGATTTTTTAAGCCTGCCATGGGTAACCATTGAATTTTGATCACATTAATTCTAATTCTTGTTTACATTAATCAAATAAGTAGGTGTGTACAGTGCTCCTAACGAGCATCGTGCATAGGATAGGAAAGGTAGCTTATAATTTGTTTTATTTCTTTTGTATAGAATGGGTCAACGCGTAGGACAAAAAATTTCAGATCGTCCTAGGTAGATCAGTGACATGTGTGCTAGAATGTCAAAACCGTGTTCAGGGTAACCCTTTTTTTTTTGGTCATTTTAATTATGTTTAATTTTCATGATACAGTACTTTGTAAATTAATATTGATTTTTAGCAATTTGTGTGAGAACCGGACTTCTAGAAAGGAGGAGGCTTGGCGTATTGGAAAAAAGAAGAAAATGGTATTTGGGGGAATGAATGGAGTAATGAAATGGACTTTGACTACGTCCTGAGGAGATAGATCCTGGGATATTACCGGCCTGGTCCGATCGCCAATCATCGCTGCGAGGCGACCCAGCTCAGTTCGGGGACACGGCTTTCCTCTTTTGATGCGAGCAGGAACGAGTGACGCGAGACCTGGTCTGCCACCAAACTCTCTCCTTCCTCTGTATTAAACTGGGGACAACCTCAGCTCGGGGACACGGCTTTCCTCTTTTGATGCGAGCAGGAACGAGTGACGCGAGACCTGGTCTGCCCCCAAACTCTCTCCTTCCTCTGTATTAAACTGGGGACAACCTCAGACGCTGCTCTGTCTCTGTCTCTGTCTCTCTCTCTCTCTCTAGAGCTCCTGAGACCAAGAACTGAACCTTCTTCTTTTGCAAGATCGTCATTCGGGTAAGTTTTTTGAGTTGTACTGCTTCGGGGGTGTGCGTTCTTGTTTGTTGGGTCTTGGAAAGTCCTTCTTTTTGCTGATGAGTGGTTTTGTCCGCTTGTTTTTGTTTAAATTTTTGGGTAGAACCCATGTGTTCTTGTTGGCAGAACTGGCTCTTGTCCTGTAAGAATCTGGTCTTCTCTGTAGCTGAAGCAGCATTGGATGCTTCCTTCGAAGCTCCCTTCCCCTTTTTTTCTCTCTCGAGATTCTTGTTTTGTCTTGGGGCCTGACCAGCACGACCCTTCGAGGAAATTGATGCTGTGGTTGTCGCCACGCACATTCAATTATGAAGATAAAGAAAGTGTGCTTTACACTGAATGTTTTTCTATACGCAGCCTCACAAGTCATAAAGTTTTGTTTTTCTATACGCAGCCTCACAAGTCATAAAGTTTTGCCTTTTCTAAGGGGAAAAAAATAAAGTCATCTGGCACGCGTGGTGGATGATGACTGTATCCATCAATTACAGCTCTGCTGCTTTGCATTCGCATTTATGATTCTAGTATCATATACAGATCTCTCCGCACAATTGCTCATCTGTTAAAATGCTTATTTTCTTTCAGGATATCCGGAGTTGGAGTTTGATCTGGTAAATTTCTTGTCATTTTTCTGCAAATTCTTGTATGCCGACATGATTCAAACATATTGCGTTGTTGTCTTACTCCTGTGCAATCTTGTTTGATAGAAATTTTCCCTTCCATCTTGCGACCCTTTTTAATTTCTGCCTCTGCAGAAATTCCCTGTGAATTCAAAGACATGGGAGAGCCATTGGGACAGTTAAAAGTGACTGTTGTGAGAGGGAAAGGTCTAGTGATCAGGGACTTCAAGAGCAGCGATCCATATGTTATTGTCAAGTTGGGCAACCAGGTGAATGCTTGGTCTCTCATTAGAACCTTTGTGTACCAAGTTGTCTAGGCCTGTCAAGTTCATATCCAATTGGTTTTGGATGATCTGGTGCTGTAGGTCAGTTATAAAATTCTTCTGAGGTGCTAATAGTATGAGCACTAATGAATTGATGCCAGAGTTTTTGGCTGTCGCAGAGTGTAAGATATGTTGAAGCGCTTTTGTTGTCAATACTTCATTAGTGGGAATGCCTTTTTCTTTGGGACTTTCGATTCACTTCCATAGTTTATGCATTCAATTAGTCTCTTCAGTGAAAATCTGGCGCTTACAACTTTCATCATTTAGCAGACTGCTAAAACCAGAGTTATAAAGAGCTGCCTGAATCCTGTCTGGAATGAGGAACTAAGTTTTTCTCTTGCAGAACCTGTGGGAATGCTAAACTTGGTATTTCTCTCTCTCTCTCTCTCTGTGCAAGCGCGCTCTCGCGATTTGTCATCATAATATAATACAGTTAAGAACAAAGTTTTGGAGCATAAAATGTTTGAACTGCTTTTCATCTATCCATTCTGAAGTTCCAGTTATGCTTATTAGTTGGAGAACGGAATGGTCGAATCTGTTTAATAATGTGAGTGTTCTGATTACTTTTAAAGCCAAAACCCACTCTTTTTGGACTTCTTCATTATTCTCTGTCCCATGTCTTCCTGTTGGGGGCCGTCAATTCATCGTAAAATTGCGGCTATATAACGACACATGATTCAATCACTTGCTGCAGGAAGTGTTTGACAGAGACCATTTCAAGGCAGATGACAAAATGGGACATGCCCACGTAAGCCTTCAACCCATAGTCTCTGCTGCTAGACTGAGACAGATCCTAAAGGTTTCCTCCGGTGAGACGACGCTGAGAAAGGTTGCCCCGGATGGCGACAACTGCCTCGTAAGGGACAGCTCCATCGCTTGCATAGATGGCGAGGTCGTGCAGGATGTGTGGTTGAGGCTCAGCGATGTCGAGTCTGGGGAGATTCAGTTGAAGATCAAGTTCATAGATAATTCTTTCTCAGGCACTAGATAGTCAGAAGTCGAAACTCAGGTTTAGCTGAAGCATTGTAGCTAACAGCGTTCGTGGCCTGATCAAGTTTTGATTTTTGACTAGTTTAGGGTTTCGCAAGGCGGTCAATGGACCAACTGAAGAGTGACTACTTTGTAGGTGGATAAAGCAAAATAGTGTGTATGCGGTAGTGATGAAGCAGAGAGATTTTTCAATGTAATGTCGCCTGTTCTTACTCTTTTTATCGTGTGCCAGAAGGTTGCTGTGAAGAAGTAGCAAGGGCCTTTGGAGTCCCTAATGTGTGCCTATCCTGTCTTTCCACAGTACCATCTTGTTGACTTGTTCCTGCACATGAGATCTGATGTACAATCACCCGTGCTACTCGCTTGAGGAAAATCTTGGTGGGGGTGATAACCGCATTCGGTCTCATCATTAGATCCATAAACTATTATTCATCGAATATACCAAAAATTTTGTAATATGGGGTTAGAAGATAAACTCAAAATGAGGATTTATAAAATGATTGTTAGGATACTTTGCGGTAATAGCAATATTCATATCGATTATCAAGTATAGAAAGTTATAAACACTTCCTGAAATGATACCGAGAAAACATCATTAGTTTAAGAGCAAGAAATAAAAAATTTATGCTTGCATACTAATTGGATGACTTGTAAGATTTTCTAAGATTGAATGAGTATTCTTTTTTGTTTTTTTTTCTTTGTTTTGTGTCGTGAAGGTAATCAGAAAAAATAAAATAAAATGCTCAAGAAATGGAAAGCAAAATGGCCTAGAAAGGAACCCCCTTTTGGCGCTGGAAATGGCTACTTGGCTCTTCTTGCGATCCTTTTCAAGAAAACTGCGATGACCCTTCGCTTGAAATCGAGACCCATCTCGGCAGAAGAAGAAGATCAAGGAGAACCCACGAACCCATCTCGCTCCGGCGATGAACCCGCGAAAAAATTGACGAGGGTCGATCTTGGAAACGGGAGCGAGGTCGTGTACATGCCCCGCTTCCTCTCGCGCGACGAGTCGTGGCGATTTTGCGACTACCTCGACAAGCACATCCCTTGGACGAGACCCACGATCCGGGTCTTTGGTCGCACTTGTTTGCAGGTCTTCTTGACATATAATTCGCGATGCATTTTGCATTTCCGCATGTTGTTGTTGTTCGGGTTGTTCGATTTGTTCAGCCGCTGGAATGCTGTCTCAGAGTGCGATCATGTCAGGGCAAGAAAGGAGGATTTTTTAGGCTTCTTTCGTCTGTAAGGTATTTGGGAAAGATGTTGGGCTCAGCTTTTGATTCGGTGAATCGACTAAAGTTGCGGTCTTTTGTTGATGAGGCGATGTTGTGGTTCTTGGGTTCTTGTTCACTGTTGGATGAAGCTGCTAGGGTTTGTATCATAAGTTAATCAGGATCTGCTCATTGTTTCGTCGATAGATGCCTTGAGTTTTTAGTTAAATGCCAGTGATGTTGAGCCGAAAGAAAAATGCGCATTGTGCAAGGATCGGGGGCGTGAATGAAGTTCTCCAAATACGCAATCTTTAAAAGTTTGAGGTGAAAATTATGAGTGAAGATCTAAATGTGAGTGCCTCAACTGAAGAGCTAAATTCATTGAGCCCTTATCCTATAGATTCCAAGGCAATTTTCTGGCATTGCCCAAAAAACTAAAATAAATTTCATTAGTGGTCAGGATTTGTAATGTACTTATTTGGTTAGCTGATTCAATTTATTACCAGTGACTTTCTGTGGGGGTGCTATAATCGTTCAAACTGAAGGTGGCGTGTTTAGTTCCTGATCACTGATGTTAGAAGAGTTAGTCACAGAAATATATGACGCAGCTTTGTAATTGGCAGTCATAATTCCAGGTAACTGGACAGGTGCCAGGCAGTCTGTCTGTAATTCCTGTTTGTTTGCTTGTCAAACAGAATGCATTGTTAGAAGCCATTAATTCAATGTAGTTATGCAGATGGTGAAGACTTATTAGAGATTCTCACAAGATTTTGTAGGATTTGGCGGGTTCCTTCTAGCTTGTGTGGTACTGCAGTGCTTAAGCAATGAAATGTTTTTGGTACTCATAGTCATGGCCTATACTGCTATGCTAAAGTATGCATTTTCTATTGCAGCCTAGAGATACATGCTATATTGCAGATGCTGGTCTGACAGAATTGGTGTACAGTGGATATCAACCACATGCCTACTCATGGGACGATTATCCCTTGCTCAAGGAAATCTTGGAGGCGGTGAGGGTGCTGTGTGATGAAATTTTTTTCACATTTTCCTCAGAAAAATAATACTTTCACGATTCTCTTTATGTTAACATCTATATAGTTTCTTTTCTGAAGGTTCACAATGCACTTCCTGGAAGTAAATTCAATTCCCTTCTATTAAATAGATACAAAGGGGGCAATGACTATGTAGGTTGGCATTCTGATGACGAGAAACTATATGGATCTACTCCAGAAATCGCCTCTGTTTCCTTTGGATGTGAACGCGAGTTTTTCCTTAAGAAGAAACCCAGTAAAAACTCCCAAGGTGAACTTGTTGATCCTTTAATTTGCTGAAAGGAACTGGAATAAACTATGCCACGGAACCTCTGTTGACAATTGGACTATGATTTTATTGTAGAATTCAGACTTAATAAAAGTCTATATTAAGTCAATGTACTGATGCCTATTTTGTCTCGGTGTGCTGGTCAGCAGGAAGACCGGATGATGAACCGGTGAGAAAACGATCAAGGATGGGCAGTGATGCTGATCAACACACGTTTGTCCTGAAGCATGGCTCCTTGCTAGTGATGAGAGGCTACACGCAACGGGATTGGGTCCACTCGGTACCAAAGCGTGCCAAAGCGGAGGGACTGCGGATCAATCTGACCTTCAGGCGCATCATCTCATAACTGATAGAATTTTGCACAAACAAAGAATAGGAGGAGATCAGCATTGTTTTTCTTATACCCATTTGCTAAGTCTGTATTAGGAAGATGCTCCTCATAGTTTGCTCTCTTTTCGTGCTCTTATTCCTCTTCAGGCGAGAGATCGGATTGTACTAATCCTCTGTTTAAGCCGTAAGCGCTTCTGAGTAATCGTCAAGAAGCTAATGTTTTCCATTTCCTTTTGAGCACACAGCAGTAGGACTAGCAGTATGCTGCTTTCTTTGCGCTGAGATCATCATTCTATCCAATGAAAAAACATATCCAAACATGCTTCCAGATCTGGATATGACCTGGACATGACCTGTTCGGCAATTCGTGGAAAAACATTGATTGTATGCTGATGGATATTTTTTATATATAATATGGAATTATTAATTGTTCAATACTAATAGTATCATTCATTGAATGTGGTGAACTAACTATATTTTAAACTCATTAATCATCATTTATAAATTTATTCTCAGCTATGAGTCCAAATCACTCAACATCGGTCGTGATTTCTTTAACTCGAATTTGGTAAGGGCCTAAGCTGAAACTGAGTGTCCAAAATATAATACAATTGCTGAGACCGACGGTCTGAGATAAATCTATAATCAGTCCAAAGGAAACGGACAAGTTCCAGGATTCTTTTCGCTTAAAGAATCCAGTTAAACATGGCAATACGTATCCCAAGGTGATACGGGCACGAACACGCACGCGAGCACGAACCCGCCACCTATATATATACAGCACGGCATCGGCTTCTGTTCTGTCTTCAAGCTTGATCCGGGCACTTGCTCCTGTAGTGGGTCCTGAATTCTTGCTCCGCTTCTTGGAACTTCGTAATTCTCTCTCGGCGTTCATGGGTTTAGTGCAATTCTTGGTCTTTTTCTTCTTCTTTTTTCCCTCATCGTTTCTGGGTATGTCGCAGTTATTGTTGAGAAGAGCATAGCTGGGCGCAGCGATGGCCTCTGCTTCGGAGTCTATACGCCCTCAAGGTTCTTCGTCTTTCTTGCCCAGTATTTATGTTCTCGCGATTGGATGATCATGTCTTGGTTAATTCTCGCTTATCTAGCTCCATTTCTTGGAACACAAGAGCGAATAAACAGAGCACGAAAACAAAGGAAAGAAAAAAGAGACAGACCCTGTAATAGATTTTATCTCGGCCAACGATTGGTACCAAAAAACATATGATCTACCGTTCGAATTTGATTTGCTGATTGAATTTGGGTGGCTGGCGTAGTTCTTCTTCTGGATATAGCATCTTGAGTAGTTCTAGTTCCATGAAAAGGGTAAAATGATTGCCTTTGTTATATAATTCATGGGGAGAGGATGCCGACAATGCCATAACTTTATAACTCTCATTTTGATCCTATAACTTTGTCATAATTTGAAAGAAAAAAAAATCAGTTGAGTGATACGAGGAACAGTAAGGGATTCATTTAATGAGAACATATATAGCTGGGCATTTTTTAGATCCAAAGTAGATAAATGATTGAATGATTTGATTTGGTCCCTTCCAATTGGTCATGGTGAGGTTCGAGAGGTGCTTGAGCCTGCATATTGTGGGGGTTATTGTGCCAGTTATGTAGCTGGTCTGCTTGGCCCTCTTGAAAACGGGGTCCTTGGACTTGCCCTGGAGGTTGATTTCAGCATGGTGGTGGGACTCCGGGTTTCAGCTGATGCCGTACCAGTTACGGCTGTGGCTGGGGCTGGCCCAGTAGTTGAAGATGCTGAAGTAGGGCTTGTGAAGCGGTGCTCTGAAGGAGAGTGGCACTGCCAAGTCTGACGTAGGGCAGGTGGCGGCGAGTGTGAGAAATAATGATGTAACAAAAGAAACACTTGAAGGCTCATCATTTCACAAGCTTTTGAAGATTGTTATGGAGCCATGGTTTTACATTTGACCTAATTTAGCCCCGATTCATTAATTTGGGGCAAGGAAGGGGTAAAACGACATCTTTTACATGCTTTTGATGACATCCTTTCCCCTGCAAGTCACGCCAAATGAATTTATATTAAATAAGTCCCATGCTGGATCTTTTCGCAAAAGAAATCGACAACATCACTTAATCGAATGTCCTTTAGAGGTTATGAAACTAGTGATCAATTGAAAAGATATGACACATGTATGAAAGTTAAAAAATTGATAGTGTCCCTTTCCCTATAATTCATTAAATTATCTTCCAACTTTGAATGTTTGATTTTTTGCTCCAACAGATGTTTGTATTGTTGGTGTTGCTCGTACGCCCATGGGTGGCCTTCTGGGTTCCCTTTCTTCTTTCTCAGCTACTCAGCTTGGTTCCATAGCTATTCAATGTAATACCCAATTCCCTTATCTTTGATTTCACACAATCATATTGTTAGCTTTAAAAGGTCTATCTGATTGCATTGCTCATGTTCATTTGAAGGTGCCCTTAAGAGAGCTAATGTAGATCCTGCACTGGTGCAAGAGGTGTTCTTCGGGAATGTCCTAAGTGCAAATTTAGGGCAAGCCCCAGCTAGACAGGCTGCTTTAGGCGCTGGCATACCTAATTCAGTGATTTGCACCACTGTGAACAAAGTCTGCGCAGCAGGAATGAAAGGTCACCTTTCGTGACAAGGCTAAACATGAATTCTTCTAACTTTTTTTTAGTGTTTCACATTTCTAAAGAGTGTTGACATGTTAAATTCCCTTGCTTTATCAGCTACAATGCTCGCAGCACATACCATTCAGTTGGGCATTAATGATTTTGTTGTGGCTGGTGGTATGGAAAGCATGTCTAATGCACCCAAATATCTAGCTGAAGCAAGGTTGGTATGTGTACTTAGCTGGTTTGTGTTTCAGAGAGTTCTGGAACACATCTCTTCCAATTTATAGATACATGAATTTTTTGTGTACTAAGAAGGCTTAGTTTAGTTGTTCTTCCCTTGTAATTCCAAAGCATATTTCCTACTAGCTATAAGGCAACATGAAGAATTCTAGAGCCTACTTTTGGATGGTATTATTCCATATTGTTATGACTTTCCTTTTTATTATATTTGGCTGGGGCATGTGGAAAACTTTATCTTAAAGATTCCGGGCTAGCATTTTGATGCACTTGTGTATTCCTGGATGAACAGGAAGGGATCTCGACTTGGACATGATATCATTGTCGATGGCATGCTCAAAGATGGCCTTTGGGATGTTTACAATGATTTTGGAATGGGTATTTGCGCAGAAATTTGTGCTGAGAATCATAGCATAACAAAAGAAGAACAGGTATTGATTCATGATCTGATTCAATTTAAATATATCGTACTTCTCTTCACAACAGTGAATTTGTACTATATTGAACGGACTGTATTAGGAACTATCATCCAGAGAATAATGGTAGCATCTACGTGGAATTCATGGATGCTGTCATTTCTTATTTCCCTATGGTGCGCATGTTTGAGTCTCTGATTCTCTTCATGTGGCTTAACATTAAATGCATGAGCTTTTTGTCGCTGGTGTGCTGCTT
Organism: Eucalyptus decipiens; assembly: GCA_014182575.1. Taxonomy (NCBI): domain Eukaryota; kingdom Viridiplantae; phylum Streptophyta; class Magnoliopsida; order Myrtales; family Myrtaceae; genus Eucalyptus; species Eucalyptus decipiens. The sequence goes on along the minus strand of CM024612.1, from coordinate 15,674,544 downwards.
TAGCTGATTCGGTAAACTGGGTGCTGTCATTTCTTAATTCCCTATGATGGGCATGTATGACTCTTTTCATGTGGCTTAACATTAAATGCATGAATTTTTTGTTGCTTGTGTGCTGCTTCAGCTGATTCATTTTAACTGGGAACAGAAATCTACTTTGATTTACTCATATTCCCTATTGAATGTGCTACAGGTTTCTGCATTGACTTGTTACATCTTTTTTCATGGTCATTACAGGATTCTTATGCTATTCAGAGCTTCGAAAGAGGAATTGCTGCCCAAAATAGTGGTCTCTTTGCCTGGGAGATAGTGCCGGTGTGATCTCTATTTCACATAACAGAAGTTCCTGATTTAACTGATGTAATTCTGATTTCAGTATTGCACTTACAGGTTGAAGTTTCAGGAGGAAGAGGAAAGCCATCAACAATTATAGATAAAGATGAAGGTTTAGGAAAGGTAATTACTCTGGTTCGGAGGTGGTTAAACAGACGTAATCTCAAATTCTTTTGCAGTTATTCAATTATGTTGGATCCTTTTGGTTAATGAGGGATAAGCAACGACAGAGGATAAGATCATAATACGGTGTCAAAAATAATCTCTTTAGGGTTTGTTTAGCTTTTCATCACTTCCGGTGAGGCTTCTGCATTGGATTCTTGCACTTTTTAGATGCCTTCTTATCCTCACCTGTTTCCTCTACCATCTCTCTTTTCCTCCCATAGTTTGACTCAGCAAAACTCAAGAAACTGAGACCTAGCTTCAAGGAGAATGGCGGTTCTGTTACTGCTGGGAATGCATCTAGCATAAGGTATATGCATCTGCTAGAGCATGCGTTTCTGGATATCAAACTGTCTTTGCTGTTTTAGTGGTTTCTGTGCCAAATCTTTCAACTCTCTTCATCTTCTGTGCAGTGATGGTGCAGCTGCACTAGTTCTAGTTAGTGGGAAGAAAGTACTTGAACTTGGGTTGCGAGTAATTGCAAAGATCAAAGGATACGCGATGCTGCTCAGGTGCCATGAAATTCTAACATTTCTTTTTTAACTTTTCTCTCTATAGAACTTTGATGGACAGTTGCTGAAGTTTATTCTCTTGTAGGCACCCGAACTATTCACGACTACCCCAGCCCTCGCGATACCAAAAGCCATTTCGAATGCTGGTCTTGATGCTAGTCAAATTGACTACTATGAAATTAATGAAGCATTCTCTGTACGTTGTCATACTTGATAATTGACACCTAGCTTTATATTCTTCTGGTGGATCTGCTGACCATAGTTTGGTACCCATCTCTGCAGGTTGTGGTTCTTGCCAATCAAAAGCTACTTGCTCTAAAACCTGTGAGTGTTGCAAAAACTTATTTATACCATTCAGTTTAGTGCACTCTTAGATCAAGTCCTTTTAAGTTCTCTCTCCTTTCAACTTATTCGTTTGTTTTCTTATTTTTGATGTTTCCAACTACGTTACCTTATCAGGACCATTGTTTATGGCTGTTGATTTCAGGAACGAGTCAATGTGCATGGCGGAGCTGTATCGCTAGGACATCCACTAGGATGCAGTGGAGCTCGCATACTGGTCACATTGTTAGGGGTAAAATTTTACTTGCTTATCTTGCTATTCTTCTTGGCAATGTCGCTTTGTTAGTAAGCTTGAAGCTGGATGATCAACTCCTCTTTCTCTCTGGTGCTTTAAGTCATTTTGCGCTTTGACCATCTTGGAAATTGCATGGTGGTGATTCAGGTGCTGAGACAGAAGAACGGGAGATATGGTGTAGGTGGGATCTGCAACGGGGGAGGTGGGGCATCTGCCCTTGTTGTTGAGCTCATGTAAGACTCTACTGCTTTGGTATAGATTATCCTTATGTCAGTTAATTTAAAGAAACCGGTTGTCCTGCTACAACCTCCTAATATATTGTGAATTGCTCATTCTTTGGTGGAGTGTCTCACATGTCATCAAGTCGATCTGTGGCAGCGCCTTAGGGCATTAGAGAGATGCAAATAAATGGTTTCCCCTAAAAGTGTGAAGTGTCTCGCATGTAATTGCCGAGTTGTTTGAACATTGGTCAATAACGTGATGCAAGGAAATATCGTGTGCGGTGCTTCCGAGGATCAATGCATCTAGACACGCACATCATTTGTGACCAGCTGCTGTGATGCAACCATGGAATCTGAACTTACTAGGAGCTTTCTGTCTTGCAGGTCTTCTTCTCAGATCCGCCGTTCTTCCTTATAGTGGCTATTCCTTACATAAAATAACCAAATAAAACAAGAATGTACTCTTTAGTGTATCTCGTTCTTCGTTGGCAAGGAAATGTACAATCATGAGATCTTGAGAAGTGTCTGAAATATTCACTGGTGTATCTTAATCTTCGTTGGCAAGGGAATGTACAATCATAAGATCTCGAGAAATGTCTGAAACGCTCATTCTGGCATCCTGGTGTGAATTGTTTTATCTAGTTCGCCCTCTTCGATGGATTGGGTTACAACTCTCCATATAACATAATGCACATAATAAAGTGCTTAGGAGTTGAACAGAATATTTTCACTGATTGAAATATAAATGCACCTAATGCATACATTATGAACAACGAAACCGAAGACATTGACTAGCTAGACTTGCTAGTAAACATTTGCAACATCCGACAGTCATATCGGGTAAAGAAGATGAGGAACATCTCCTTCAAAATCTGAGAGCCTCCAAGAGATCCTTAGGTGGAAATGATGTCAAGTTGCATATAGAAATGAATATTACAACATGCCAGAAGGTCATACATCTGATAGGAACATGGCTTTAGGCTATTCAGTACACTAAGGTACATCCGGCTGGATCAGGTTACCTCAAGAAGATAACATAGACAATAGGGAGAGCCACCCATACTGTGCCGTTACGTCGCGTGACTGGAAATGGCCCACACATCATCGTTCACGTAGTTGAATCAAGGCAATGATCAGCTCTTGTTAGATTCATCACTGCAAATGGTCGTCCGAAGCATTTTGATCCCAACGGCTTCACTCGCCATTGATTTTAAGGCCATCCAGTGAGTCAGGCATCCCACTTCCGTTTTCAAACTTCTGTAGCTCGGATTCTATGGTTTTAGCGATCTCTGTCCCTTCTGCAGCGGCCTCAGGCAGCGCAACATGAAAAGAGCCCTGTTTGACGGGTTGGATGGGTTGACGTCTCTGAGATTGCTCCTTGATATAGCTGTAAAGCTGTTGGTGAAAGGGATGGTCCAACGAGTAACAATTTTCTGGACCGTATGATGTATGCCGACCAGAACCCGAACCTTCCCCCTTGCAAAAATGTGGGAGGGAACTGTAATCCATTATCTACAAGGGGAGTACAAGAAGCAACACGCAGAATGAGAAAGAATTCAATAGGAAGTCATAATAATCACTACGAGTGCTATGGAATTGGAGACGCCTAAATGAGTCGGAGGAGTCCATGTTAGATGAAAATTAAGACTTAAGAGAGAGACAGAGAGAGAGAGGTTAATGTCATTCACTCTAGACTAATTATCGGGCGAGAAGCTAATATCCAACCTTTAGTAGATCATCACGTCCGCAACCAGGCAACACCTGAACTTTCTTTCTCGTCCTCTCTTGCAAAAGTGGTTTCACGACCTGTTCAAATTTGAAGTTTTACGGAAATGCAATGACAAAAGAACTTAGACAACCTCCAAAAGAAAGGTATTTTTCATGCAACAGGTCAACACTTTTCCATGTGCTCAACATGCTTTGATGCATTTAATTCAAGAGAGAAGCCAATTAAATATGAACTTCATGTAGGCTTACCTTCCAACAAGCAGAAAAGACGTATGGAGCATTCACAATGTAATAGGTATTCGTCTTTTCAGGGTAGTTCAAGTCATCAACAGTCGATATAATAGTCAACAACTGGACAAACATAAAATTTTAGTCAGCAATGAGAGATACATTAAGGCCATGGATTCAAATGCATGTATGAACAAACATCCTTGTCATAAAAAAATTACTTCGCCTATACTATTTTGTGGTAGCACCACTTATTTGCAATTTCCATTGCTAGAATCTTAGCAATTATTTGGAAAAACAAAGGACATCTAAAGTATATTGACTCTTTTAACTTTTTTGAAAAGAAACCCACTAAATTGTAAAAAAAAAATGGTCTTCTTATGAAACTGCTGAACAAACAGACCAACAAACAAAGAAATACATCATCTTCGAGTCCACAGGCATCAGTGCAGGAAGTGTGTGTATCCATTAATATTTACATAATGAGACATCCTACTTGTAAGTACATATCTGTGTCACTCAGAGAAGTATCTTTGCCCCGCCATAGCTTAAAACATCGAGAGCTCAAAGCTGATCATAAAATAGAAGCGCCTTTGGTGAATGAGGTTAGAATAAAGGTGATATCTTGGTAGCTGAAGTAGCTCCTTCTGCAATTCTTTTCTTTGTTCGCTGGAAAGCCAATGAAACTACAAATTGCATTCTTATTAAATCAAACCTTTCTTGTGAAACTATAATAATAATAATTATATATTGTATCATTATTAGTCCGGAAAATATGAAGTGCGATTAAAATGGCTAATACCAACTGTTTCGATTAGAGAAACATGTTTCCCTAGGTTGGGATGTTCTCAGGATAAATCCCAAGTACAATAGTGACAGTTAAAATAAGAGAAAATGGTGCAACAAGAGTTGAATGTGAATCATCTGCACTCAAAACAGTGACTTACCTTTATCTGACTGAGGGCTGAAAGCCTCAGGCCGGACATATCTAGAACCTTCAAACAAGTGGTAATAGGTCGCCCGTACCTTTTGGATGCAGAAGGCTACACCAATGATCGCATGTCAAAATAACATCTAAATTAAGTCAGGATATTCCAGAGCTGTCATAAGACTCACCAAAATTACACGGTCTCTGTATTCATTGATTTGAATATGTGATTGCACGTAATAATGAACCTGAAAGTAATCAAGAATACCAGGTTATCTATGAGTTTGTTAATTAAAGCATTAAAAAGAAAGTTCCGGATAGAAGCACTTACTGAAGCTTTGTCGAAGGTGCTAAGCCCAACCCCGATAGCATATACTGGGAGTCCCTGTACAATGACTGGTATAAGCATACATTCACTCACAAAAATCACCCAAAATTTTTTCCTCAGAGTGTGACACATACCATACACTGAATTGGATCACATGGGTCATTCTAGAATGTGAATATAGAGATGAAGATTTGATGTTGAAAATACCTCCTTGGAGTAACCTGACAATCCAATAAGTTGTGAATCCCGCACAGCTCTGTACAAGTCATCAGGGATAATTGGTTTCTGCCACCAAAGATTCAAAAAAGTGTTAATTGAAGTTCTCAGTAAAATATACCTAGACAGTCTCAATATGAGATCAAACATATGGATTGCATCCCTGAGCTGTAATTAAACCATGATGTCAAATCAGTCGATTAAAGTGTACAAAGTCATTTGTTCCTCATGTTTAGTTTTGATCCAGGTGGTAGACAACTTATGCAAGAAAATTTGTATATTTCCGGAGAAAACTGCTCATTTGACTGAAAGAAAGACTCCGTAGCAGTCAAACAACCTCAAGGTTACATAGTGACATTAACTAAGAGTTGGAAGTCTTTAAGCAACTTACATGCAAATAATGTACAGTTTTACATAGCATTCACTTTCAACCACAGTTCCGGCAAATGCAAACAGAAATCAGTTTCTCTTTCTCTTACAATTTGAAAAAATTATCATGCCAACATTTAAGCAATAACTCTTGGAGAACATGAAAAACTCGAATAGAATGTTAACTCACCGACAAAATGTTATCAATATCATTTTGAGCACGCCACTTCAAACAATCCAACAACTGCAACAAAATGGATCCATTCATTAATGAAAGGCAACCTTAAGGTAAAAGTTCCTCGTCAGACTAAAGGACGGCTCTTTCAGGTAGTTGTAATTCTCACCATTTTATGGGCTTTGACAACATTGCCTTCTCTCGCCTTTAGAAAACGCACCAAAGTTTCTTTAAGATACCCTTGATGAATGTTCTAATTAGATCAAAGGATGAATCAAAGAATCTGATCAGTTCTTGTAAACCAGGAGCCCAGAAAGAAGAAACATCCATACACCTAAAACAAAAATAAACGAAGTACAAAGCAAGGGAACCATTCTTGAGTGATAAACTAAGGTCAAAGTAAATATGATAATGGAGCCATGCTTCCAATGTAAATTATAAATCCTTTTTCAGCAAATGAGAATCTACTCTACTGACAGACATGGACGACATCCTAGAAAGGAGGAGGAGGAAACCGATAATCTTCAGTTGCCTATAGAACTATTCCGTGTTCACACCATTCCTAGCAGTACAGAAAACTCAGAAAAGCAAATAATTATTCTTTCTGCATCTTGACAGAAAGTTCCACAACCTATATTTAAGAGTATGTGCTTAGTCATCTATGGTAGAACTAATTACATTTTAGAGTTGCCCCAAAAGATTGAATAGAGGTGGAATATAGAAAAATTGTCTCCTACATATGTGCATGGATCAGATGGTGACAGCCTGAATAGTTCAAGAGAATAGAGTCATTGACTTATCTTCCGCTGAATTTTTTTTTTTCAATTGCAACATATGACTTTGCAACATTGATAGGAAGAAATCTAAAGTCATTGTAAGAGGCAGCTTGATTTGTGAAAGGGTGGGGAGGGGCTACTAACACTAGGCGTTACCATGGGCTAATACAAGAGAAAAAAAGGGTGCTATTCATATCGAAGCACCCACCCTAAGAATAGCCATCTGATCTGAACCTTGATGTGTTTAGCTAACCTTCATGATTCATTTTAGAAACTACTAGATCGCATCAAATCCACAAATCCATACCTTCGCTGGTCAACCCAACATCATGCTTTAATCCATGAAACACCACAACTTACTGTTTTGTTCACCTAATACCGATGCTACTGATTGCCTGAGAACGCCAAGCCCCCTCATTCTCTAGAAAAACTAAGGGAAGGGAAGGCAAAGAACAGAGAACTTCCCTCGAACACAAGAACAAGCTTACTAGATGAACAGAAACTGTTAATTTATCCAAGGCTCTGACTGTCGAGCTCTAATCGTGAAACTAGATCAACTCTTTAATAAAATAAAAAATGCAAACGAAAGAACAGATCCTTCACAATTAAGAATCAGACAACACTAATTCGAAGGGACCCAAAAGCTCAAATACGGTCCTAGTATCATCCTACCACTCAGATTAAGACAATCTTGTCTATCACAAGATTTGGGGAAAAAAAAAAAAAAATCAGATCCCAGAAAGAGATTAATCCCCAGATAGCTAATTGAACTGATGGACATTAATTACACTCAGCATTTCCAACTTTAACAAAGTAAGAAGATTCGAAACTGAGTACCCGAAATTTGCCACTACAGACAATTCAAGAAAAGCACAAGAAGAGCTCAGATGGTCTCGCCTCTGTATGAACAGATCAGAATATACCCAGAAACGAGATAAAGAAGCAAAATGCGAACCTCGAATGTTCTCATCAACGGCTCGTCAACTGCCAGCAAAAGCCCAAGAATTAAAAAAATAGACAAGAGGGGGGGAAGAGATCAAGAAATTAAAGCAAAGAATGCAAGAATCTCCAGCCGAACCGGAGAATCGAAGCGAAAGCGAATCAAGATAGGAAAAACCCAACAACCCCAGAACAAAACTGACCTCGATCCATCAGAGCTTGGAGCTCATTGATCGCTTCTTGAGAACTGTAGCCATGAATTCTTTCTCCTTTTCTGTCTCTCCAGCAGCAGCCCAGTAAAGAAAAATGCAGCCACCCAAGAAATTAAAATCCCGTTTTTTCTCACCACTAGTTCAAATCAATCTTGTTCTCGTACTCCCCCTTACTGTTCAAAGCTCCACAGTACTTTCTTGACTCCCTTTTCACTCCTGGTGTAAACAGTCTTCCCCCAAGAGAGGAAAAGAGGAGAGAGAGAGGAGGGTCAACAGAGGGGGGCCAGGGGGAGCACTCATCAATCGGTGGAGGGGCTAGCTTTTTTATACTTCAAGATTTAGATCTCTAATGGAAAGAACTTTGGAACCCAATAAAAAATGTGCCTTCTTTGTTGAGGGCATGGGTATATCTTTCTACCTATCTAATTACTTTCCATTTTTTAAGATACAAAAAATTACTTTCCATTTTTTTCTACCTAACTTTCTACATCAGATGTGCAAAATTCAGAGTGATAGCAAATTCTTTCCATACTTTTTTTAATAAGTAAAGTACTTCTCCAATGGAGAAAAAAAAAAAAAAAAAAAACTTGACCTTTTGGGTGGCCCTGTGTCGGTGCAAAATCTCGATTCCCCGTTCAAAAAAATGCAATAATTTTTAGAGGTGGGATTTATTTTGTTTTTTTTGCTGTAAATACTCCAAATAAAAATATGCCTTCTTTCTTGAGGACATGGGTATATCTTTCTACCTATCTAATTACTTTCCATTTTTTAAGATACAAAAAAATTACTTTCCATTTTTTTCTACCTAACTTTCTACATCAGGTTTGCTGTAAATACTCCAAATAATGATAAAGAGGGAACTAAATACATAAATAAATAATTAAATTAAAGAGAAAGCGAAAAAATGGAAGCTAAGGAATCTCTGAGCCGAGGTACCGACTTCCCTCTTTGGAGCCTTTTGCTTTTTGTACAAATATGATATGATGATGGGTGGCATGGCTCCTCGCCACATGCTCCCCTCTTTTACTTTTCACCGCTTTTTTGTATTTTTCCTACCAACCGATCTGGACCGTTCATCCAGTTCTTGACCCCACGCGGTGTTTGATGTGCTTTTCTCAACCTTCCTGATTAATGAAGATTCTTCCTCCCCACGTCATCCGTATTAATTATAAAAGTAAATGACACAGCGACCTATGAAATTTTTAATTTATTCAATATAATTCATAAAACTTAGCCGAATATGCAATATGATTAATTTTTAATTTTTAATTTATGATATGATTTGTGAGCTTTTGATGGATATTTAATTTAATCCTTATATTTTATAAAAATGTTTAATGCTATTATTCCATTAATACAAATTCTGAGTCAACATTCAACATTTTCATAAAGTTTAAAGACTAAATTAAATATGTATCGAAAGTTTAGGGTTACATTAAAAAAATTGAAAATTCAGGGACCACATTATATATCGGACTATAATTTAAGAATTATATTGAATAAATTAAAGTTCAGGGACCACGTTTCACATTGGGCATAAGTCTAGAATCATTTGTACTATTTTTGAATTATTTATGCTGCTTTTTGTAAGTACTTTTCATGTTTACTTTCAAACTTTGAAGTAAAGGACAATTTAAAAAAAAAAATCTGGAATTGCGAAAATTTTTAAATGACTTTACATTTCGGTAATCACACTTTGGGAATATTTCAAATAATAAATATTTAAATAAAGTCAAATAACAAGTACTATAGGAAAAAGAAGGTAACTATCACTCTGAGATAACTTTTAGCTTATAATACTGTATCTGAAATTATTTTGCGGTCATACGAATCATATACAACAAAATAGATGGACTCCAGCACTAAGAACAAGCGTAGAATACTGATGTATTGCTCTCGAGCGGTGTTAATGTTTTGCATCATGCATAAAATAAGTTGATATAATATCAATTTATTTTTCGATATATATATTTTTTTCTAGTTTGAAGGAAAGAGTCGACAGATGGATGTGTCGCTTCCCAATGCACGACGAATATTTCTCAAAAGAAAAAAGAAAGAAGAGAAACCGAGTCAAATATATGTCTCTATTGGATTTATGGCGACTTGAAATTCTAACAAAAGGAGTTATATATACATGAATATTGTAGTGTTTATATTTAGGCTAGCGTAAAAATCCTACATTGTCATGAAAATATACGACCATCCGTGTTAATAAAAAAAATGATATTCTATTCCATTGCCTTATGTTGTTCTCCATTCTTTTTTATACAAATTTTACTTCCTTTGTCCTACTTGCTGATGTGCTCAAATGAATTTTTTATGAAGTTTTTTTTTTATTTTTTGGTAATGGGTATGAACCATTTTAATGATCTTTGTTAATTAAATATCTCAAGCCTAAGCTACAATCATAAAGAATCACAACTTTACCCAAAATATTTCCCCTAAAATATTTCGACTAAATAATTGAATTATCACAAGGAATTATTACAGATTGAATTTTAGAGACAAGTTGTAGATAAATGCACATTATAAATATTCTGTCAAACTAAAATTCCATCATCAAAATTATCAAGATACTCAAATGTTAAGTGATTCTCGTGAAAAAAACAAGAGAACATGTAAACTTCTCTGCTTAAGGCATACTTTTCTTTTTTTCATTAAAGGCATACTTTTCTTTTTTCATTAATCTTACCCTTAAAGGACCCTTTATGTTTTAGGGCGTGTCTAAAGTTATCTGAAGAGAGGAAATAGCGTGACACTAGATTTAGATTTAAATTAGGTTTTTCAAAATGAAGCAGGGGCCAACATAATAAAGTGGTCATTATAATGAAGTACCTTGATAGAGTGAAGTAATAAGGACCCTCCTTTATTCCATTAATGACTTATTGAACGTACATCATGTTCTTTTCCTTTTGAGCATATGTGCCCAAAACCTCACATAACAAGCGACACATCTATGTTGTTACGGACAAGCTGGTGCATCAGTGCCCTAGGACGATCGATTTGCAGCGCTTCCATGTGTTTATGCTTCTTTTCAGATACTCGGGGTGCGAGCATGGAATTGCTTCTTGCTGAGGACGACGTCGACGAACTCGGAGTGGCAAGGATCGCCCATCTTCACCAGGACACCACAGCAGGAGTTGCTGACGTCGGGGCCGTCCTGGAAGATGTTATGGAAGAGCTCCCGCCCGCACGGTCGAGTCATCTGCTTGTCGCACCCCTTGAGGGAGTCGTCGTATGCAGGTGCTATTTGGACAGCAGCAAGTGCCGGCTTCGAAACCGCGATGCAAACGAGAAGAAGCACGGATGCGACGATGGTGTGCTTGGCCATGTTTGGTTGAGAGATTTATTTTATTTTTATTTTATTTTATTTTTTTCACTTTTGTGTTGTATTTAGGATGTTACTTGGAGGATATGATTGGGAGAAGATACAGGGGTTCTTTTATAGGGTTATTAGGAAGAGGTTACATTAGAGTATTTATTAACGTTTTAAAGAGTTCCTTCAATTAATGAAATTTAGATGTGAGCTCATCATTGTTCATGCTCGTCAGTTTCATAGACATATTCAATGTAAACGCAATGGCCGAGTAGTCATACACGCGAAGCAAAATGAAATGAGCACACAAATATGTTTTTAGTACTTGAAGTAGAAATTATTAATTTATATAAGATATTTTGATTATTATGGATTTACATATTTTTATGGTTTATTAATGAAATGGGTATAGTGAAAAGTGTCGTGCCAAAGTCTCATGCATCCATATCGAAGTGTTTTTATAGCTAAAATGCCAATAAAAAAGCAATGCCTTTGGCATGTTTTAAGATTTGAAACTCAGAAATTTTAATAACCAAATGGATCAAATTAGGCACATTAAATACGAAGATTCGACCATGTTGTTAATCACATAGGTAAGTATTCGACACATAAATGAAGTGATCTGGCTTCATGGGACATAACTAAAAGAAGATAGGCACATTTAGTTTCGATGTGGCACATTAGATTCACCAATAGTGTTTGTGTATCCCATCCAATGTAATTAATCTAATATTCAAAGATGCACATGTGTATGAGTTCTCTAGTGCCCATTTATATGTTATAAGGGTTTCATCATAGAAATAATGTGTGTTTTGTTCATGAGTTACCCCCATTATGTCATGCTTATATTCCTAGTTAATTGCTAAAGCTCGGAGTCCGAGCCTATGGGGTTGAACTTTATAGAGTTCATGATTCATATCATGATGTGTTCCTATATATAATATCAGTGATATCCAATGATATGAGTAGTCAAAGCGAGAGACCGAAATCGGAATACCGATCAGATGCTTCCGAATATGCCTGCCTGACAGGGATGCTTGTGAGCCAATCTGAAATGGTCCAAAATTCAAAGGATAAATTGAGTTAATATTTTTCTTTTAGAAGTCTCATTCGTCAGGCGGGGATAGCTCAGTTGGGAGAGCGTCAGACTGAAGATCTGAAGGTCGCGTGTTCGATCCACGCTCACCGCATTTTCGTCTTTTCCATACTATTTTGTCGACCATTCGAGATATCAGGATGGTGTTTTGTCGACTATTCAAGATATCTTTTTCCTCAATATTTTGTTGACTATTCGAGATATCATATGGTGTTTATAAATCTCGTTTTCCTCAATATTTTGTCGACTATTTGAGATATAGATAAAAGCTTTTAGAAACTTTTTCCATAATATTTTGTCGACTATTCGAGATATAAGGATGGTGTTTTGTTGACTATTCAAGATATCAGGATGGTGTTTATAAATCTCGTTTTCCTCAATATTTTGTTGACTATTCAAGATATAGATAGAAACTTTTTCCTCAATATGATGTTTATAAATCTCGTTTTCCTCGATATTTTGTCGACTATTTGAGATATCAAGATGGTGTTTATAAATCTCATAGAGATAAAAACTTTTTCCTTAATATTCTATCGACTATTCGAGTTATCAGGATGGTGTTTACAAATCTCAATTCAAGATCATATTGTTTATTTTTACTCATAGAGAAAGAAACTTTTTCCTCAATATTTTGCCAACTAATAGTCGAGATCAGGACGGTGTTTACAAATCTCATAGAGATAGAAACTTTTTCCTCAATAATGTGCCGACTATTTGAGATCAATGTTTACAAATCTCAATGCAGGATCGTGTTGTTTATTTTTACTTGTAGAGATAGAAACTTTTTCCTGAATATTTTGCCAACTATTCGAGATTAGGACGGTGTTTACAAATCTCATAGAGATAGAAGCTTTTTCCTAAATATTTTGCTGACAATCTGAGATCAGGACGGTGCTTACAAATCTCAATTCAAGATCGTGTTGTTAATTTTTACCCGATCAGGATGGAGTTTACAAATCTCATAAAGATAGAAACTTTTTCCTCAATATTTTGCTGAGTATTTGAGTTCAAGACCGTGTTTACAAATCTTAATTCAAGACCGTGTTGTTTATTTTTACCCATCCAAATACATCATCCATGCTTGTGTCAAAGGCTAATGGTTCAGGATCAGGATTGCTGATTGTTCGAGATTAGGACCGTGTTTACAATTCACTATTCAAAGACGCCATTTATCGGGATCAGGTCTGTGTTGTTTATTTTTACCCATCAAAATACACCATCCATGCTTGTGTCAAAGGTTAATTGTTTGGGATTGGGATTGTGCAATTTGAATTGGTGAAATACCTGAGCTAAACCTATTACCGAATTTGCTCGCCCATCTCAATACAATATCCATGCTTATGTCAAAAGCCGATTGTTCGAAATCAGGACCGTGTTTACCCATCTCAATACACCGTCCAAATACACCATTCATTAGGATCAGGACCGTGTTTACCCATCTCAATATATCCCAAATACAGCATCCATGCTTTTGTCAAAGGCCGATTGTTCAAGATTGGGACCATGCAATTTGAATTGGTGAAGCACCTGAGCTAAACCTATTACCCAATTGGCTCGCCCATCTCAATACACCATCCATGCTTGTGTCAAATGTATTCAGGATCAGGACCGTGCAACCTGAATTGGTGAAGTACTTGAACTAAACCTATTACCTAATTCGCACATAGAGAAGCTCTTTTCTCAATATTTTATTTATTTTTACCCATCTCAAGAAATTTTTTAGAAACTCTTTTCTCAATATTTTGTTCATTTTTATCCATCTAAATACACCATCCATGCTTGTGTCAAAGGTTGATTGTGTCACACATTAAGGTAGTATGGACTGCCCGAGAAGAACAAAACCGTAAGGACATAGTGTTCAAAGTGTATAATATGTGTATAGTGGAGACTCGGGGTTCAAAGTGGATAATATGCGTATAGTGGAGACCCGGGGTGTTACAAGTAATGTGACAACCCAGGGCAATACAGAAAGACGGACTAAGATTGCCTCAGCAGTACGGGCGAGGTGGCATGTCTCCCATCTCACATTGCTTAGGAGGAGTCTTGGGCTAGCTTATAAGGTTTGGATGTCTCTAACTGTACATACATATACGTTTTTCTTGGGATAGTATGGGCTGCCCCGAGAAAAACAAAACCGTGAGAACTTAGTGTCGGGATTGTCTGGGATTGGCATGTATAGCTTGAATTGGTGAAGTGCCTACTAAACTTGTTCCTAATTATCCATGACTTGCGCACCCTATTTGTAGAGAGAGAATTGTTTTAGAGAGAGACTTTTTTTTCTCAATATTTTGTTCATTTTTGCCCATCTCAATACACCATCCATGCTCGTGTCATGGGCTGGTTGTTCAAGATTGGGACCCTATGGCCTGGATTGGCTAAGCACCTAAGCTAAACCTATTCCCAATTATCCATCACTTGCTCACCCCATTCATAGATAGATATATTTTTTAGAGAGAAGCTCCAAGAAAGAATGTCCACATTACACAAGTGTTTGAATGGATATAAATAAGAAAGGGCATCATATTTATATAGGAGTCCCTCTCGTTACATTCGTCAATTGCCTTTTGATCTAGAGGTGGAGATCACATATAACATTTTACATTTTTAGAGAGAAGCTCTGACAGAGAATGTTTACTATTACACAAGTGTTTGGATAGATATAAGAGTCCCTATTTATCTAAGAGTCCCTCTCATTACAACTCTCATTACAAATGTTAGTTACCTTTCGATCTAGTGGTGCAGATCACATCTTGCTATCTACCAGCTACCAACATTGATGCTCATTACAAATGTTAGTTACCTTTCGATCTAGTGGTGCAGATCGCATCTCACTATCTACCAGCTACCAACATTGATGCTGAGGACGACCTCGGTTCATTTACCATAGTGCCCAATCCCAGAATGTTGCATAAACCCTAGACGTTGGTCTTCTTGGACCATACAGGATTCTTTGTGCATGAAAAACCTCAAGACCATGACACGGGTCAAGCAACGCATAGATGGTGAGTCGGGCTGGCCAGCTTACCAACTCGACCAGCACAAAAAGAATCAAGTGCTCAATCTGAGATTGTGTTGTCTCATATACCCACAGCCTGATTCGTCTAGGCATCTTCGTTTCAGGAAGGGCAAAAAGATGCTCCTTGCTTTCGTCTGGAGATCCATGATATTAAGCAGTTGCTTGCACAGCTCACGAACTCAGCACGGTTCGCAGGGAGCACACAAAGTTCTTAAAGCCAAACACCTCTCATTTGCGTGCTTAAGCCTAAAGAGTGACTCTGCTTCCTCGAAACTCTTGTTTGGATCAAGACGTTTCACATAAAAGTTAGTCGTCCTGCCAAATTGAACTCGAGGCAGTCTATGAACAGTTTGAATGACTTCTGCTGCAGCATATGTACTGACCAAATGCCGACAATAAAACAGTCGGGGGCATATCAACAATCTTTACAGGAGAGAGAGAGAGAGGTGAACTTTACGAACTGATGATATAATCCACATTTGACATTGTTAACGTGCATCAACAAACAAACACAGAGTTCCTTACCATCTATTCTTACAACTTGCAAGCAAAGGAAACTCATCAAACTCACTCCTAACACCCCCCAGAGGATGATGATAAACAACTATATCCCGAATTATGAATATAAATTGTACCTAAACATCAAGTACACTAAAAAGAAATCGAACTCAAGATAATTATCAGAACCTTTCTTATCAGGGATAGTGGCGGCAACAGCGGCCTTTTCACTTGTTGATGTCAGTGGTACTGGTATTCGTTCTATGTCGACCGGTTTCGGCACCTCTGGGGGTGTGGCGCAGCGGATCAGCGCCCAGTTCACACCTTCAAAGAAGGGGTGTTGCTTAATCTCTGTCGCTCCTCGCTTATACGCCAATCTGTTCTGCGGTTCTTTCACTAGCAACCCTCTTATTAGATCTCTAGCTGCAAAACTGACCATAGGCGACTCTGGAAATCGCAGTGGCTGACCCACGACATTGAACAACGTGGCTCGGTTTCCCGATCCTTTGAAAGGGGTTTTACCAAACAAGAGCTCATACAAAAATATCCCAAAGGTCCACCAATCTACAGCACTTCCATGACCTTCTCCTTTAATAATCTCAGGCGCCAAGTACTCGTGGGTTCCAACAAATGACATTGACCGGGCATCAGTGGGTTCAGCAATGAGCTCGGGCAATGGGCTGACTTGTTCCCAGTTTCTATTTTGGGTTTCCGGTCCTTCTTGGACTTACTGGAGAACAGGCGAGGACCAAAGCACGTGGTGGGACCCGCACAGGATGGCTGGATGCAAGAAGGTTCAATGCAAGCTGGCTGGACACAATAGACAGGGTTCTTTCTGAGAGGTTCAGAGTCGAGCGCTGATGTCTTAACAAGAGTTGGACTCACGGTGCAGCGAAGAGAAAGGTCAAAGTCTGATAGCATTATATGCCCATCATCCCTCACAAGAACATTCTCGGGTTTAAGATCGCGGTAAACAATACCAAGCATATGGAGGTATTCTAGAGCCAGCAACACCTCAGCTACATAAAATCTGCAAATAAAGATCAGAGTGTAATGTGGGGCAACTCTTAAGATTTTTCATATGTAAGTGCCATATAAAAAGCTATTTCACGCAAGTCGCATGGTTGAAGATGTATCTTTTATAACTACATTGTGATTTCTAGCTCCATCTTGCTACATTGAAAAGTTTCACAAGGCGAAAGAAACATTTAGGTTTTAGGAAGATCTATTTGAGCTAGCATTAAATTCATTCGTCTTTCCGAAATGTAGACTGCCTATGTCATGCTAGTCAAATTAAAGGTCGTGTACCACTCCATGTGTAACCTGGGATTAACATGAAGTATGAAACAACAAGAAAGTCTCTCTTACTGCAAAGTTGACAAATTAGCATATTCATCGGCTTAAAAGACACTGCAGACCAACTTAACTAAAAAGCCTAGCTACCTCGGCCTTCCCCACCAAGCCCCCGACCAAGAATGAAATCACTAAAGGAAAATTTTACTAGTTAAATCTCAATCCAAACATGTATGAGTTTTAATCAAAGAGCATCAAGGATGAAGTCGTACTTTACTGCCTGCTCAGGGAAATATTTCCCAGGTTGCCTCTGTCTAAGAGTGTGCAAGTCTCCTCCAGGACAAAACTCCATGACCAAACATGAGAACTTATCAGTCTCAAAATGCGTATACAGAGTCGGGAGGAAGGGATGGTCCAGACACTGCAATATTTCTCTCTCTGTTTGAGCTCGGAGCAACTTTTTGCGACTAGCTAAAGACGCCTTGTCCATAACCTTCATCGCAAAGTAACACTTGGTTCCACTCAACTCTGACAGATATACACTGCCAATATCCCCGCAACCTAACCGCTTTAGCAGTCTGAAATGGCTCAAACCCAAGACCCCATCCCTTGATCGAACGGCTTGGATGGCTTCCCATCTCAAGTCATTTGCTTTATGAGGCTTGTTGACGCTGCTACTCAAACTGCTGCAGCTGCTTTCATCACTAATGTCACTGCTTGTGCTCCCTCTACACATGCTGCTCTTCCCACTCTCAACAAAGTCAACACGGTCAATAACCTTGCCACTTCCGCTTGTCTTTGCTAGGCTGCTGGTGCCGTCACTAACTTTGCCAGATACAGAACTATTCTTCATGCTTCCATGTTCTGATGTCTTCTTGTTCTGATCAACAGAGGTCCCCTTGAGCCTCCATTCTCAACAGATGCAGCAGAACGCGCTTCGTATGATTTTTGCTCTGGATCAGGCAAGGAAGTGCTTAGATTCATTTTACTGATCAGAGATTCAACCGAGCCATTTTGATCTGGACGAGACGACCTTTTCTTCTCAGCAGGCTCTGCAGACTCATTCTTCGAATGGTTCTGCAGATATTTAGGTGATTTTCATGATTAACGAGCTCGGGCTTGCTTGCCTTCAGGTTTTGTGAAGATGATAAGCTATGATCATTCCTCGGTACTGCGACAAAACCGGCTGCTTTGGTTTGCTGCTTAGGGGAAGTTCTCGAGGTAGTTTTTGAGGCCATAAGGACTCAGCAAAAGCACCGAATCTATAAACAAATCAAAATGAAGATATCCCTGGTGCGGATCCCTGGTGCGGGACTCATCATCAATGGAACTGCATCTTCCATCTGCTTGCCCACACAATTTGTGGTCCAATTTCAGTTGTGGCGAAAATTTCTCCACTGGGAAAATATCAACTATGTTAAATTAAATTAGCAGAAACTCATCATTTTCATACTCAAATATTTTCCTACTCTTCACTTCAGGCAGCACAGAAGAACATACCCAACAGAAAAATAAAGATCAGATTTTGAAAAGCACCGATTAACTTCCACCTGAGATAAATCAGAAGCAAAAATGTAGACTTTCACAACAATGTAGTGCTTAACATCACATTCCGGGTTGCAGAAAGCCGTATAAAAACCTCGAATAAAATCAAGTATCCGTTACTCAATAACCCAAGAGACAAGGGGATTCGTCTCCAGCTACTGAAACCAAAGGAGCCATGAACAATATTTCGACCGAGAAATTCGAAGCTCAAAATTGCGAATACGAAAGGATAAAAAAAAAGAAGGCAAAATAAAAGTAAAGCAAAAGACTTCAAGGACCACTACAAGGTAAAGGCACGAGCTAATAGTCAGCTCCAAAAGATCATGCAAGCTCGTTCAGTTCTTGATTAAACTACAAACAACTCAAGTCGAGATTGGAGGCCTCACCACATAAGCATACGATCGAACAACAGTCGAAGAAAATCAGATCTGGATCTCAAGACTGCAAATTTAAGCGGAACCACAGCACAGATCCCGAATCTGAAGGCGACCCAGATGCTAAAACCTACCCTAGAAGGCGGACGGGAGCAAAACCCAGAAAGGGAAAACGCTCATAAATGGAGAAGAGAGAGAAGGATGGAAGACCGAAACAGTACCTGAATTGAAGGATCATGACTTGACTGAACGCATTCAGCAGGGAAAGAGGGAGTGAATGACTCCGGATAATGCTGGGGAAGAGAGAGAGAGAGAGAGAGAGAGAGAGAACGAGAAAGGGAAAGCTTCAGACAGTGCTGAAAAAATGGGACTGGCGGAGAAGTAATTTTGGCCAAGGCAGAGAGAGAGAGAGAGAGAGAGGTCAATGCAAAGCTCTAAAGTGAGCTTTTTTGTGAATTCAATAATTTCAATGGGGGGGTTTTGTCCCCAAACGAGAGGAGGGTCCTGATGGCCAAACAGGCCCTGTGGTCTCTCACTTGTCTGTCCATGCCATAGCACTTCAGCCTTGCACTTTGGTCAGAGAACCTTCTTTCCAGGTGAATTTGCTTGCCCATTTGCCTTTTCTTTTCTCGCTTATATCTTAATTTGTTATCCTCGTTTTTCTCGGCAATTTATGTTTACTAAAGTAACTAGTCCGCCTTTCTCTATTGGCGACTTTTCGTGTCCAAATAGGCATTTTTAAAATTTTGAATTTTGCACTAACCACTTCATTCGTGTGGGATTATCCAATACACGTAAATGGAGTAATTCCAAGCCAAGTATCATTGACATGGAAAGTGTATCCGTGTATCCTTAAAATGGTAGATTTGGTATCTTTTAAATGGCACATTTGGTTCTATAATCAAATTATAATGTATTCAAATTAGTTATATATTGAGTAGCGAATTAATGTCAACTTGATATTCAATTGATTGAGGTTGAGTTCATTCATTTGAGAAATATATATTGGGAAATTAATCTATGTAAATATCATCACATATTTAGTGATCGAATCCTTAAGTTCCTTGTACACTAAAATCTATTGTTGGTAACAAGAAAGTTCGCCTTAAATAAGATGGGTGAATATTTCTTTTCCTTACCTATCTTTTGCTATACCTGTTGATGAAATGAATCATCATGTATGGCGGCTATTAAGTACTTGATAAATTTAGCATCCCTGAAGAGATAGTCTGAGAGGCTTTACAAAGTCCTTTGGTTTTATACTAAGATCAATTCTAGAAGAACTATTGAAATCTGGATGAAAAGGTCCAAAACAATAACCAAATGAAATAGCTAGATACATAGATAAACCTAAAAAAAAAAAAAAAAAAAACAATAAAATAGGTTTGATCAGGACTCAAGACACTAGTGCTATCCCAAAACAAGAATAAAATAAAAGAAGGGATTGATAAAAATTTGTTGCTAGATCCAGACCTTCCAAAATACAATACGCCAGCTAGTTCTAGGGTTGTTATTGCCTAACTTCGCCCTAGGCCCATATGCAAGATGTATGAGGTGGTCCACTATCACAGATTGGAATCAGATGGGAAAGTCTTAATTGTATTAATCCAAGGTGGGGTTTTTCCCATTTAAGGTTGTCCACGAGCAGAAAAAATTGCCCTTTAATTCGCTAATAAATGCATAGTTGCAATACGACCATTTTCTCAGGCCCCAAAAGATTAGAAGGCTAGGCATGCATTGTCGTGATGGGGACAACATAAGACTCCTGCACCACTAAAAAATTCAGTCTCCGAAATAATTTATTAGCTTGTCCCCCGAAAATTCTGAATAATTGGCTCTACTTATTTTCCCATCTTTTCTTTTTTCATGGATATGAAGTATTTAAGTATATAGATTACACTTTGATATAGTGAGAAATATATTATGAAATTTGGTTAACTAGTTGAGAACTTTCGTTCCTTTTGCAGTTCAACAACAGACATCCCTTTCATCAAAGCAAGAAGCAGCAATCATTCAACATGCTGCGTGCATGTCTTTGTCAATCAACACAAGAATAACATTGATTTTGGCTTCACATTGTTAGGTTTTCCACTTATACTTTTGACTGGTTCTTCTAAGGTTTACTTGCCGGTGGTCCAGTGGGGAACTTCGTTACCTAACTCTCTTGATCAAGCTGCATCAGTGGTGAAATTTGGCAAAATGGCGAAAATAGGGCATTGACATATGCATTTGGTTAAGTGCAATGTTCGCAATTGTTTCTCATAAATTACTTCAAATTACACCTGCAACTCTATGCATTTTCGTGTATGATATAATATCAAGATCAATTTTGTTAATGCTGATTCCGATATGCAAATATTACACCTATCATGTCCAATCGTGTCAGCATCTATCCGCCTTCACCCACGGATTTTAAACTTCAACATGTTCCATGAGGTTGAAGTCCTTACATTGGATTGACAGGTTCGGCCATCACAGATTTCCTTCTCCCCGCATGCACTGTTTTCGTTCGCTTTCAGTTTGTCTAGTACAAATTTTGTTGGTTTAGGTCGCTATCCAACTTTTTGACTCTTGAATCGACGAAAGTGTTATTGACCATGCATCTTCTCCGACGCACATCTAGTTTCTGTCGAAAGTTCTTCTATTAATAAATAAAAATGCATCTCACTTTAAATGGCTCTACGAGCTCTGGCCAATAAATTGTGCTTAGAACATGTAGGCCACTTATTGGATTGTTTAGTCTGGCGAATGCTAGGAACTACGAAAAATAATTTCTCTATCATCTAACTCTCCTATTATAAAGCTCTAATTACGGTAGAAAAACTTATTTTTTATGTTGCATTCATACTTTCTCTCTTTAATCTACCTTAGATTTTTTTTTTCCTTGGTGTAATGATCAATTGGTATTAGGCTAGCTTTTGCATACCAGTGCATAATAAACGCACAAGAGGGAGAAAGAGGGGTTGAATTAGGTCAAGCTTTTCTAATGGGGTGATCGAATGTGCATCTACTACTCGTTCCAATTACACAGCAGATGAAAAAGCCGACTCTAATACACCCCTCTTCTCTCATGTCTACTTTTTAGTGGTGGTTATATTCTTGGGGAAATTACCAAAATTGTCTTAAACCTATTACAATTATGTCAATTCATTCATAAACCTTTTTTTTTCAATTGAGTTACCTTTTTTTTTGTTCAACTGAATCCTAAACCTTTTGCATTCATATCAATTTAGTCTATTTGGTCAACTTTGACTGGAAATCTTTAACATAGACGCTAATTATTCTGCATGTTGTGGACGGGACTGGCATGGACATTTTAATTTTTTAATTTTTTTTCCTTTTCTTTTCCTTTCCCTTTCTTTTTTCCCCTTTTCTTCCCTTCCCTTCAACCGGTTGTTGAGGTCTGGCGATTGGCTAGAGGTGAGGGCTAGCAAGGCTAACGTCGCTATCTCTGAGGATGAGCCTCTCCTAGAGACGGCAAGGTTAGCCTTGCCATGGCTAGGCAAGCCCTTGCCAAATTTGGCCAAGCCAACCTTGTCGACCCTAGCCTCTTGCCAATTGCCGAGGTTTGATGACTAGCTAGAAGAAGAAGGAAGGGAAGAAGAAAAAAAAAAGATAGAGAAAGGAAAGAGAAGAATAACAACATTCTAAAAATATATATATTAACGTTAGCGTTGGCCAACGCCACATAGGACAACTGGCATTCACATTAGTAATTTCTAGCTAAAATTGGTTGGATAGACTAAATCGGTACAAACTTAAAAGGTTTATGATTCAATTGGCCAAAAAAAAAATTTAAAAAAAATAAATTGATATAATTATAATAGGTTTTAGACTTTTTTTTATAATTCTTCTATTTAAGTTTTCACCCCAATCTGGCACTTGTGCTAGGTTATACCGAGCAGATGTCACAAAATTAAATGATCATTTGGCATGTCCATGTACCCCGTGAAGTACCTCATCATACAAATCTGTGGTCCTCAATTGTCATTAGGGTTAATCTTGGAGCCTCTAGGTGCTTTGTACTAGTTCTAAGTTTAGGTGCCCGATCGACTTGAGTTTGAAATCAAATTTGATTGGCAACGACTCTAAACATTTCCTAATCGAGCTAGGTGACTCACATGCAAGTCCACGAATATCTATTATTCTTTCCTCCACCTAACATATGTCACTTCTCCCATCGATGAACCTTTTAATTTGACTTTTCTTCGTGTGATATTCATAAGTAGCTCGTTACACTTTTCATATCGACGGAAATATATCCAAATATAACCCATGAAACTTCTGATTGAGAGAGAATTTTTGTCCCATCAAACTCAAGAAAGAATTTTTCGGTGGGATCGTCTGTTCAAGATTTATCCACGCGAATATGATTTAACAAAAAGCAGCATAAAGAAAAAAAAGACAAACAATTTAAATCTTCCTCGGAGTTGTAGATATCTAACGATGATCTAAGGAATCTCTCTCGGAAATGCCTTGGGCATGGACCATGATGCTTGTGGACACGGATATAGAAAATGCTTTCTTGGTTTGGGAAAGCTGAATATGGAAAAGTAGTCCGGTGGAATCAGCAGACAAACCCCTTTATCTGTATCTCTCTCTCTCTCTTTAAATATTTGTAAAGTTTATTAATTACCCCAAAAAATAAAGAAGGAAAAAAATGAAATTAAATAAACTATGAACATTCAATTTATCATATAATTAACTATTATCCTAAATCAACTTTCGTGCGCCAAACTAAATCTATTTCTATCATCTCGATTTAAGTGATTTTCATGTGGTGCTCATATAGATAAATACAAGTTGGCTTTACTGCTATCATAGATTAACTTTATCATGCTAAACTAAATCTATTTTTATCGTCTTGATTTAAGTGATTTTCATGTGGTGCCCCTAGAAACAAAACCAAGTTGGCTTTGCCTAAGGTCTTTATGTTGTCTTTTTGCTAGTTATCAATAATAAAGCCTAGAGATGGTCTTGACGGGAACCCCCAGTATTATATCCTTAGCCCCTGAGTTTTGCCAGTAATCAAGATTGAAGATGCTATTTATTAGTCAAGGATGTAAAGTAGATTGCTTTTTGCGTCTCCAAGGATTCTCCTTTTTTTTTCTCTGTTCTTTCCCAGACAAAGAACGGAATAAAGACATGGTAATATATATACACATTCATATATATAATATAGCAAAGTGAAAATACAAAAAGGAGCTGACATGTAGGAAGACAAACACCACAAAAAGAAGAGAATAGAAGAAGGAGCCTGTCGGGTAAACGACATGGAGCATTTGCACCTGCAGATACATATACTGTATATACCCCTCGCCATATTATAAAGGCTAGGGCTGCTCGTGGGGTAAATGGTCCACGGAGGAACAAGCGCTCTTGGCCTTGCCTTGATATGGAGAACTCATTTTCAGTCTCCTGTCATCCCTTAGGCTTTATAATTCTCGGGCCTTTGGAGCATTAGGAAAAAAGGAAAGAAGAGAAAGGAAGCCTTTCGCATGTGGTTCCACATGCACTCCCTTTTTTCAGTTCATAGGTCAATTGATAATAGATGGTCGATTTTTTATTTTTTTATTTTTTCACATGAAGGCCAGTCGAATATCTCGAATACAATATGCTAGAAAACAAAATATATCCACACACAGCTCCACGCATAGAGCAGCGAGCTCCACATGCTATCTATATTTCACTTCATTTTTAAAAGGGCTTTTCAGATCTTGGCTTTATTGCTGTGTGGTCCTCTCTCTCTCTCTCTCTACAAACTAATGGAAGTAGCATATAACTTTCTTAGGTCAACAATGACTATGAGTCACTTTTTTGCTGCAAGTACGGTATGATGTTCTTGGATATCTTTTTTTGTAATTTTTAGAATTAATATGTTTGGTGCAGTTAAAATACACGTGTGCTACATCATTTAGACGACAAGATTTATCTGTGCTATATCCATTCTGATTAATGGATTTTAAGCTACTTCTTAGTGAGACTTGCCCAGCTTTGAAGAGTCATTTTTTTCTTCAAAATGAGAGCATGCGTGCGAGAGTCCTGATTAAAGAAAAAAAGGCCTAATATATACGCAAAATCTAAACCTTCAGATCAATTTGTGGTAATTTTTCAATAATGAGTAGCCACGCGCATGCGACAAATTAGTCCCACATGTAGATCGGCGAACACATCAACATTTATTAGTTGATGCGTGAGATGAATCTTCATATTTAGCTTATCCTCTTGGTTCATCAAAATTTGTACATAAGAAATAATTTTCACTATGGAAAAAACCAAGATTCCAATAGCAGTGAATAAGATTAACATAATAGGAGTAAGTGGATCAAGATCAAAGTCTCATTTCCTTTGGTTCTATTTGTTGATATGTACATGTAAGTCATGTTTAAAAAGTCCCACAATAAAAAAAAAATGGTGTGGTATGAATATTTTAGTTAGTCCATTATTCCTTAGTTTAAATTTCTTAGTGAATGTGGGTTCAACTAGATATGTTGATGAGTTTGAACTAAGATCCTATCTTAGCAATTTTCTTAAGCGAAAGTATTGGGTTTCTACTGTGCTTCCCAATAGTTCTTCCACCCAAGCTTCGATCAAACTATGATTCCTGCTTTGTGTATATCCGCTCTGCTTTTGGTTTTTGTTGGGACTTATGAATAATTAAGAGTAATTTTTTCACTTTTTGCTCCATATTTAAAATATTATGCAAATATTGGGAAAATATGGAAATTATTACGTGCATGAAGTTTTCGGCATTCAAGATCAGATAAAAGTCAAGTTGCATCCATTGCTAAATTTGGAATAAAGCAAAAAGTCAAAACTAAAATCCCTCCCTTAAAACTCTATATCTATTTATGCTTCCATTTGTGCAAAATCTTCAACTTGCACCAAGCGACAGGGTTCAAACCAATGGCCCCCCTCCCGAACTGTAGTTGTTTGTGCAACTGTTGAATCAAAAGCCCAAAGAAAAATAAAATCGAGAAGTTACAACCCTCAAACACTGTATCCTAACACTGCAAAAAAGAAAAAAATGATATGGCACGAGTCTCAAAATTGTCCAATTTCGTGGAAAATAATAATTTACATTTGACTTTGACCTATTTATTCTAAATTGACATATACAAGACAGATCAAACTAAAGATTATAAAGATATTTAGACATGTATTTGTGTATTAGAAGATAAGATTTTGCACGAGATTGTACCTAGTAGGCTTGTGATAAGCGTCTTTGATTGCACGAGACACCCATCTTGCCACCAACGGGCTTGCTTGGAAGTCGTCGTGCGATGCGCTGGATTTAATTCTAATCCATAAAAGACGGCAGGTGAATGTGAATCTATGAGAGCAATGACTTGTTTAATCGGGCATGGACGGAATGAGCACTCTCATGGGCCAAGCACAATCTTTTGCCATGAACATTAACTCCATGACCCAAAAATTGATACTGGGCCTGTTTATGCGTGGCCCGACAAAGTCAGTCCAAGAATGGTCGGTCACGTTGATGCCTAAAAAGTAAAGACAAGCCTTAGCTAGAGAACCCACAAGGATTTAATGAAGAACTTGACCAAACGGATTCAACCAGATCTTTTTATGATGATAACATAAGCAATTCACATTGATTGCACATGAACATCGAATTTTGCTAGTTCAAGTTTCTTCTTGTTACTTTGGGTTGCACATGAACCACTGCAATGGCCATAAACATCGGTAAATTAGTACTAAAATTAGTCAAAGTATCCTAATTAAACAACAAGTTTTACTCTGCTAGTGTGTTTCTTGACGTATCAAATTAGAGGTCTTTAAAGTGATTCTCGCAAATTATTTTTAGTCATTGAAAATACGCATATTACATGTCACACCCCGATCCTTGGACGCATGCACATCCTTCTGCTTGGTCGATTTTAGAATGCGATATCCCAGGATTATGTATCGCCGACCCTTTCTTTTATTAAGCACATGCGGAAGCAGTTATAAATTCCCATACAATAAAATAATTGGATAGAAAAGCAAGCCATATTTTTCATATTAAAATTCACAACCACACTTTCCTTAACAGCACAACTCACAGTATATTTACAATACTATTCATAGCACACTTGTCTCACACCTATCTACACTAAGACAGGGTTTAGAAAATTTTAATCCACATCCGGGAATCCCTCTCTGGATCATCTACTTCTTCAAAAGTCTTTCTCCTCTTCAGGTTCCTCCTCCTCAGCTTCTCTTCAGGGTCCTGAAATGGTTATTTAATAACCAATGAGACCACATTTTAGCGAGTTCTACCCCCTAAGACTCGATTAGGAAACCAATACACCACCAGGTTACCTAGCACAACATGAGTTAGATGACTTACCTTGGCATCAGTTCCCAACCTGCAATTTAAGGTTATGCACATATGCCTCATATATTGCATTAAAACATTCAATCAATTCACAACCTCTGGATCAACTCATTGATTAATCGACCTAGTCGATGCACATGTCAGTCAGACCATCTTTGGGTCACTTCACTTCCTATCATCACACCTCTAGTAGTACACTTAGTCACAGAGCTTCATTAATGCTCTCGGGCGTTACTTCTGCCAATGTGACGTGTATAATGGACATCACTCGTGCGTTCTTTAAGGGGCCGTTTTCACCAGTGATACTCTCCATCACTGAACCACGTATGTCCATACTGCTGCATGTAATAGAACGACTCGTGCGTTTTTAAGCGTCGTTTTCACTAAAATGATATCCTTTAATCACTGAACCATGTATGTCTCATTACATTGGTCTTGATTGGCTTCGGCCGAGAATTTCCCCAATTCACTTTCATAGTTCCCTCTGCTTTACAGCTCATCAATGCTAAATAGTCATACTTGGCCATCAACCAATCAATCACTCAATTTCATTCAATTTGGGATAAGTCCCTAATTTACACAATCAATTCAATTCCGTGTAATGTAGGGCTCAAATAAATAAACGGATTGCACCACGACAATTAGCACGGAATTCCGGTCATCGGCCATCCCGGGTGAATTTCCGGAAAATAATTAAATAAATAATTAATTTCGAAAATTAAATTAAATAAATAAGATAAATTCAATTTAGCACAATATAAAGCTTAATTAAATAAAGCGGGTGCACCACGATCATCATAAAATCTTGGTCACTGGCCATCCCAGTTGAATTTCCGGGAAATAAATAATTAAATTAATTAATTTCGAAAATTAATATTAAATTCCTAAAAATTCCTTTTAGGCCCGAATTGCTTAAATGATACCCGATAAGGGACGGGAAAAATCCCAAGATGCGGTCAATAATTAATAGGACATGTCTACCTACTAATTACACCATCAATTTAACTAACATGCATTAACAAGTCTCTAATTTAATTATTTTAATCTAATCTATCGACCTAATTGCAATTAATTAAATCTAATTAACCATTAGGCATATTAGTCTACTAATAAAGCATTAGTGAGTAAAACTCACTTGCACAAAACGAAGACCGGGACACTACAACGAAGACGCAACGGCGGCCGAACTTGGGCCAAGCCAAGAACTTCGCAAGCCAGAAGAAACTCTGGGCTTGGGCCTGCTGAAAATCTTGGGTTGAGCCTGAACTTGGGCTTGAAACAAAGCTGAATTGGGCCTGCCTTTCAAACAACTTGGGCTGAAGCTTGGGCCAAAATTTTCTGGGCTTCAATTCTAATTGATGATGGGCTGAGTTCACAAGGAAATTGCTGGGCCTCAAGATGTCAAACTGCAGGCTGCTTGATGGACCAAAATGCTGATCATTTGGGCTGCGAAGTGGGCTGTTATTGGGCTGCTCGCTTGAGAAGCACGGAGTTCTTGGGTCCATGAAATTTCCATGGAACCGTGGCGTTGAAGCAGCGAGATGGAGCAGCTTCGTCTGGGCCGTGAGGGAGTCAACGAAGAGGAGAGCTCCACCGTTCGTTGACGCAGGCGTGAGCTGAAGACGAAGACGCGTGGAGACTTCCTCCTTCGGTGGTGTTGGCGAGCTGGAGAGAGGACGCTCGCCGACTTCAATCCCGTGGAAAGCAGGTCGACAAAACTGGCGTCTGCTGACCGAAGAAGTGGACGACGCCTGGCAGAAGACACGGATGGAGGAGAGTTCGCTGGCTTCACTTGACTGACTCGGTGGACGAAGACACGAAGATGGGTGGTCTTCGTTGATGGAGTCAACACAAAGGCTTCTTTGATGGTCGAGTAGATGGGACGTGGCAGCAGCTGCAAGAAGAAATCGTGGCAGAGATGGAGAGAGCTGCTGCGGGGTCTTCGGTGGCCTAGCGTCGTACGCGTGCGGCTTCACTTCGGTGGGCTTCTGCGGGCGTTTGTTGGGTCAACAAACCGGTGGAGGTGCCCCATGGTTGACCAAACTTGGCAGCAAACGGTGGAGCTGAAGATGCGTGGAACTGAGGGTTGGTGTTCGAGTGGGCTTGCGGGGCTGTTGAGTGATTTTCTTCGTTCGGTGAGGGTTAGCGCACGAACAAAGAGAGCAGATGGCGTGGGTTTCTTGCCTTCTTCAGCTGTGGTGTTTGTGCGGCCGTAAACGTTCGAAGGAGGGGGTGGTGCTCGCGCAAAGGAGAAGCCAATGAAGCGTGCGGCCGAAGATTGAGGGGGGAGAGAATTAAAGTCAACAAAAATATCCACCTTCAATTAAGGCTTGGTCCCCTTAGAGCCCACACAAATATCTAATGTTCCCAATACTTTTCTTGCACTAATATTTATCTAAATTATCCATTTGAAGCCCCATTTCTGCCTTTTTTTTCCAATTTCGAATTTCACTCAAATAAACTAAATTTTCGCTCATTTCCCAAATTGGTCCCGTCTCAATGTGAAAAATCCCAAGTGATTTTCTATAAATCCCCGACACAAAGCGCTCAACCCGGCCCAATTTTCCACCAATTTAGCCAATCCGAATTCCGCCAAATTTCCGCGATGTCCGAAACGGTTTTCGTAAAAATTCCCGAATCTCCGAAAAATCTTCGAGACGAGTTGACGTTCCTAAAATAAATTGTGGCATCACCGAACTTTTGATTTCAAATCGACTCAAATTAACGGTTAATTTCACTCCCGTCTTTTAGTGTGACCTGCAACTAGGGTAGTTTTGAGAACTTTTCGGGGCAATTGACTTGTGGTCGATTTTTTCGAGCCACAATGAACCCACTCGACACATTGGCGACTCTCGATTGTCGTGAAAATCTTGAGGCTCGATTACAAACACGAGGGTACAAAACGACAAAAAAATCAAATTAGTGCCAGTCGACGAGAATTTTCCAATTTAGTGGAGTCACCCACGATCGGCCACATATCTCAGTCGGACCGACCTATCTCTGATCTCAATTCGATTTTTTTAACTGTGCAGTAATAACCTCTAAAGATGAACACAGTCGAGAAGCCGATTCCTGGTCGAATTCTCAAGCCTATTGCCTTAATATTCTTTAATGGCTTACCCAACTAGTCTAGTTATCTCGAGAGTGATCGGCTCTGAAAACAACCCTATTAACGCGAAAAATGAAATGCCCGATTAATTTTATAGAAAACAATACTGAAAATTCTGGATGTCACATTACATGAGTTGATGAATCATACGCGACTAAGGTCGATACGTGCTAGAAAAGTGTTTACAACGATAGAATCAACATCGGAAATCCAGTGTAAAAAGAAAACAATGGGCTGAAATAATAGATATAATTATCAGGAAACATAAGGTCGCATGTAACAATAGATATTATATAAATTCAACATCATCAATTTTGCTTTTAATATCTAGTCTTTAAAAGCGACCTTTCAAGTGACTTACCACCAAACAAAAGGTTGGATGTAAGAAGATAGAACTCAAAAATACCAAATAAACCTTAGTCCATTGCTATATATCATTACCTATCACGAAAGTATGATATGATAGAATCGTGTATGAATAGTAAATGGTCAAAATCGTTGGGAGTCTAGAAATCCAAGGTGTTGGGAATAACGAATCCCCGAAAACTAGATTCGACACTAAATCGAACCCCTAAATCAATGCGGAAGCGAAGCCCAAGAAAACAACACATATCACCGATCGTAAAGCACACCACGGATTCGAGCGTACCTTGTTAGCCACAGATTAGACACCGATGCCAATGGAGGAAGAGAATCCGGTCATGTTCGATCCGATGAAACTACGAAGGGAAGAAAAAAAAAAACGCGCCATATGCTTACTGTTTTTCATTTTTCTTTTTGGAGAGAGAGAGAGCGCGCGGGAGAAGACGTACGTTGATTCTAATTTCCAACCGGTGCAATCTCTCTCTCTCTCCTCCCTTTTATACCCCCTTCTTTCCACGGGCCCTATTCCCGTGGGCAGGGCTTTCTGGGCCCAGCTTGGGCGGACGGGCCTTAAGCCCAATACTAATAAAGCCTTCATCTCCCACTCGCACAAGGTGGGCCGAACAGGATTCTCTTTACCTCTCTTCAACATTCATACCGGTGAATAATCCGTGCGACCAGCATACTTTGAGAGCTCGTTGGGCGTCACACTCTGAGTAGATTTAGTATGCAGTACCCTAGATCGATCGATCACATTTATATCTCTCTTGATCTCTTTTAAACAATGATATATATTGTATTCACAATTATAATTATCACAAAGACAGTCATAATTGGTTGACCAGTGAATACAAAACTACAATGTGATTCTCCAAAATCGATCTTCCTCTTTCCTTCAAACTCTCAATTTCAGTTCAGCTTGCTTTTCTAGAAATGTCCCATTAGATCGAATCAAACTCATGACCATTGGCAACATCCTAAGATAGAAAACACTAAATAGAAATTTTGAGAATAAGTAAGAGTCATGAGGGGACTTAAATTGAAGAACTCTTTTCCTCAAGAGTCTCACACGTCATAAAAGTTGAGATCAAACTTTTTGCCACTCTTATTGGTCGTCTCATGCATACGTAGTATGAAATACGTATTACGGTATTAACTCCTTTCCCATGGAGCGTATGTCTACATTTTTCAATACCGTACGGATGATAGTTCGGACATACACAATGTCTAACTTGAGTTCACGTATCTACTCATTCACAAAATTCATCGAACTCACATCGGCATCTTAGACGGATAAAGTAAAATATGTTGGGTATTTTACTTTTGGACATCGTAAGAATTATGTCCTCATCTTAACACTTAGTTAAGGCGACATACGTGTTTTAAGCTTGAGCTCTCGATTATCACCTAGATAATAAGCTTAAAAACAGTCTCATTTCTATTTATCACACAGTAAACATAGGCGATTACCCGTGTGAGTGGGCTAATCTTATATCTGTCCGACATACTTCTCAACTTAAAATAATGCACTGAGCATTAAGATGCATAAAGATCAAACAAAAATTCATAGGCATTAATGATGAAAACACAAATTCATCAAATTGTGAACACTTAGGGAAATTGCAATATTCAGTACATCAGCCTCTACGCAACCCTAGAGATTTCATATAGCCACAAAACACATCTCTAGGTATTGGCTTTGCCATAGGATCTGCTACCAATTTTATGCGTAGTATGTACTCTTAATTCACATCATTTCGTGCAACCATATTTTTTAACAAAGTTATATTTGGTATCTACATGTTTGGTCTTGTCTTGATATTTTGGATATTTGGTGTACGCTTTTACTGTTTGGCTATCATCGTTAACCAATAACGAATCTGCAGCACTTCCAATAACACCTAAATGATCCAATAATCTCTTAAGCCAAACATCCTTATATACTGCTACTAATAATGCCACGGACTCAGTTTCCATCGCGGACAAGGCTATACACTGTTGTTTCTTACTGCTCCAACATATGGTACCATTATTCGGTAAGAAAACAAACTCAGAGATAGATTTTCTTTCATCTAAATCTCATCCTCAATCATCATTAGTATAGTCTCAGACTCGCAAATCCTTTTCTTAATAATTCAGCGTATAATCAGCAGTCCCCTTTAGATACCACAGTATTCTCTTAACGGCTTTCTAATGTGCTTGACCTGGATTGGATTGGTATCTACTCACCATTCCAACTGCAAAACATATGTCAGGTCTTGTACCCATCATAGTGTACATCAAGCTTCCAACAGCACTAGTATAAGGAACATGTTTCATTTGTTCCTTCTCTTGTGGAGTCCTTGGACACAGTCTATGGCTCAATCCTTCACCTTTTGTAATAGGAGTGTCTATGGGTTTACAATCTTGAAATCTTAATTCTAAGAATGTATGCAACATCACCCATGTCTTTCATCTCAAAGTTGGAAGACAACGAATTCTTCACAATATTAACAAACTCCATATTACTTCCGACAATTAGTATTTCATCAACATATATCACAAATTAATCATTGGATCTTTTGATATATACACAATGATCCTCATCAATCATTGTAAAATCATATGCCATTATGGCGTTATGAAAACATATATACCATTGTCTTGATGACTGCTTGAGGCCATATATCGATCTCAAAAGTCGACATACCTTTTCTTCTTGGCCTTTCACTATGAAACCAGTAGGTTGTTCCATATATATTTCTTCCTCTAATTCTCCATTGAGGAAAGCAGTCTTTACATCCATTTGATGTAACTCAAGATCCCGAGAATAGCCACTATTGCCGAATAATGCGAATGAGGTAAATCTCACTATAGGAGAAAACGTATCTTCATAATCAATTCCTTCCGTTGATTATACCCCTTCGCCACAAGGCGAGCCTTATGCCTTTCTATCGAGCCATCAGCCTTTCGCT
This sequence comes from Eucalyptus decipiens, assembly GCA_014182575.1. Taxonomy (NCBI): domain Eukaryota; kingdom Viridiplantae; phylum Streptophyta; class Magnoliopsida; order Myrtales; family Myrtaceae; genus Eucalyptus; species Eucalyptus decipiens. The sequence continues at coordinate 15,640,941 of CM024612.1, read as the reverse complement.
TTATTTTGAGAACCCATTTGTTCCCAATAGCTCTGCGTCCTTTTGGAAGATCAACCGGTTCTCAGACTTGGTTTGATTTCATTGACTCAATTTCCTCTTCCATTGCATTAATCCATTTTTCCTTACTAGGGCAATTCAGAGCCTCATTAATATTTCTTGGCTTATCCTCATCTTGTGGAGCAACCATAAAAGTTTCTCCTTCAATGCCAAAACGTCGACGGGGAATACTTTGGCGACTTGTTTGCCGTATGGGAGATTGTACACTTTGCACATCAGTCCCCATCATGCTCCCACTTGGATTAGGTAGTGATGATGTCGTCTCATCATGTGGTTGCAATTGAGAATGAGTTGAATTCAATTCATCACTTCTCATATTACTCCCACTTGGACGAACTCCACTAACATCATTATCCTGATCCAAGGTCTCAAATAGGGAATAATCTTCCCATATTTCGCCATTCTTAGAAAATTCATCCTTTAAGAATTTGACATCCCGTGATTCAAATTCAATTATACTCCCACTTTCCTGCTCACTTATGAACACATACTCTTTTGAGTGTTCCGAGTATCTTATGAAAATACTCTTATTTCCTCTGGGACCCAATTTCCCAAACTTGTGAGAGGACTCATGTGTGTAGGCAGCACAACCCCATGGCTTAAGAAAACTTAAGTTCGATTTTCTACCTGTCCATAACTTATATGGAGTGGAAATAACTAATTTGGAAGGCACCCGGTTAAGTATATAGGTAGCAGTTAACAACGCATCACTCCAAAAAGTGATAGCTAAGTTAGCATGTGCCATTATGGACCTAACCATCTCCAGTAGGGTTCTGTTTCTTCTCTCCGCAACACCATTTTGTTGAGGAGTATATGGAATAGACAACTGTCTTTCTATTCCTTTTTCATCACATAATTTTTTGAACCCATCAGATAAATATTCTCGAGCTCGATCGGATGTCAATACTTTTATTTTCTTGTCTAATTGATTTTCTACCAATTTCATAAACATTTTAAAACAACTTATGCTTTAGATTTATGAGAAATCAAATAGACATTTCCGAATCGAGTATAATCATCTAGAAAAGTGATGAAATAAACAGTCTCATGCCTTCCTCTCACATTCATTGAATCACAGACGTTAGAATGAATTAAATGCAGAGGAAACTCAGCTCTTTTACCTTTTCCAAATGGTTTCCTTGTCGTTTTCCCTACTAGGCAATGCTCACATATTGGTAAATCGACTTTTTCAATGTTGCTCAACAAGCCCTCTTTGGCTAGTCTTTTCATATGTTGTTGGCCAATGTGACCAAGTCTAGCATGTCACACATTTACATCATTATCATATTAAGTAGAAGACGTGAAACAATGGAACAAATATTGACATCACCACAGTCAACATCTAGTACAATAAAACCATCCAGTGACCACAACTATAGTAGTTTGTATCCAAATACAAATCTACATCACTATTATGGAAGTTCACACATAAACCATGCTTAACCAACATCAAAATAGACACTTAAATTTCGACGAATCTCTGGAGCATATAGAACATTATGTAGGAACAAGGTGCGTCCACCACGCATGTTCAATTGGCAGGTGCCAATCCCTTTAACTTCAACTCTAGAGTTATATCCCACATAGATCCACTTAGTTCCAGTTGGTACTCGTCGGAATTCCACGAAGGATCCTTAATCCTCCGCTACATGGTCTGTCGCTCATGAATCTACAGTCCACAAATGATTGGATTCAGCCAATAATGCAGAACTCGACACATAAGCAAAGTTCTCAAATGTGCAAGAGGTGTTTTTCTTCTTTGGCTCACGACAATCGCGAGCATAGTGACCATTTTTGTCACAATTGTAACACCTCTCCCTTGACATTTTTTTCACTTAAGGACGTTTTCCTCTCTTGTGTTGGTTAACTCTTGATTTCTTGCAATAAGGACTTGATCCTTTGCATTCCTACATATTGAACGAATCAATACGCTTGCGCTTAGAGCTCAAAGCCCTTTCTGAGCTAGAACCAGCATTGCAAATGTCCATTTTCGGCTCAAATGCCATTAGGCGGTCCCCTACTAGCTCAAGGTGGCGCACAGCATCTTTAAGATCTTCCATAATATGGTCAAGAGCTTTTAGTGCTTCTTATTTTTCCAGCACATATTGAATCTTCATATTCAATATTTCACAATTGTTGCAATTCATATCAGCAATAACGTTCTTAGTTGCTGAAATAATCGATCTGAACACATCAGACATATATGCACGAATAATTAATGCATATCATTTATGCATCCCTATTTGCACAGACCCATCATATTAATGAATAATTTCAAGTAAGGCTTCAGAATCAAAATGTTACTACGTTTCCAATCATCCTCCAAAAATCCTAACTTAAAACTATCATTAATATGATTGTCATATGCAAAATCAATTCTATGAAGTTACAAAAATTTCTATCAACTACCCACAGCAGTCAACTATAACAGAAAGCAAATACTAATCGACATACAATAGAACAATTATACTTCCACATAATACAACTAACATATTACACTAAGCAATATATACGGAGAGAAAGCATAGAAAGAGATATTCATCATAAAAACATCTCAAAATTAATATATCATTCAAAATATCTTAGAAAACTGAAAGCACAATTGTCAACCATGGAAAAACTTTTGGAGAGCTTTCATGTCACCACCAAGGCGCATTTACTCTGCGCCCTATGGCGCTTAAACTAAGGGTTGAAGTTTTGGCCAACTCAATCCTATAGTACTCTTTTACAAAAGCTTCCACTAGCATTCTATAACCCGGGATCACGTTGACCTCCCATAGCCGATCTAACACTGCTTGCCATTCAGGTGGAAGAGTGTTCATTAAAGCCGGCACCTTCTCAAAATCCGGCATAAGATAACCATTCCGGATGATTTCTGTATCATCGATTGACCTTGACCATATGTGATACTAAATCACCGTCATGCCACCGATAATCAGCTAATTCGACATCAGCCTTTTAAGTCTTGCATTTCCCTCGTCCGTTCTCGGGATTGCGGTATCCGTGCATAACGCATCATAGTTCCCCGCAACAAATGCGGAACTATAATTGGATCGCTTATAATCCATAATGTACATAGGGGAAAATACATAATTTTCCATGATTCATGCAACAAATGCAAAATAAAAAAAAATGGATTACATATAAACCACATAGGCATACATGAAAAATAAACAAAATTTTTTTTTCTCGGGTCAACGGTCAACGGTCAAAGTCAATGGTCAAAGTCAACGGTCGTCGGTCAACGGTCGGTCAATGGGTCGAGTCAACGGGCGCGCGGGTCGGACCGGTCAGACTGGACGGGCCGGTCGAACCGGTCGGACGAACTGACCGCACGTGTCGCGCGCGTGCGCTGGCTGATGTCACGCAGATGTCAGCCGGCACGTGTCGCACCCGTGCCAGGCGTTGCGGTTCGGGTCGGGTCGGGTCTCCGGTCGGGTCGCCGACCGGTGACCACCTAGCCAACCGGCGTCATTGCTGACGTCATCGATGACGTCACCCCAGCGGTTACTGACCGTTGGGTGACGTCAGCACGCGTCGGTTCGCCCGCCAGCGGCGTACACGCGCCGGTTCGCCGACCGGCGCGTGTGCTGCACGCGCTGGGCGACCCAGCGCTTCCGGGCGCGTCGCGCCCACGCGTAGCGCCTTCCGGCTGCGTGTGTAGGCGCGTGCGGCGTCGTCTGGTGGCGTTCGACCTATCCCCGGACTTGTCTCTACGTCGCCTTTCACCCAGTGCCTTCAGAATTTGTTTTCGACTTACGAAAACTCGGAAAAATGGCCGATTAGTGCTCGGGTGTTGGGATTTTTGCCGCGATCCGTACGGCCGAAGTGTTTTTGCGAAAAATCAATCAAAAACATCAAAATAGATCGGGAAAAACGTGAACTAGGGCTCTGATACCAATGTTGGGAATAACGGATCCCCGAAAACCAGATTCGACACTAAATCGAACCCCTAAATCAATACGGAAGCGAAGCCCAAGAAAACAACACGTATCACCGATCGTAAAGCACACCACGGATTTGAGCGTACCTTGTTAGCCACAGATTAGACACCGACGCCAATGGAGGAAGAGAATCCGGTCCTGTTCGATCCGATGAAGCTACGAAGGGAAGAAAAAAAAAATGAGCCATATGCTTACTGTTTTTCCTTTTTCTTTTTGGAGAGAGAGAGAGAGCGCGGGAGAAGACATACGTTGATTCTGATTTCCAACCGGTGCAATCTCTCTCTCTCTCTCCTCCCTTATATACCCCCTTCTTTCCACGGGCCCTATTCCCGTGGGCCGGGCTTTCTGGGCCAGCTTGGGCGGACGGGCCTTAAGCCCAATACTAATAAAGCCTTCACAAGGCAATTTGGTGATGTGTCTACTACACAGGGAGAGATCAAAAAGATGGTTTTATTATAATCATCAAAGAAAATATTAAAATCTTTTGATACACATTCACTCATAAGTGTTCCCAATTTTAGATTAAACCCGAATCCACAAGGATCAATCATAAGAAATGAGTTTTATGACCTTGTCATTCTTGGATGACGGTTCTTAATGCTTTTTGTTGGGAAAACATCCCTATGGTATTTTGATGATTCCAGAACAAACCTTGATGTGGTGATGATTCCAAAACAATTCTTAATGATCTTCGTGACAAGTGCAGATGTTCTTCGTAATGATGTGGTGATAATTTTAGGAAAAATGTGATAATATTGATGGTCTTTGTGAGTTCACTGAAGATGGATTGGATCATGAGGATGAGGATCTTGACAGGCAGAGAGCAAGAGAAGTATAATAAGGTGCTTAGGAGGATTTGAAGGTACCATGGTTGGTCTGTCGTTAATGTAAACTTTTTGGAAGGTGACATATTCATAAGGATCATTGGATGATTGATAGCAAGTCGTTTCGCACAATTACATCGATCGATGACCGTTGGATGGTAGGATATAGCCATTGACAGGCTAAGAATCCATAGCAGGAGAACTAGAAATGAGTTAGAGCAATGTTAATTGTCAATGACATTGAAGGGAAGCAAACGATGAAGAAATCATCACTGACTGATTCACTAGTTTATAAATAAATATGATAAGTGCACTGGAAGTACCAAATTTTGTCATGGAAGTGTAATTGAGTTTAAAATTTTCAAAAAGTGCAATTAATGAAAGGACTTGATTGAACTAATTTGATAAATTTTAGAATTTGATTACACTATATAAAAGTTGTAGAACTCAATAGTACTTTCATGACAAGTTTTATGACTTAGTTGCACATTATAAAAGTTTTATAAAACAGCTACATTTTTCATGATAAGTTTTAGAACTTTCAATGCACAATATCCTTGAATAAATTATCAAATTTTGTCGTGCATCCATGATTTAAAGAGCTTTACTTTCCAAGCTAATTTGATACTAAGCTTGAAACTCAAAATATTCATTTATTAAATTGTTATAGTAACGAGTAGAGAACTCACCTCCATATATTGAATCGAATCATAGAACCAATGCAAGGTCATAGCTCTAGACATAATGGTGTGCTTACGTTTATAAGTGGACTTGTTTCAAATAAAGGAGGAAGCAGGTCCATTGCTATTAACTCCTCAAATGTATTATTAAATTTTGCAAATTGTATTTTGTAGTTTGGGATTAGTTACAAATAGAGGTATGCAACTGGATCGGTTCTACCCTATAACTGGATCGGACCACTTGAAAAATAGATCTAGGAATCGGATATAGTTGGAACTGATCTAGGACTATATCCGGGAACAGGTTCCAAGTGAATATCCATCTAGGCACTAGACCAAACCGACCTATTTTGAAACCAATTTTATAAGCTAAATGCCAAAACCCTAATTTTTTACCTAAATGCTAACATTAGCACTCTATCTTTTATCCTCTTGGGAACTCCTCTCCAATCTTTCTTCTTCTACTATATTTTTATAGATGAATGGGGAATGTAGTTTTATAATTTAAATATATGTTGTGTGTTTGAATTTTTTTTCTTTTATAATTATATATGACTACGTGTTATTTTTGGTGGATAGGGATTTCCCTTCATTTTTTACTTTGAATCTTTTTATTACTCATAACCTCATATGATTTTGCTGTAAAAAATGAATCAGAAAAAGGAAAAAAATTGGTTCTTGGATAGACCCTAGAAATGGATCGGAAAAGCAAGTATGTTCTAGAACTGGTTTTAGGCAAATAGGGTAGGTTCCGAGGTCCAAAAATTGGAATCGATTATATCATGGTAGGTTCCATATTCCAACTCTAGAACCTATCCACTCGAGAATCGATCACCCCTAATTACAAGTAAGGCGTGAATGCTTTTCAATTACCTAAGAAAGATACGATGGGTCATTGATAGGGAAGGGTCACTGTAACTTCTTCTTCTTTTTTTGCCCCCTTTATTTATTTTGCTTTCAGCTTTATTCGCTCTTTACTTCAAATGGAGAAGTACAAAAGAGGAAAAAAAGGAAATTGACAGGGAGCGGTGAGCAAAATCACCATTCCTATTAGATCAAGCAAAGAATAATGCAGCTTTAGAGATAAGTATGCATCCATTCACTCATTTTACGGATGTTGCCTAATTTATAAATTTATATCCTATGTGCATTAGGAATTAGATAGCAATTTAAGAAAGTATAAACTTTATTTATAGCATCTTAAAGATTTAATAAATATTATTTCCTAATTTGTCAAAGCCATCATGTAAGTTTCTGCAATTTCTTATTTTAACTCATAAAGAAAAGCTCAAATAATACTGCATCCGTGTCTCATATAAATCACATTTAATAGTAGAATAAATTTATTAATTACATAAAATTCATGTTGCATGTTGCGCCCCATCTAGAGAGTTACATGTCTTAATCTCAATGTTTTAATAATCAAATTGTCAATATAGGATCAATTAGCAATGACATTTCATGCTTATTCATACTGCATATCATGAAAAGAAAAACAAAAAAGAATTAATTGACATTGCATTTAGAAATCATGTTTAGGTCATGCATACATTATTTGGTCTTGAGTTAACATTTTGCAAAACACTTGATATGGCGGATTTAATGAAGCTTTTCTATTGTTTAGAGCATTGGGGTTTTATATTTCCTTAGGTAATTTATTTATTGCTTTGATTATTGAGTGTCAATATGCATACCTACATAATCATCCATCACATGATAGTGGTTTAGAATTAAAATTAACCTAGACTGCTTGCAAAATATATTTTTTTTAAAAAGAAAAAAAAAACGTACTGAAATGGCATTAGATTTGTCTAGCGTAATCAAGTTTCTTTATCAATGAATCTCGATTCGCAAAGTAAAATATTCTCCCACAATTTAGACTTTTAATTGACCAATAATAAATTAGTGGTGACTTCAAAATGAATTGATTTGAATGTTTAATTAAATTAAAAATCCCAAGGTTGTGATTGATATGGATTTGAGAAAGTCTATGCTAAGTGTTTGCTTAGTGATCAAATAGCTATTCTTTGGTTTTTGTCTTTTTCTTCTTCTTTTTGGGGGGGGGGAGGGGTTCACAGGAAGGGAGAAGGAAAAGAAAAGAAAAAATATAAGTGGTGACTTTATCTCATAATTTTGAAGGATTGATCGATTAAATAAAAACTCATAAACGTTTTTCGAAGATAAAAGAAGAACTGCTTCCACTTTTGAAATTGTGCACTCTCCAAATTGGGTTCGCACTATATTTGTCTTCTTTCTTTTCTTTTTTTTGCGCAAGGGCGGGCAATAGGTTGAAATGGTCTGTCTGGTGATTAATTTAGTGTCTACTGAACACATGAATGTCTTGAGCAGACTTGGATTACTTCGCCTGTGCCAACGTCATCATAAGAAAAAAAAAGGACACTTTTAATGAGGCTGGAGCCTAACACATTGAAGACATGATCACACGGACATTAAATTATATGATGTCTTTGCCTATGGAATTTATGTTGTCTTTTGTTAGCTATCAGCAATAAACCTTTTATATCAAGATTGAAGGTACTATTAAGTTATTAACTAGTCAAGGATGGAGAGCACTTTTCGTCTCCAAGAATTCTCCAAGAATTCTCCTTTTTTCCCCGACAAAGAACGGGATAAAGGCGTGATAGTACAAACGTTTTCCATGTGATAGCAAAGTGAAAATACAAAAAGAAGTTAACTTATAGCAAGACAAACACCCAAAAAAGAAAAAGAAAAAAAAGAAAAACAAGAGAATAGAAGAAGGTCGTCTGGTAAATGACATAGAGCATTTCCATTTGTAGGTATATGTTACTCTATATACAGTATATGAAAAAATATTTATTTAAAAATATCATCACATAAACTACTTTTATTTGCTATAAATGCTTATAATATGTTTTCACAAGAATTGGCAACTCAAATTCATGTGGTTTGATTGGATTTATAATCATGTTAAGTCGTGCAATTGAAAAACACCTATATTTTTATTGACCATGCTATAAAACTTGCATTTAATAAATTCATGTCAAATCGTGTTGCTTTTGAGTTCGCCTTATAATCGTGCATAAACATATTAATTTGTGTCAGAAATTACCAGCCCTGTAGCATCAATGATAAAAAAAAAAAGGTTTAAGGTAACATATGTCTCAAGTTTAGTTTTAATCCTTGTTTTTTGAATCACATAGTAGTGACAAGGTTGAGATAATTTTAAACCTAGAGTAGTCATCACAATTTGGATATTACTTTTTCATGCTCAATAATCTTTGTCGGCATTAGAACTTTGCTTTTTTTCTTTTTCTTTAATCGACTGCCAGCAATTTGCTTTTTGGTCTTCCAAGTAGTCATCGCAACTTTTAGAAAACAAAGAGAGACATTATTCTTCTTTTTGCAAATCGTTTATATGCATGCTTATTTAGCTAGTGACATATTATTAAGTTACTGATGGATTTTTTTTTTTTTTAAAGTATCAATACTTGCACATGAGACGAAGTGTTGAAATATTATTTGATATCGCTTAACAATGGAAACTATATGTTCTCTATATTCATGCAGTCCCCTCTATTTATCAACTTAAACTTTTAGAATAATTGAGAGTACTCCTATAAAATCTTACATGGTATTGGAGCAGGAAATCCTAGTCTATGCGTGACAAGGAATGTTGGAATATTTAAATATGAAATCACACTATCCCTTTTGTATATGAGTGTTCAAACCCAAATGTCAACGATAGACTTATGCATGAGAGGGGTGTAGAAATAATATCCCATATTAGCTTAAACTTACGGATTGGACTTTCTAATATATACTTCCAAGATTCGTAATGGTACTAACTTTTATTCAAAATTACCAACCTTAATTTAAGTGACTTGCCCATTTTTCTCCCATTAAGTCACCAACTAATTCTAGCTTAATGTTTGAGTCACCTATTTACTTTTCTTCGATCGCTTTGAAATTACCAATTGTTGCAATATTTACCAATATTTATATGCATAGCTTACCGACGGATAATGTTAATAAGTATTATATGAATTTACTAATGAGACCCAGACCTTTGGAGTGTCAAAACTTGGCACGGGGGGATACTTAAGCGCCAAAGTTAAGAAAGTGACACTTAAGTGTTAAAGTCGGAGCCAAATGGATTAATTAAGTGACAAAGGCGAAATTTTTTTGCCAAAATGCTGACGTGGTGATTTTCTAGCGAGGTAAGTATAAAATAACATTGTTTTACACACGGACGTGGCTAAACAAGTGCAAAAACAACGTCGTTTTGCTATTGATGTGGGTAAATAATTGATGTAAATATTAATTAAATTAAATTTAAAACTAAATTTCTTTAAAAAAGATGATGGAGATCGCGGGCGACGAGGGCTCCTCATCGTCATCGGCCTTTCCCGAGAACGGTGGGGAGGAGGCGGTGGTGAGGGCTTCACGTTGGCCGCCTGTAATCTCCATCTTTTAATTTTTAAAATAATTTAAATTTAGTTTTAAATTTATTTTAATCAATATTTATATTAAAATTCAAATAAGAGACAAAACAAATACTAATTTTTTTTTTTTTTAAAGGAGGAAGAGGTAAAAGGCGAGAGCTTAGCCCTTGTTGTCGCCTCCCTACTATTGCCAACCCGCCGTCACCGGGAAGGGCCGGCAACGGTGGGGGAAAGGTCGATTAAGGTTAGCGGGCCCTGGCCAAGGGCCAGTGACCTTTGTTGAATGGTAGTGAGGGCCTGTGAGCCCTCACCCTAGATCTTGGCGAAGGCTTGTAGGCCCTCAACATTGGTTGGGTTGAGCCCTATCGGCGATGGTGGGGGATGGTGGCGAAGGCCGAGCCACGGCGTCCTACAACCAATTTTTCTTTAAATTTTGTTTTAAATTAAATTAAAATAATATTTATATTAAATTTCAAATTTGTGCCAAAATGATGTCGTTTTAGCGTTTTTTTGTTGAGTCAACTTTTTGGCAAGCTACATAGGCAAGCAATATTAATAAAAAATTGCTATATAGAATTTCCGGCGGGGTTCGCTGGACTTGACACTCATATGTCCTATTTTTCAAAAAAAGTGACATTCAAGTGTTATTTTCCTAACTTTTGACATTTAATTATCTTCTTGTACTAAGTTTTGGCACTTGGGCTATTCTTTTGTCAATTGCTAACTATTATTAGAGTTCACTCGACGTTTATTGATCACCACATAATTACTAGTTGTTCCAATAGTTCACAACATGTATTTCCAAACTTATCATTGGGTTATATTTATCAATTCTTATACAAAATTACCAATATATTTCAAAATTACTAGTTCTCTTAACGACTTACTATCATTTATATATGGAGCTTAAATTATAAACTCTTATTGGAAACAAGCTATTTTAGCTTAAATATCTAACCCCTTGTCAAAATAAACTAGTAGCCATGTGAATAATTTTGCATTACGGTTTTGCAATACGTAGTTATTATTCACGAGAGCATTCTTGGAACTTTTGAGTTAAAAGGTTTTGAGATTAAAAATACATGAAGCCATCTGATATATGATTATGGAAAGCTCAATTGCCAACTTCATTAGAGAGGAGAAATGATGAAGATTCCGCCATTAATTCACAGTTATTAATAAATTGTCAAATTTGTCATGCACCCATGTTTTTTTTTGGTCTGGATGCACCCATGATTCAACGAGCTTTATTTTTGAGCTAATTCAATGTTAAATTCGAAACTCGAAATCTTCATTTGATAACTGTTTTAGAATTGAGTAGAGAGCTTGCCTGCATATATTGAATTGAAGCAAGAACCGATGCGAGGTCTTGAGCTTGAGGAGATAATTTTGTTCTTACGGTTTGATAGAATATTTAAATATTAAATCAAGTATTGATATAATAGTTTAAGTTTTTAGAACAGTTGGTAGTGGTTTTACCAAATTTCATATAGAATTAGAGTAAAGGGTTCTGAGTTTAAATATTTTCAGTTCTTATTTACCTACCCAATTAAATTTGCCCACGTTTAGTACAAGGCAAAAAGATCAGACGAAGCGTGAGGGGGTGATAGAATTTTTACAATAGTTGGCAGTGATCTCATCAAATCTCGCAGGTTTATAAGTGGACTTGTTCAAATAAAGGAGGAAGCAAGTCCAGTGCTATTAATACCTCAAATGTATGATTAAATTCTGCAAATTATCTACTTTAGTTTGGGATCAGCAATAACAAGTAAGGTGTGACTGATTTTCCATTACCTTGGCACAATTTATTTTGCTTCCAACTTTATTAGCTTTTTATTTACATGAAAAATAGAAAGAAAAAAAAAACACAAAATCACCATTCCTATGAGATCAAGTTAAGAATAATGCAGCTTTAAAAACAAGTATGCTTTGCATTTACTCATTTTACAAGCATTGCATATATTCCAAAAACTCATAAGACATGCACCATATCATAAACAATGTAACATCGCATAGCCAGCATATGTCAACCTCATCTTATGCTCATGTCAAGAAGACTTCACGGTCACACTTTGCCAGGCAATGAGGTACAAAAATCATATTTCGCTCTAATTAAGTCTCGGAAAATGCTTTAGTTACAATTAAGCCCCAAAGTAGAATCAGTCCATACACATATACATCACGTCATGTCTAAACATGTAGGTTGACTATGAGCATCAAATTGAAACCACAATATAATATGCCGCCTTACATATCACCAATATAAATAACATTCCATCAAAAACATTTCTAGATAAAATTCATCTAAGGCACCATAGTATTAAATGTTTGATCCGGATTTTAGAAAAAAATGTATACCATACAGTACTTTACAGCTTGACTTCAATATATGGGCCATGACATAGTAGAGTTTTTCCTTCTCGGTAAATCGCGTCATGCAATTCTTGCAAAACACAACAAGAAGCGAAAGATCATAAAGTGAGAAAGCAAGAGAGAAGTGTAAAATAACAAGTCTGACAATTTCCTGAGAAACTGAGCTGTCAAAGAAATGTTGGGCCCCACTCACCCCCGACCTACCATTGGGCCCACTTGTACACTCGTTGACTCGGCTAAGTAAATATTCCTTGATCGTGGCACCATATAATATATGATTTTGCAACTTCACCACTTTCACCCAGCAAAGCCCCTCTTCGGCTCCTACATTTCCCTATTAACACGATGGCCAGGGGTCTGCTCGAGAAAAAAGAAAAGGAGGCTGGGGAGTCTCAGCTTCATCAAGCAATAGCAAATGATGATGTTGATGAGCTACATAGCTTAATTGTGGAGGGGCGAATGCTCTTAGATTGCGTGCCTGAGGACCCCTTCCCAAATACGCCTCTACATCTTGCTGCGGCTGCTGGAAAAACCCAAGTGGCCATGGAGGTGGCCATCTTGATGCCTCCATTTGCTCGGAAGCTGAATCCGGAGGGTTATAGTCCCATGCACTTGGCTTTGCAACATGAACAATACCAAACTGTGAGGGCACTGATGAACCTTGAACCTGAGTTGATCCGAGTCTACGGACGAGGCGGGTTTACCCCTTTGCACTATGTTGCTGAAAAAGAGGGAGACAATGAGCTGGAGCTTCTAGCTGAATTCCTTTGTGCTTGCAAATCATCCATTGAAGACTTAACGAGCCAATGTGAGACTGCGGTTCACATTGCCATTAAGAACCACAATCTCAAAGCATTCAAGGTTTTGTTTGGATGGCTTAAACGAGTCTATATGACAGAAGTTTTGGATTGGAAAGACCAAGATGGTAACACTGTCATGCACATTGCTGTATCTGGAGAGCCGCAAAAAGAGGTATAGTTCATCAATTTCTTGGTTGGTCGTGCTTTTATTCTTTGATCCTTGAATTCAACAATCTCTAGTCTCGGAACAAATGTTATGATAATAAAATACGAGGAGTTGAAAATACATGGTGTCAGAAACATTCAAAGAGGGGAGATTTGAATGGGGTCACCTCGTTTGTTTGTTTGTTTTTATGGAGAGAAGCAAAGGGATTAGGAGGGATGGACATCACGAGAGCATATGCTCCACTCTCATATTGAATCCAGTTTTTGCATGTGGATCCATTCTTGTTTACTTGGTGATTACTCTAATCATTTTATATCTCTTCAAATTACTCAATAAAATGTATGATAAATTCTTTTATGCCATTCAGATGGGTTGGAAAAATTAGATCAAGAAGTAGTTCTTTTAAAAAAAAAAAATAGAAAAAGGCAAATACTCATATTAAGATAAAGATAATATTAATAGGTAGGTTACGTTTTATTATTTTGTTTAATTTAATAGTCACATATGGGCCTCTATGAAAACCCATTTAGCGTTGGACAGAAAATTTAACATTGAATGATATTGAACTTGTAAAATAATCAGTATTTGACTTAAAAGACTCAATATAGTCAAAATACTCACTTAAACTAGTGATCCGTGTAGTGAATAGTAATCAGGATCTTCATAATTATATTGTTAAAACCTATCAATAGTAATCACATTTCCATGTTTGCCAAGAATTAAGGGTATTCAGTGATGTATTTTTAGCTATTATCAAACAATTTTTTACTTCTATTTTCAATGCCTAAGATTACCCATGCTAGCGCTTGTTTTTCGGATTTATCAAAACAATCCCATAGTTTCATTTCAAAAGCTGCTACTGGTAAAACTCTTTTAAGCTCGTGATGGTTCTAATTTGTAATCATTTTGATTGGCCTGACTCTGTTTTGGTTGGAGGATATATAGAAATTGGAAGGGAAGAAAAGGAGTGATGTAGAGATCACCTTGTTTAGAGTTTAGACAGTGGCGAGAAAATGTATGATTAAAATCGTTTCCCTTGGACCCCCATAAAACTCAGTTTTTAGTGAGCTCTAGATCTCTCTAAGTTGGATGGTTTTGTATGAATACTTCTCTTCCAACTCTTTCCATCATAATACACTCCTACCTTACTCAAAAGTATTTAATTCATCCTTTCCTAGTATTTTGTTTTTCCTTATTGATTAGCAAGGCCTCTTTCCTCCTTTCAAAATCAGTCCATTGAACATATTTTATGAGATAGAAGCTAGTGAAATGGAAGCTAACAAGGACAATGCAACACAATTATAAATAATCAATTTGTGGATGGAGAAATTACTCCCCGTTAGTTAAATCTTATACATAAAGGATATAAACACAAGTCTATGGTAATCGTTCTTGTCATAGCAAAAGGACTCATGTACAACATGAAACCTTTCAGTTGACTTGGTCAAGTCCTAAACTTTCATGAAACATCATAGTCAATCGCATTAGTACTTTTATGAATTCGCCCATGTTAAAATTCACACAGGCAAATCCTAGTTATCACGTAATAATTTCAAGCAATATGACTAAATTGCACTTTTTGAAACTTTGGAGCTTCATTACATGCGTTGAAATGATTGCATTTGATAAATAAGGTTTCGTAAACTTGTTCCCATGGGACATCAGTCGTTGCATCACTAGTATCACTCAAACTTGCATGTCATGAGCTCATTTTATGCACAATAGCAAAGCTAGTGACTAAGCAGTTATTGAAATTGAAGGGATACATACTTCATTTTGTTCCCTTTGCATTTCTTCCAGATCATACTGGCGGTGCGTGCATATACTGATTTAGATGTGAAGAACATCCAAGGTAAGACTGCTTGGAAAATCTTGCAAGATTATGGGAAGAGGTCAGGCATTGAAGGATCTGTGGTAAGATCTACTTGCCAACTCTCTCTATCAAACAATGTTTTACTTCTATTTTCAACGCCTAAGATTACCTAGGCTTGTTTTTTCAGTTTTACTAAAACAAGCCCCTACATTTCAAAAGCTGCTAGTGGTAAAACTATTTTAAGCTCGTGATGCTTCTAATTTGAGTTCATTTTGATTGGCCAAATACTATTTTGGTCGGAGGATATATGAAAATTGAAAGGGAAAGAAAGGAGTCATATTAAGATCACCTTGCTTACAGTTTAGACAATAGCGAGAAAATGTAAAATTAAAATCGTTTCCCTTCAGACCCCTACAAGACTTAGTTTCTAGCGAGCTCTAGATCTCTCTAAGTTGGGTGGTTTTGGATTAATACTTCTCTTCCAACTCCTTCCATCGTGATACACTCCTACCTCACACAATAGTAACTTAATTCATCCTTTTCCAATATTCTGTTTTTCCTATTGATAAGCAAAATCTTTTTCCTCCTTTCAAAATCAGTCCATCGAACATATTGTACAAGATAGAAGCCAGTGAAATGGAAGCTAACAAGGACAATACAACACAACCATGTGGACAAAAAAATTACTCTTCAATTAGTTGAATTTTATGCATAAAGGACATAAATACACATGTCTAAGGTGGTCTTTCTCTTCATTGCAAATGGACTTTTGTGCAAAATGAAATTGATTCTTAATTCTTTCAGTTGACTTGATCAAGTTCTAAATTTTTGTGGAAAACCTTGGTCAATCAGATTAGCACGTTTGTGGATTCACCTATGTTACAACTCACAAGGCAATTCCTAACTATCATGTAAATAATTTCAGGTAAGATGAATGGCACTTTTTGAAAACATCTGGGATTTCATTAAATGGGTTAAAATGATTGCATTTAAAAAATAAAGTTTAGTAAACTTTTTTTTTGGAATTAGTTGGGTATCATAACTTTCGTATGGCATTCATTTGAGTGATATAAATTTTTTTTTTTGATCACTTGAATCCCATATAAATTTTCAATCGATCACTTGAGTATCATATATATATTTTTAAAAAGGCCCACTATTAGTGCCTTACCTCGTCGGATTTCTGACACTTCCGTGAACATTTTTTTTTTTTTTAAGTCATGGCATTCAAGTAATCGATTAAAAGTAATGGCACTTAATGAATATTTTTTAGAAGTTATGACACACAAGTGAACGAAGAAAAATTTGTCCCTTAAGTGAGTGCTATAAGAAAGTTATCTCGTTCAAAATAGTAAAGCTAGTGACAAAGCAGTAGTTATAATTCAAGGGATATACACTTCATTTTGTGCCCCTTGCATTCTTCCAGATCAGAAAGTGGAGGGTAGAGAATATCAAAATAAAAGTGAAGAAGACGGCTATGAAAATCTTCGGAAATCTTGTGAAGTTGTTATGCTGTGTTGGACGCAAAGGAAGACCTCCTACTCCCGACCCCTCTCTATCAGAGTTATTAAGCAAGGAATTAACTATCTTTGAGTGGTTCACATCTTTGCCCATCATCAGAGAAGAATCCGCTCGCAATATAGTCCTTGGAGTGGCCACTTTAATTGCAACTGCCACTTACCAAGCCGCACTCAGTCCTCCAGGAGGATACTGGGGGGATAACTCTCCAAATCATCCAGCCAAGTCCACTGTCTTTACTGCCAATTCCAGCGCCATTGCTGTTGAAAAACTACATGAAGCCGGAAACACTATCCTGACTGGCTCGAAACTATACCGGTTCACGGTCCTCAACAGTACGGTTTTCATGGTCTCCCTCGTCACAATCTGGATCACCGCTATTCCCCTATTGCCTCGCACTTGGATGGTTTACTTTTTAACTGCACTCATTGCTAGTGCCTACTTTGATACCCTTATGATCGAATTCCCGAAACCCGATAAGGTCGCAGGAGTAGGCATAGCGGCAATTTACCTGAGCTGTCTGCTTCTCGTGTTTGCGTTCCCATATTTCTTTTGGTTGAAGCACTCCACATACCAAAGCCAACTCAAAAAGTTTGCCACAGGGAGACGCGTCGGCAACTTCCTCAAATTGAAGGATCAGAAATAGTTGGCGAGTATTATTTACTTTAAAGTGCTCTTCTCACGTGTGGAATAAAATCTATGTTTCTAGTCTTGAGGTTGGCAAGAACTGGACTCTTTCTTATTTGTTGCATGTAATGGACTCATCTATTAATAAATTGATCCCAATAGGCCTTTATTCTTTGCTTGAAGCCGAGACTTTGAATAGCTTTATTTTCCTTATTCAACTTCGATGCAGTGGAAACAAAAAGCACTGAGTTGCAACTCGCAAACATGAATGCCCGAAGTGTACATGCACAAAATGCATTTAGGTTTTTTTATTTATAGAAAGAGGCAAACTGCATGATTCTGTAAAACATAACAAGTTAATACAGTTGCAACCCCCCTAAGGGTTATTACTAGATAAAGTAACTGAGAAAAAAGAACCGAGAATATAACAAAAGCCGAGCTAAACCTTAAAAACCAACTTGATCCTAATGATAGAAATAATAAACTCATACATTATATAGTAAGTGAATATCCTTAGCCAACTTACGTAAAGAAGGAAATATCAGATTTCACTATACTAAATTCATCAAGTAAAAGACGTAAATCCAAACTTAAGGCATCCAGCATCATTATCCCTTTATTAGAAATAAAAGCTCAATCTTAAGTTTTTGAAATGTCGGATTATTTAATAAAGTATGTGTTAAAATCCTCTTGGATTTGTAACCATATCTACAGAATCAATCAAAATTTCATCCTTTAAGAAAAGATTGCAACCAAACTTGCATGATCGATCCATCAATTGATTTTTCCAATTGCCTGTCATAATGAAATCAAAGTTTGTTCTTCTGTCCATCTTTCCATTTTCTATTGCTACCAATTTCTCCGCTCAAATCTCATTTGTATTTAAATTTCAGATCAACATGGGAGGGGCTTTTCTCTAAAATCATCTCTCCATCGTCATGAAAGACATGTTCATCTTGAGATTCTCCCTCAAGCCCAAAATCCTCCAACTCCTCCAGTTCTTAAAGAGGGAATTCGAAAACTTGCACTTCTTGCTTGATCTTGAGGCTCAACATCCGTATCAACGGCAATTATAGGAGAAGCGTCAATTGCTTTTTGGTGGTTGTTATCGAGAATAACATGAAGCTGGGTTGTTCAGCTCGATCATCAATCCACGAAAAAACACCCGGCTTAACTCACTTCACGTTTTAGGCCACGTTCTAATCGACCTGCTATTTTCCTCTCAAGCTGCACTTGACCCCATAAAAAGCATCTACCTTCAATCTACAAGCTAAGATATTTGCTTGTCGATCTTTGGAAATATACATGCAGTGCAAAAGATGCTCCATCTGCATTCAAATCTTTCGGGGTTAAAAAATCCATTAAATAAGGAACCTTTGGTCTGTCATAATAATCGCAAGCCATCACATCCACACCTTCTATGTCGACCAGCTTACTGTTTATGCCCCTCGAACCCCTAGAGATCCTTTTTCCCACGACACAACTTCTTTGTCCCCACCTAAGTATCTCTCCAGCCCTAGGACTCAAAGTCAGTTCGTAACGGCGTCCAAAGTCACCCGCATCAAACCGAATGGCTGCTCCAGGATCTGTTGAGATGCCTGCTCCAAGTTTTGTTAAGATGCTTGCCATCATAGCTCAGGCCCCGATCTTTGTCAATGAGGCAGTTTTCACAGTTGTCCTTGCTACCAAACATCTCGTTCCCACGATCTTCCCAATTCTAATATCAACCAATGCCATGAAGATGAAAAGCACGAGTCGTAATATACGTGCATGGATGCTCAGAGCATAGATGCACGAAGGGCTTAGAGAGAAATCTCTGAATGCCTACACAATGGCCATGAAGGCAGTTTCGTTGTTGGTTGGAGGCAATGGGTTTGAGAATCATATTCCACCTCCACCTTTAAGATGTGATTTATTATGACTAATGCAGAAGCGTAAAAAATAAAAAATGAATTGAATAAGAAATAAATTGCAAAGATAAAATCTGAATGGTTTGACGTTGTGCCTAATATATGGAGAGAGATTGATAAGATGGTTCCATTATAATCGGTAAAGAGGAGATCAGAATCATAAGTGTTATCCAATCCTAGAATAAACCAAAACCCATAAGAATCAATCACAAGAAATGAGTTTTATTACACGGTTACTCTCTTAGATGATGGTTCTCTATACTGTGTGTCTCTCTCAAATTTTCACAGATGTTAAGCACACTCACTATGCACCCAACAAGAGTATTTATATGCAAAAAAAATTATGAGCCTGTGGTGTCAACATGACTTCATCTTCTATAAAAAAAGCAGTCGTGTAGGAAATTATTTTTCCTTTTTATTTCCTTGCGCTTCAATTATGGATCGAATTTCAAAATAATCAGGATTAACTTTGAGCCATAATCAACAAATCTTCACCTTGGCAAGACATCTAACTTCATCTTCATCAATTGTGGTTTCTCCAAAACAACTTTGGGCTTATCACTACTGCAGATGCTGAACATGGGAACTCAGTAAATGGGATATGCAGCTCTAACAGCCATGATGCCAACAAATTCCTAACTAGTACAGCATAATTAACATGGATTTTTTCTTTGAACTCAGCATACAAAAGTATATGCTAATGTGATCAGTGGCATCAAATTTGCAAAGTTATGTCTCATATAAATCCCCAAATCATGACCAGAAAAGTCAGGCTTGTTTTCAGCAACTTTTGGGCACATCAATTCGGAGCATTATGTCCAAATTTAATATGAATTGACCATGGCATGTTCCTATGCCACCAGATAACCCCAGTGAACTATCAACTTTGGCCACCGCCATTAATTCTCACTTCCACTGCCATTAATCACTAAACCTTTAACAAATACAAACCAAGCAGTACCAATATGCGTGGGAAGAGAACGTTAAAACTGGAATGTGGCTAATGAAATTTACCAGAAAATCATCATGTGTATCAGTTATTCAAAACCACATTTCTTGTTGGGAACCACCGCTAATCACCATTGAGTCACGTAGAATGCATACAATAGCAGAAAGGGGTGGTCGGTAAAGTACTTGAAGATGATAAAATCAGATCATCATTAAGTGAAGGAAAATCTCAGTTGACAGGAAATGGACTAGCAAACACTACAAGTAGTTAGTAATATTGAATACAAATCATCGGAGACATGATGGATTGCTTTCCAAATGATCGGTAACACAAGCTAGCAATGGCGAATCTGACTTATGCATTTCGTCGAACAAATGGTGAGCAGCTTGGAAAACGATTCTCCATGCAATACTAATGCAACATTTCAAGCCAGATGCTTCTAGAAAAGTTTTAATTCATATCGGTGAAGAATAGTTTCAATTCACAATTAAAGCAAATAACCACATGGACTTCAAGCTCAACTTTCACTTGCGAAATAAGCAATGCAGAGTGTTTCGGACCTTACGCTCATACATCTTACTACAAAAACCAATACACAAACGTTATACAGGTAAATTCACTCAAGACCTTTCTCGACTTGCTTCCACAACCAGCGAACACAAGCTTCAATCCCGTGAACATGCTTCAATGACTTACTCAGTTACACAAACATTAAGCATGACGGGAATTTTAAACGCCCGTACCGAACAACAACCAATCCAGATGCTAAGCATGATAACGCTCCTCAGATTTGCCACACGAGTTTCACTCAGGCATTTCAACGAACACATGGCGGGCACCGTAGTTAGTGATTTTAAAACCAATACGACCACAATATCATCAAAGGAGGTGGCTCAAATCAATAAAAAAGACCTTGAGCAACGATCAAATCGGAGGGAGAAGTCGCCGGAGACGATGACGATGGAACGGAAGACAACCCAGAGTCTTTACTCTTTAGTGAGACAGAAGCCACACGCTCGTTTGGAAGTTTTTCCAGAATAAAGGAAGGCCGGGCCCTCTTTCAAAAATGGGCAGATGACAGAATTGGGCTGCGCCAGACGGATCGCGTTATAGTGGGTCTGCATCGACCTTCTTATTAAGAAATTTAAATGAGTCTTTCTTCATTTTTTTCTTCTCCTTTTTTTAATCTAATCCTCCTTTCTTTACCTTTTTCTTTTAGTTAGTTTTTTCAGAATGAAAATTTGAATTGTCGACAAACCTTCAGTTGTTAGCACACTTGGATCTATATTGGAATAATAAGTTTCGTCGGTCATAAAAAACCTGCTCACCCTATTATTCTTCATTAAGCTCAAAATCTTCTGGTTCTCACAATGGATATTCCAATGACAAAACGAAGAAATTCAAATATTATATACAAAGTGAATGTCCCAAACTAAATTAAAGAGGGAAATATCAAATTTCACAATGCTAGATTCATCAAATAGAAAATGTAAATTCAAAGTTGAGTTGCCCCACATCGTTCTCTACTTAAAAAAAAAAAAATAATGCTCAATTTAGCGGTAACCGATTTGGGACCTTTTTGTGTAATCTTGACTATGCATCTTCTCCAACGCACATCTAGTTTCTATCTATAGTTCTTCTATTAATAAATAAAAAGACATCTCACTTTAAATGGCTTTAAGAGCTCTGGCCAATATAGTGTGCTTAAAGCATGTAGGCCACTTATTGGATTGTTTAGTCCGGCAAATGCTAGGAACTACAGCATATAATTTCACCATCATCTAACTCTCCGATTATGAAGCTCTAATTACGGTAGAAAAACTTATTGTTAATGTTGTATTCCCACTTTCTTTAATCTACCCTAGATTTTCCTTTTTTTCTTGGTGTAATGCTCAATTGGTATTAGGCTAGCTTTTGCACACCAACGCACAATAAACACACAAGAGGGAGAAGGAGGCGTTGAATTAGGTTGAGCTTTTCTAATGTGTGATCGAATGTGCATCCACTACTTGTTTTGATTACACAATAGATGAAAATCCGACTCTAATTCACCCCCTCTTCTCTCGTGTCTAATTTTTAGTGGTGGTTATATTCTTGGGGAAATTACCAAAATTGTCCTAAACCTATTACAATTGTATCAATTCATTCCTAAACTTTTTTTTTTCAATTAAGTCATAAGTCTTTTTTGGTTCAACTGAATCCCAAATCTTTTGCATTTGTATCTTCAATAAATCCAACCAACTTGGGCTGGAAATCGCTAACATGTACGACAACTATCTTACGTGTTGTGGTTGAAACTGAAGTGGACATTTAATGTTATTTTATTATTTTATTGATTTTTTCATTTCTTTTTCATTTTCTTTGCCTTTCCTCTTTTTTTTTTTCCCTCTCCTTCTTCCCTTCCTTCTTCCTCCAACCAGTCTTTTAGGTCAACCTCGCCATGGTTGGGCGAGCCCTTGCCAGATTTGGCAAGGCCAACCTTGTCAACACTCACCTCTTGCTAGTTGTCAAGGTTTGATGACTAACTGGAGGAAGAAGGAAGGGCAGAAGGGAAAAAAAAAAGGAAGAGAAAGGAAATAAAAGAATAACAAAATTCTGAAAAAAAATTTAAAAATTATTAACGTTAGCGCTGGCCAATGCCACGTAGGACAACCAACGTCCACATTAGTGATTTCCAGATAAAATTCATTGGATAGACTAAATTGGTACAAATATAAAATGTTTATGACTTAATTGATTAAAAAAAATCTAAATTAAATTGGCATAATTGTGATAGGTTTATGACTTTTTTGGTAATTCTCCCATTTAAGTTTTCACCATAATATGGTGCTCGTGCTAGGTTATACCAAGTAGACGTCACAAAATTAAATGATCATTTGGCATGTCCATGTACCCCGTGAAGTACCTCATGATACAAATCTGTGGTCCCCAATTGTCATTAGAGTCGATCTTTGTAGCCTCTAGGTGCATTATACTAGTCCTAAGTTTAGGTGCACAATCGACTTGAGTTTGAAATCAAATTTGATTGGCAACGACTCTAAACATTAGTTAATGTAGCTAGGTGACTCCCATGCAAGTCCACGAACATCTATTATTCTTTCCTCCACCTAATATATGTCACTTCCCCCTCGACGATCCTTTTAATGACTTTTTTTCATGTGGTATTCATAAGTAGCTCGAGTTACACATTTTATATCGACGGAGATATATCCAAATATAATCTATGAAACTTCGGATTGGGAGAAAAATTTTGTCCCATCAAGCTCAAGGAAGAATTTTTCAGTGGGATCGTCTGTTCAAGATTTATCCACGCGAGTATGATTTAAGAAAAAGCAGCATAAAGAAAAAAGACAAACAATCTAAATCTGCCTCGGAGTTGTAGATATCTAACGATGATCTAAGGAATCTCTCTCGGAAATGACTTGGGCATGGACCGTGATACTTGTGGACAAGGATATAGAAAATGCTTTCTGGGTTTGGGAAAGCTGAATACGGAAAAGTAGTCCGGTGGAATCAGCAGACAAACCCCTTTATCACTCTCTCTTTTTAAATATTTGTAAAGTTTATTAATTACCCCCAAAAAATAAAGAGGGAAAAAATGAAATTAAATAAACTATGAACATTCAATTTATCATATAATTAACTATTATCCTAAATCAACTTTCGTGCGCCAAACTAAATCGGAAAAATTATTCAAAAAGTCCTAAACCTATTACACTTTTGCCAATTTAGTCATAAGCCTTTTAACTTTACCAATTGAGTCTTAAACCTTTTCACTTCTTATTGATTTAGTCAATCCAGCCAATTTGGCCGGAAAATGCTGACATAGAAGCCAGAAAATGCTGACGTGAACACCGGCGGTGCCACGTTGGACCGTCTTGATGTGGACAATTTTTAATAATATTTTAAGATTTTTTTGATTTGGTTTTTTTTGTTTTTTCTTTTTTTTCTCTCTTTTTGGCTTTTTTCTTGGCCTTTTCCGGTGGCCGGCCATCGGCCATAGCTAGTCGGCTGGCTTTGCCTACTACGGTGAGGCCTGGCCGGGCGAGGAGGAGCCCCGGCGAGGGGAGCTCTCGCCCGGGCACGGCCCGGCCGGGGGTCGCTTGGGCGAGGTCGACCCTCCCCCCGAGCCAAGGCGGCCTCTCCGGCGTCGACCGGGCGACGGCGACGCCGGGTGAGGCCGCCACGGCCTCGGCGAGGGCCGCCTTGCCCTCGCCCGGGCGAGCGTTAGCCTCGCCTAGACCAAATCTAGCGAGGCCGGCCCTCGCCCGGTCGGGTGGGCTGTGACCGTCGCTCGCTTGGGCAAGGGCGAGCCCCCCGCGCGAGGGCTCCCCTCCCCAAATCGGCGAGGCTAGCCCTCGCCGAGGCCGGCGGCCTTGCTCGGCGTTGCCGTCGCCCGGCCCGACGCCTAGTGAGGCCGCCCTGGCTTGGGGGAGGGTTAGCCTCGCCCAGGCGACCCTGGTCAGGCCGTGCCTAGGCGAGGGCTCCCCTTGCCGAGGCTCCTCCTCGCTCGGCCGGGCCTCGCCTATGGTGGGTCAGGCCAGCCGGCTGGCTGTGGTCGATGGCTAGTGGCTGGCCACTAGAAAAGGCCAAGAAAAATATTAAAATATTATTAAAAATTGTCCATGTCGTGGGCCGGTAGTCCTACGTGGCACCGCCGGCATCCACGTCAGTATTTTCTGGCCAAAATTGGCCGGATGGACTGAATCGGCAAGAAGTGAAATGGTTTAAGACTCAATTGGCAAAGTTAAAAGGTTTATGACTGAATTGATAAAAGTGCAATAGGTTTAGGACTTTTTGGACAATTTTTCCAACTAAATCTATTTCTATCATCTCGATTTAAGTGATTTTCATGTGGTGCTCATATAGATAAATACGAGTTGGCTTTACCGCTATCATAGATTAACTTTCTTATGCCAAACTAAATCTATTTCTATTGTCTTGATTTAAGGATTTTCATGTGGTACCCCTAGAAACAAAACTAAGTTGGCTTTGCCTAATGTCTTTATGTTGTCTTTTTGCTAGTTATCATAATAAAGCCTAGAGATAGTCTTGACGGGACCCCCAGTATTATTTCCTTAGCCCCTGAGTTTTGCCAGTGATCAAGATTGAAGATGCTATTTATTAGTCAAGGATGTAAAGTAGATTGCTTTTTGCATCTCCAAGGATTCTCCTTTTCTTTTCTCTGTTCTTTCCCAGACAAAGAACGGAATAAAGACATGGTGTATATATATATAATATAGCAAAGTGAAAATACAAAAAGGAGCTGACATGTAGCAAGACAAACACCACAAAAAGAAGAGAATAGAAGAAGGAGCCTGTCGGGTAAACGACACGGAGCATTTGCACCTGCAGATACATATACTGTATATACCCCTCGCCATATTATAAAGTCTAGGGTTGTTCGTGGGGTAAATGGTCCATGGAGGAACAAGCGCTCTTGGCCTTGCCTTGATATGGAGAACTCATTTTCAGTCTCCTGTCATCCCTTAGGCTTTATAATTCTCGGGCCTTTAGAGCATTAGGAAAAAAGGAAAGAAGAGAAAGGAAGCCTTTCGCATGTGGTTCCACATGCACTCCCTTTTTCAGTTCAAAGGTCAATTGATAATTGATGGTCTGATTTTTTATTTTTTTACATGAAGGCCAGTCGAATATCTCGAATACAATATGCTAGAAAACAAAATATATCCACACACAGCTCCATGCATAGAGCTGCGAGCTCCGCATGCTATCTCTATTTCACTTCGTATTTAAAAGTAGGGGTATGCATGGTCCGGGCGGGTGGTTCCCGACCTAGAACTGGGAATCGCCCACTAAGGACCGGTTCCGAAAAATTGGAATTGGGATCCACCCGTTTGTTGCATGGATCTACCTAGGAACCGGACCGCCGGTTCGGTCCGGTTCCTGAGTGGATCCATGGAACCGATTTTGGCGCGAAACAATTTTGGTTTCACATAAAAACCAAATTTAAGTACGTGGAGATGCGGACGGCGGAATAAGTAAACGCAGCAAATTTACAAATACGGTCCGGGCGGTTCCTAGGTATTTTGCACACTCCTAGAAGGGAGTGAGATGAGATATAGGATTTCTTTTAGTAATTTTGTTATTATTATTAAAAAAGTTCCGGTCCAGTCCGAGTGGGTGGGCGGGTGGATCCGCCCATGGAACCGGGAATCGGACTGATACCCACCGGTTCCCATAAATTGGAACCGGGAACCGGACCGGTTCCCTCAAGAATCGCCGGTTCCGGGCGGTTCCGATCCCTGTTCCGGGCGGTCTTGGCGGTTCCCAGGTATTTTGCACACCCCTATTTAAAAGGCTTTTCAGATCTTGGCTTTATTGCTATGTGGTCTCTCTCGTAGCATATAACTTTCTTAGGTCAACAATGACTATGAGTCACTTTTTTGCTGCAAGTACCGTATGATGTTCTTGGATATCTTTTTTTTTTTTTTTTTTTGTAATTTTTAGAATTAATATATTTGGTGCAGTTAAAATACACGGGTGCTACATCATTTAGACGACAAGACATATAACTTTCTTAGGTCAACAATGACCATGAGTCACTTTTTTGCTGCAAGTACCGTATGATGTTCTTGGATATCTTTTTTTTTTTTTTTTTTTTTGTAATTTTTAGAATTAATATATTTGGTGCAGTTAAAATACACGGGTGCTACATCATTTTGACGACAAGACATATAACTTTCTTAGGTCAACAATGACTATGAGTCACTTTTTTGCTGCAAGTACCGTATGATGTTCTTGGGTATCTTTTTTTTTTTTTTTTTTTTTTTTTTGTATTTTTAGAATTAATATGTTTGGTGCAGTTAAAATACACGGGTGCTACATCATTTAGACGACAAGATTTATCAGTGCTATATCCATTCTGATTAATAGATTTTAAGCTACTTCTCAGTGAGACTTGCCCAGCTTTGAAGAGTCATTTTTTTCTTCAAAATGAGAGCATGCGTGCGAGAGTCCTGGTTAAAGAAAAAAAGGCCTAATATATATGCAAAATCTAAATCATCGGATCAATTTGTGGTAATTTTTCAATAATGGGTAGCCACGCGCATGCAACAAATTAGTCCCACATGTAGACCAGCGAACACATCAAAATTTATTAGTTGATGTGTGAGATGAATCTTCATATTTAGCTTATCCTCTTGGTTCATCAAAATTTGTACATAAGAAATAATTTTCGCTATGGAAAAAACCAAGATTCCAATAGCAGTGAATAAGATTAACATAATAGGAGTAAGTGGATCAAGATCAAAGTCTCATTTCCTTTGGTTATACTTGATGATATGTACATGTAAGTCATGTTTAAAAAGTGCCACAATAAAAAAAGAAAAAGGGTGTGATACGAAGTACTTAATATATTTTAGTTAGTCTATTACTCCTTAGTTTAAATTTCTTAGTGAACGTGGGTTCAATTAGATTTGTTAATGAGTTTGAACTAAGATCCTGTCTTAGCAATTTTCTCAAGTGAAAGTATCGGGTTTCTGCCGTGCTTCTCAATAATTCTTCCACCCATGTTTCGATCAAACTATGATTCCTGCTTTGTGTATGTCCGCTCTGCTTTTGGTTTTTGTTGGGACTTATGAATACTTAAGAGTAATTTTTTCACTTTCTGCTCCATATTTAAAATATTATGCAAATATTGGGAAAATATGGAAATTATTACGTGTCTACATTTATAAATCATGAAGTTTTCGGCATTCAAGATCAGAAAAAAGTCAAGTTGCATCCATTGCTAAATTTGGAATAAAGCAAAAAGTCAAAACTAAAATCCCTCCATTGAAACTCTATATCTATTTATGCTTCCATTTGTGCAAAATCTTCAACTTGCACCAAGCGACAGGGTTCAAACCAATGGCGCCCCTCTCGAACTGTAGTTGTTTGTGCAATTGTTAAATCAAAGCCCAAAGAAAAATAAAATCAAGAAGTTACAACCCTCAAACACTGTATCTAGCACTACAAAAAAAAATAAAAAATGATATGGCACGAGTCTCAAAATTGTCCAATTTCGTGGAAAATAATAATTTACATTTGACTTTGACCTATTTATTCTAAATTGACATATACAAGACAGATCAAACTAAAGATTATTAAGATATTTAGACATGTATTTGTGTATTAGAAGATAAGATTTTGCACGAGATTGAACCTAGTAGGCTTGTGATAAGCGTCGTTGATTGCATGAGACGCCCATTTTGCCACCAATGGGCTTGCTCGGAAGTCGTCATGCGATGCGGTGGATCTAATACTAATCCATAAAAGACGGCAGGTGAATCTACGAGAGCAATGACTTGTTCAATTGGGCATGGATGGAATGAGCTCTCTCATGGGCCGAGCACAATCTTTTGCCATGAACATTGACTCCATGGCCCAAAAATTGATACTGGGCCTGTTTATGCGTTGCCCGACAGAGTCAGTCCAAGAATGGTCGGCCACGTTGCCTAAAAAGTAAAGACAAGCCTTAGCTAGAGAACCCACAAGGATCCAATGAAGAACTTGACCAAACGGATTCAACCAGGTTTTTTATGATGATAACATAAGCAATTCACATTGATTGCATATGAACATCGAATTTTGCTAGTTCAAGTTTCTTTTTTCTTCGGCCCACTGGCCAAATGGTTTCAGTTTCTTGTTGTTACTTTGGGTTGCACATGAACCGCTGCAACGGCCATAAACATCCGTAAATTAGTACTGAAATTATTCAAAGTATCCTAATTAAACATCAACTTTTACTCCGCTAGTGTTTCTTGACGTATCAAATTAGATGTCTTTAAAGTGATTCCTGCAAATTATTTTTAGTCATTGAAAATACTCATATTACATGAGTTGATGAATCATACGTGACTAAGGTCAATACATGCTAGAAAAGTGTTTACAATGATAGAATCAACATCGGAAATCCAGTGTAAAAAGAAAACAATGGGCTGAAATAATAAATAGAATTATGAAGAAACATAAGGTCGCATGTAAAAATAGATACTATATAAATTCAACATCATCAATTTTGCTTTTAACATCTAGTCTTTAAAAGCGACCTTTCAAAGTGACTTACCACCAAACAAAAGGTTGGATGTAAGAAGATAGAACTCAAAAATACCAAATAAACCTTAGTCCATTGCTATATATCATTACCTATCACGAAAGTATGATATGATAGAATCATGTATGAATAATAAATGGTCAAAATCGTTGGGAGTCTAGAAATCCAAGGCAATTTGGACAAAACTGCAAAAAAATGATGTGAGTAAGAAATAGATTACATAAAATAAAAAAAAAAAAATTGATTATAGTGGATTTACGTGGTTTGGTGATGTGTCTACTACACAAGGAGAGATCAAAAAGATGGTTTTATTATAATCGGCAAGGAAGATATTAAAATCATTTGATACACATTCACTCATAAGTGTTCCCAATTTTAGATTAAACCCGAACCCACAAGAATCAATCATAAGAAATGAGTTTTATGACCTTGTCATTCTTGGATGATGGTTCTTAATGCTCTTTGTTGGGAAAACATCCCCATGGTATTTGGATGATTCCAACAAACCTTGATGTGGTGATGATTCCAAAACAATTCTTAATGATCTTTGTG
This sequence comes from Eucalyptus decipiens, assembly GCA_014182575.1. NCBI lineage: Eukaryota > Viridiplantae > Streptophyta > Magnoliopsida > Myrtales > Myrtaceae > Eucalyptus > Eucalyptus decipiens. The sequence goes on along the minus strand of CM024612.1, from coordinate 15,611,249 downwards.
ACAAGTGCAGATGTTCTTTGTAATGATGTGGTGATAATTTTAGGAAAACTGCGATAATATTGATGGTCTTTATGAGTTCACTGAAGATGGATTGGATCATGAGGATGAGAATCTTGATAGACAGAGAGCAAGAGAAGTATAACAAGGTGCTTAGGAGGATTTGAAGGTACCATGGTCGGTCTGTCATCAATGTAAACTTTTTGGAAGGTGACATACTCATAAGGATTATTGGATGATTGATAGCTAGTCGTTTTGCACAATTGCATCGGTCGATGATCATTGGATGGTAGGATATAGCCGTTGACAGGCTAAGAATCCATAGCAAGAGAACTAGAAATGAGTTAGAGCAATGTTAACTGTCAATGACATTGAAGGGAAGCGAGTGATGAAGAAATCATCACTGACTGACTCACTAGTTTATAAATAAATGTGATAAGTGCACTAGAAGTACTAAATTTTGTCAGGGAAGTGTAATTGAGTTTAAAATTTTTTAAAAAGTGCAATTAATGATAGAACTTGATTGAACTAATTTGATAAATTTTAGAATTTAATAGCACTATTTAAAAGTTGTAGAACTCAATAGTACTTTCATGACAAGTTTTACGACTTAGTTGCACATTTTATAAAACAACTACATTTTTGGTGATAAATTTTAGAACTTTCAATGCACATATCCTTAAATAAACTGTCAAATTTTGTCATGCATCCATGATTTAAAGAGCTTCACTTTCCAAGCTAATTTGATACTAAGCTTGAAACTCAAAATATTCATTTATTAAGCGTTATAGTAACGAGTAGAGAACTCACCTCCATGTATTGAATCGAATCATAGAACCAATGCAAGGTCGTAGCTCTAGACATAATGGTGTTCTTAGGTTTATAAGTGGACTTGTTTCAAATAAAGGAGGAAGCAAGTCCATTGCTATTAACTCCTCAAATGTATTATTAAATTTTGCAAATTGTATTTTGTAGTTTGCGATCAGTTACAAATAGAGGTATGCAACCAGATTGGTTCTACCCTATAATCGGATCGGACCACTTGAAAAATAGATCTGGGAATTGGATATAGTTGGAACTGATCCAGGACTATATCTGGGAACAGGGTTCCAAGTGAATATCCATCTAGGCACTTTGGACCAAACTGCCCTATTTTGAAATCAATTTTATAAGCTAAATGCCTAAACCCTAATTTTTTACCTAAATGCTAACATCAACACTCTATCTTTTATCCTCTTGGGAATTCCTCGCCAATCTTTCCTCTTCTACTATATATATATATATATTTTTTTTTTTATAGATGAATGGGGAATGTAGTTTTATAATTTAAGTTTTTATATTGTGTGTTTGAATTTTTTATGTTTTATAATTATATATGACTACATGTTATTTTTGGCGGATAGAGATTTCCATTCATTTTTTATTTTGAATCTTTTTATTACTCATAACCTCATATGATTTTGCTGTAAAAAATGAATCAGAAAAAGGAAAAACATTGGTTCTCGGATAGACCGTAGAAATGGATCGGAAAAGCAAGTATGTTCTAGAACCGGTTTTAGGCAAATAGGGTAGGTTCCGAGGTCCAAAAATTGGAATCGATTATATCATGGTAGGTTCCATATTCCAACTCTAGAACCTATCCACTCAAGAATCGATCACCCCTAATTACAAGTAAGGCGTGAATGCTCTTCAATTAACTAAGAAAGATACGATGGGTCATTGGTAGGGAAGGGGCACGGTAACTTCTTCTTCTTCTTCTTCTTCTTTTTACCCCCTTTATTTATTTTGCTTTCAGCTTTATTCGCTCTTTACTCTAAATGGAGAAATAAAAAAGAGGGAAAAAGGAAATTGACAGGGAGCGGTGAGCAAAATCACCATTCCTATTAGATCAAGCAAAGAATAATGCAGCTTTAGAGATAAGTATTCATCCATTCACTCATTTTACGGATGTTGCCTAATTTATAAATTTATATCCTACGTGCATTAGGAATTAGATAGCAATTTAAGAAAGCATAAACTTTATTTATAGCATCTTAAAGATTTAATAAATATTATCTCCTAATTTGTCAAAGCCATCATGTAAGTTTCTGCAATTTCTTATTTTAACTCATAAAGAAAAGCTTAAATAATACTTTTGCATCCATGTCTCATATAGACCAAATTTAATAGTAGAATAAATTTATTAATTACATAAAATTCATGTTGCATGTTGCGCCCCATCTAGAGAGTTACATGTCTTAATGTCAATGTTTTAATAATCAAATTGTCAAGATAGGATCAATTAGTAATGACATTTCATGCTTATTCAGACTGCATATCATGAAAAGAAAAAAAAAAGAATTAATTGACATTGCATTTAGAAATCGTGTTTAGATCATGCATACATTATTTGGTCGAGTTAACATTTTGCAAAACACTTGATATGGCGGATTTAATGAAGCTTTTCTATTGTTTACAGCATCGGGGTTCTATATTTCCTTAGGCAATTTATTTATCGCTTTGATTATTGAGTGTTAGTATGCATATCTACATAATCATCCATCACATGATAGTGGTTTAGAATTAAAATTAAATCAGACTACTTGCAAAATATTTTTTTAAAAATAAAAAATAAAACGTATTGAAAGGGCATTAGATTTGTCTAGCATAATCAAGTTTCTGTATCAATGAATCTCTGATTTGCAAAGTAAAATATTCTCCCACAATTTAGACTTTTAATCGACCAATAATAAATTAGTGGTGACTTCAAAATGAATTGATTTGAATGTTTAATTAAATTAAAAATCCCAATAGCTATTCTTTGGTTTTTTTGTCTTTTTTTTTTTTTTTTTTTTTTTTGGGGGGTGTTTCACGGGAAGGGAGAAGGAAAAGAAAAAGAGAGAGGAAGGATAGGATCAATAGGAATACAATAGAAAAGGGGCAATAAATTTGAACAGCAATAGCATTGTAGTAAAGTATTAACCTATCTAGAAGATAAATATAAGTCATGACTTTATCTCATAATTTTGAAGGATTGATCGATTAAATAAAAATTCATAAACATTTTTCGAACATAAAAGAAGAATTGCTTCCTCCTTTATATCACCAGTAATCAAGATTGAAGATACTATTAAGTTATTAACTAGTCAAGGATGCAAAGCACTTTTCGTCTCCAAGAATTCTCCAAGAATTCTCCTTTTTTCCCGGACAAAGAACGGGATAAAGACATGATAATACAAACAATTTCCATGTGATAGCAAAGTGAAAATACAAAAAGAAGTTGACATATAGCAAGACAAACACCCAAAAAAGAAAAAAAGAAAAGAAGAAAAACAATAGAATAGAAGAAGGTCGTCAGGTAAATGACATAGAGCATTTCCATTTGTAGGTATATGTTACTCTATATGCAGTATATGGAAAAATATTTATTTAAAAATATCATCACATAAACTACTTTTTATTTGCTATAAATGCTTATAATATGTTTTCACAAGAATTGGCAACTCAAATTCATGTGGTTTGATTGGATTTATAATCATGTTAAGTCGTGCAACTGAAAAAGACAAAAAAAGTTGTGCAATTGAAAAACACCTATATTTTTATTGACCATGCTATAAAACTCGCATATAATAAATTCATGTCAATTTGTGTTGCTTTCGAGTTCGCCTTATAATCATGCATAAACAATTAATTTGTGTCAGAAATTACCAGCCCTGTAGTATCAATGATAAAAAAATAGGTTTAAGGTAACATATGTCTCAAGTTTAGTTTTAATCCTAGTTTTTTGAATCACATAGTAGTGACAAGGTTGAGATAATTTTAAACCTAGAGTAGTCATCACAATTTGGATATTACTTTTTCATGCTCAATAATCTTTGTCGGCATTAGAACTTTGCTTTTTTTTTTTCTTTAATCGACGGCCAGCAATTTGCTTTTTGGTCTTCCAAGTAGTCATCGCAATTTCGACTTTTAGAAAACAAAGAGAGACATTATTCTTCTTTTCACAAATCGTTTATATGCATGCTTATTTAGCTAGTAATATATTATTAAGTTACTGACGGATTTTTTTTTTTTTTTAAAGTATCAATATTTGCACATGAGACGGAGTGTTGAAATATTATTTGAAATTGCTTAACAATGAAAACTATATGTTTTATATATTTATCAACTTAAACTTTAAGAATAATTGAGAGTACTCCCACAAAATCTTACATGGTATCGGAGTAGGAAATCCTAGTCTATGTGTGACAAGGAATGTTGGAATATTTATATATGAAACCACACTATTCCTTTTGTATATGTGCGTTCAAACCCAAATGTCAACGCTAGGCTTATGCATGAGAGGGGTGTAGAAATACCCTATATAGCACGGACACTCTCCGGAAGCCTTCGTGTTGTGTCCGACACTCCGACATGTGTCCGACACACTCTGACATGTCCTGACACACTTCAACACGTGGTCAACGAGTGTCGAAAAATCCGACACGTGGTCAATTCTCTCTGACATGCTCCGACACGCGAGTCCAGAATTCCGACACGCACGGGGTCAATTTTAAAAATTTTTAATACTTGATGGGTCAAAATATAAATATACACAAAATAAGTAATAAAAGAAGTAATAAAATTGCTATAAATATACACGCACGGGGTCAATATTTGTTTTTTTTCAGTTTTTTTTTTTAGAATTGTTTTATTTTTTTTTAAAAGTCTTTTACTATGAAAAAAGTAATAAAAAATGCTATATATGATAAATAAATAAATTTAAAAATATCATTTCAGCATTTTTCTTTAAACAATGTTTTTTTCCTCTAAGTTTTGTGTATTATTGTAACAAATTAAAATAATGAATGATATTATTTAATATTTTTCGTGTAAATTAATTCTAGGCTATTATTATTATTATTATTATTATTATTATTATTATTATTATTATTATTATTATTATTATTATTATTATTATTATTATTTATGTATTTATATATAAAAATATATTTAATATATAATGTGTCGGAACGTGTCGAAATTCTCTATTTTTAAGAAATAACGTGTCGGCGTGTCGTGTTGTGTCGTGTCGTGTCGCGTGTCGCGTGTCCGTGTCGATGCTACATAGGAAATGCCATCCCATATCAGCTTAAATTTATGGATTGGACTTTCTAATATATACTTCCAAGATTTGTAATGGTACTAACTTTTATTCAAAATTACCAACGTTAATTAAGTGACTTGCTCATTTTTCTACCGTTAAGTCACCAACTAATTCTAGCTTAATGTTTGAGTCACCTATTTACTTTTCTTCGATCATTTCAAAATTACCAATTGTTGCAATATTTACCAATATTTATATGCGTAGCTTACCGACAGATAATGTTACTAAGTATTATATGGAATTACTAACGAGACCCGGACCATTGAAGTGTCAAAACTTGGTACGAGGGGACACTTAAGAGTCAAAGTTAAGAAAGTGACACTTAAGTGCTAAAATCGGAGCCAAATGGATTAGTTATGTGCTAAAGGCGATAAAATTTTACCAAAATGCTGATGTGGCGATTTTCTAGCGAGGCAAGTATAAAATAACATCGTTTTACACACTGACGTGGCTAAACAAGTGCAAAAAGAGCGTCGTTTTGTTGTTGACGTAGGTAAATAATTGATATAAATATTAATTAAATTAAATTTAAAACTAATTAAAAAAAAAAAGATGATGGAGATTGCGGGCGACGAGGGCTCCTCATCATCACCGGCCCTTCCCGGGAATGGTGGGGAGGAGGCGGTGGTGAGGGCTCCACGCTGGCTACTGGAATCTCCATCTTTTATTTTTTTAAAATAATTTAAATTTAGTTTAATTAATATTTATATTAAAATTCAAATAAGAGGCAAAACAATAGTGATTTTTTTTTTTTTTAAAAGGAGGAAGAGGTAGAAGGTGAGAGCTTAGCCCTTGTTGTCACCTCCCCACTGTTGCCAGCTCGTCGTCGCTAGGAAGGGCCAGCAACGGTGGGGGAAAGATCGGTCGAGGTCAGCGGGCCCTAGCCAAGGGCCAGTGACCTTTGTCAAATGGTAGTGAGGGCCTGTGAGCCCTCACCTCAGATCTAGGCGAAGGCTTGTAGGCCCTCAACATTGGTTGGTTGGGTCGCCAAGCCTTATTGGCGACGGTGGGGAGGCGGCGAAGGTTGAGCCCTGATGTCCTACAACCATTTTTTTCTTTAAAATTTGTTTTAAATTTAATTTAATTAATATTTATATTAAAATTCAAATCTGCACTAAAACGACATCATCTTAGTGTTTTTTTTTTTTTAGTCAACTCTCCGGCGAGCTACATAGGCAAGCAATATTAATAAAAAAAATTGTTACGTAGGATTTCCTAACTTTTGACATTTAATTATCTTCTCGTACTAAGTTTTGGCACTTGGGCTATTCTTTTGTCAATTGCTAACTATTATTAAAGTTCACTCGACGTTTATTGATAACCACATAATTACTAGTTGTTCCAATAGTTCACAAGATGTATTTCCAAACTTATCATTGGGTTATATTTACCAATTCTTATACAAAATTACCAATATATTTCAAAATTACTAGTTCTCTTAACGACTTACTAACATTTATATATGGAGCTTAAATTATAAACTCTGATTGGAAACTAGCTATTTTAGCTTAAATATCTAACCCCTTGTCAAAATAAACTAGTAGCCATTTGAACTAATTTTGCATTACGGTTTTGCAATACGTAGTTATTATTCACACGAGCATTCTTGGAACTTTTGAGTTAAAAGGTTTTGAGATTAAAAATAAGTGAAGCCATCTGATATATGATTATGGAAAGCTCAATTGCCAACTTCATTAGAGTGGAGTAATGATGAAGATTCCGCCATTAATTCACAGTTATTAACAAATTGTCAAATTTGTCATGCACCCATATGATTTTTTTGGTCTGGATGCACCCATGATTTAACGAGCTTTATTTTTGAGCTAATTCGATGTTAAATTCGAAACTCAAAATCTTCATTCGATAACTGTTTTAGAAATGAGTAGAGAGCTTGCCTGCATATATTGAATTGAAGCAAGAACCGATGCGAGGACTTGAGCTTGAGGAGATAATTTTGTTTTTACGATTTGATATAATATTTAAATATTAAACTTTGTATTGATACAATAGTTTAAGTTTTTAGAATAGTTGGTAGTGATTTTACCAAATTTCATATAGAATTAGAGTAAAGGGTTCTAAGTTTAAATATTTTCAGTCCTTATTCACCTACCCAATTAAGTTTGCCCACGTTTAGTACAAGGCAAAAAGATCAGACGAAGCGTGAGGGGTTGATAGAATTTTTACAATAGTTGGCAGTGATCTCATCAAATCTCGAAGGCTTATAAATAGACTTGTTCAAATAAAGGAGGAAGCAAGTCCAGTGCTATTAATACCTCAAATGTATGATTAAATTCTGCAAATTATCTACTTTAGTTTGGGATCAGCAATAACAAGTAAGGTGTGACTGATTTTCCATTACCTTGGAAAGATTTGAGGGGTTGATGGGAAGGAAGTGGCACAATTTATTTTGCTTCCAACTTTATTAGCTTTATATTTACATGAAAAAAAGTATAAAAAAAAAAGAACACAAAATCACCATTCCTATGAGATTAAGTTAAGAATAATGCAGCATTAGAAATGAGTATGCTTTACGTTTACTCATTTTACAAGCATTGCATATATTCCAAAAAATCATAACACATGCACCATATCATAAACAATGTAATATCGCATAGCTAGCATATGTCAACCTCATCTTATGCTCATGTCAAGAAGACTTCATGGTCACACTTTGCCAGGTGATGAGGTACAAAAATCATAGTTCGCTCTAATTAAGTCTCGAAAAACGCTTTAGCTACAATTAAGCCCCAAAGTAGAATCGGTCCATACACATATACATAACGTCATGTCTAAATATGTAGGTTGACTATGAGCATCAAACCGAAACCACAATATAACATGCTGCTTTACATATCACCAATATAAATAACATTCCATCAAAAACATTTCTAGATAAAATTCATCCGAGGCACCATAGTATTAAATGTTTGATCCGGATTTTAGAAAAAAAATGTATACCATACAGTACTATACAGCTTGACTTCAATATACGGGCAATGACATAGTAGAGTTTTTCCTTCTCGGTAAATCGCGTCATGCAATTCTTGCAAAACACAACAAGAAGCGAAAGACCATAAAGTGAGAAAGCAAGAGAGAAGCGTAAAATTACAAGTTTGACTATTTCCTAAGAATCTAAGCTATCAAAGAAATGTTGGGCCCCACTCACCCCCAACCTACCATTGGGCCCACCTATACACTTGTTGAGTAAGCTAAGTCAATATTCCTTGACCGTGGCACTATATAATATATGATTTTGTAAGTTCACCACTTCCATCGATCACATCACCAGCAAACCCCCCTCTTCTGCTACTACATTTCCCTATTTACACGATGGCCATGGGTCTGCTCGAGAAAGACGAAAAAGAGGCTCGGGAGTCTCAGCTTCATCAAGCAATAGCAAATGATGATGTTGATGAGCTACATAACTTAATTGTGGAGGAGCGAAAGCTCTTAGATCGCGTGTCTGAGGACCCATTCCCAAATACTCCTCTACATCTTGCTGCGGCTGCTGGAAAAACCCAAGTGGCCATGGAGGTGGCCATCTTGATGCCTTCATTGGCTCAGAAGCTAAATCCGGAGGGTTATAGCTCCATGCACTTGGCTTTGCAACATGAACAATACCAAACTGTGAGGGCATTGATGAACTTTAACCCTGAGTTGATCCGAGTCTACGGACGAGGTGGGATTACCCCTTTGCATTATGTTGCTGAAAAAGAGGGAGACAAAGAGCTGGAGCTTCTAGCTGAATTCCTTTGTGCTTGCGAATCATCTATTGAAGACTTGACGAGCCGATGCGAGACTGCAGTTCACATTGCCATTAAGAACCACAATCTCAAAGCATTCAAGGTTTTGTTTGGATGGCTTAAACGAGTCCATATGAAAAAAGTTTTGAATTGGAAAGACCAAGATGGTAACACCGTCATGCACATTGCTATATCTGGAGAGCCGCAAAAAGAGGTATAGTTCATCGATTTCTTGGTTGTTTGTGCTTTTATTATTTGATCCTTGAATTCGACAATCTCTAGTCCCGGAACAAATGTTATGATAATAAAATACAAGGAGTTGAAAATACATGATGTCAGAAACATTCAAAGAGGGGAGATCTGAATGGGGTCACCTCATTTGTTTGTTTGTTTTTTTATGGAGAGAAACAAAGGGATTAGGAGGGATGGACATCATGAGAGCGTAGGCTCCACTCTCATATTGAATCCAGTTTTTGCATGTGGATCCATTCTTGTTTACTTGGTGATTACTCTAATCATTTTATATCTCTTCAAATTACTCCATAAAATGTATGATAAAAATTTTTATGCCATTCAGATGGGTTGGAAAAATTAGATAAAGAAGTAGTTTTTAAAAAAAAAAAATTAAAATTAAAAAGGCAGATACTCATATTAAGTTAATGATAATATTAGTAGGTAGGTTACGTTTTATTATTTTGTTTAATTTAATAGTCACATATGGGCCTCTATGAAAACCCAATTAGCGTTGGACAGAAAATTTAACACTGAATAATAGTAAACTTGTAAGATAATCAGTATTTGACTTAAAAGACTCAATATAGTCAAAATACTCACTTAAACTAGTGATCGGTGTAGTGAATAGTAATTAGAATCTTCACAATTATATTGTTAAAACCTATCAATAGTAATCACATTTCCATGTTTGGCAAGAATTAAGGATATTCAGTGATGTATTTTTAGCTATTATCAAACATTTTTTTACTTCTATTTTCAACGCCTAAGATTACCCATGCTAGCGCTTGTTTTTCAGATTTATCAAAACAATCCCATAGTTTCATTTCAAAAGCTGCTACTAGTAAAACTCTTTAAGCTCGTGATGCTTCTAATTTGTAATCATTTTGATTGGCCTGACTCTGTTTTGGTTGGAGGATATAGAGAAATTGGAAGGGAAGAAAATGAGTGATATAGAGATCACCTTGTTTGCAGTTTAGACGGTGGCGAGAAAATGTACGATTAAAATCCTTTCTCTTGGACCCCCATAAAACTCAGTTTTTAGTGAGCTCTAGATCTCTCTAAGTTGGATGATTTTGTATGAATACTTCTCTTCCAACTCTTTCCATCATAATACACTCCTACCTTAGGCAAAAGTATTTTAATTCATCCTTTCCTAGTATTTTGTTTTTCCTTATTGATTAGCAAGGCCTCTTTCCTCCTTACAAAATCAGTCCGTTGAACATATTTTATGAGATAGAAGCTAGTGAAATGGAAGCTAACGAGGACTATGCAACACAATCATAAATAATCAATTTGTGGATGGGAAAATTACTCCATGTTAGTTAAGTCTTATGCATAAAGGATATAAACACACGTCTATGGTAATCGTTCTCTTCATAGCAAAAGGACTCATGTACAACATGAAACCGTTAAGTTGACTTGGTCAAGTCCTAAATTTTCATGAAACATCATAGTCAATCGCGTTAGCACTTTTATGAATTCGCCCATGTTAAAATTCACACGGGCAAATCCTAGTTATCACGTAATAATTTTGAGCAAGATGACTAAATTGCACTTTTTGAAACATTTGGGGCTTCATTACATGGGTTGAAATGATTGCATTTGATAAATAAGGTTTCATAAACTCATTCCCATGGGACATCAGTCGTTGCATCACTAGTATCACTCAAACTTGCATGTCATGAGCTCACTTTATGCACAATAGCAAAGCTAGTGACTAAGCAGTTATTGAAATTGAAGGGATACATACTTCATTTTGTTCCCTTTGCATTTCTTCCAGATCATACTGGCGTTGCTTGCATATACCGATTTAGATGTGAAGAACTTCCAGGGTAAGACTGCTCTGGAAATCTTGCAAGATTATGAGAAGAGGTCCGGCATTGAAGGATCTGTGGTAAGATCTCCTACTTGCCACCTCTCTCTATCAAACAATGTTTTACTTCTATTTTCATCGCCTAAGATTACCTAGGCTTGTTTTTTCTGTTTTATTAAAACAAGCCCCTACATTTCAAAAGCTGCTAGTGGTAAAACTATTTTAAGCTCGTGATGCTTCTAATTTGTGTTCATTTTGATTGGCCTAATACTGTTTTGGTCGGAGGATATAGGAAAATTGAAAGGGAAAGAAATGAGTCATATTAAGATCACCTAGCTTACAGTTTAGACAGTGGCGAGAAAATGTAAAATTAAAATCATTTCCCTTTAGACCACTACAAGACTCAGTTTCTAGCGAGCTTTAGATCTCTCTAAGTTGGGTGGTTTTGGATGAATACTTCTCTTCCAACTCTTTCCATCGTGATACACTCCTACCTCACACAATAGTAACTTAATTCATCCGTTTCCAATATTCTGTTTTCCCTATTGATAAGTAAAATCTTTTTCCTCCTTTCGAAATCAGTCCATCGAACATATTGTACAAGATAGAAGCTAGTGAAATGGAAGCTAACATGGACAATACAACACAACCGTGTGGACGAAAAAATTACTCTTCAATTAGTTGAATCTTATGCATAAAGGACATAAACATTCATGTCTAAGGTAGTCTTTCTCTTCATTGCAAATGGATTTTTGTGCAAAATGAAATTGATTCTTAATTCTTTCAATTGACTTGATCAAGTTCTAAATTTTGTGGAATATCTTGGTCAATCGGATTAGCATGTTTGTGGATTCACCTATGTTACAACTCACAGGGCAGTTCCTAACTATCACGTAAATAATTTTGGGTAAGATGACTAAATGGCACTTTTTGAAAACATCTGGGATTTCATTACTTGGGTTAAAATGATTGCATTTAATAAATAAGGTTTAGTAAACTTTTTTTTTAGGATTACTTGAGTATCATAACTTTCGTATGGCATTTATTTGAGTGATATGACTTCTTCTTTTTTTCGATCACTTAAATCCTATATAAATTTTCAATTGATAACTTAAGTATCATAATTTTTTTTAAAAAGGCCCACTATGAGTGCCTTACCTCATCGGATTTTTGACACTACCGTGAACATTTTTTTTTTAAGTCATGGCATTCAAGTAATCAATTAAAAGTAATGGCACTTAAATGAATATATTTTTAGAAGTTATGACACACAAGTGAACGAAGAAAAATTTGTCTCTTAAGTGAGTACCATAAGAAAGTTATCTTGTTCAAAATAGTAAAGCTAGTGACAAAGCAGTAGTTATAATTCAAGGGATATACACTTCATTTTGTGCCCTTTGCATTTCTTCCAGATCAGAAAGTGGAGGGTTGAGTATATAAAAAAAAATGTGAATAAGGCGGCTATGGAAATCTTCCAGAATCTTGTGAAGTTGTTACGCTGTGGAGAACACGTGGGAGGACCTCCTACTCCCGGCCCCTCTCTATCAAAGTTATTAAGCAAGGAATTAACTATCTTTGAGAGGTTCAAATCTTTGCCCATCCTCCAAGATGAGTCCGCTCTCAATATAGTCCTTGCAGTGGCCACTTTAATGGCAACTGCCACTTACCAAGCCGCACTTAGTCCTCCAGGAGGGTACTGGGGGGATAGCTCTCCAAATTATCCAGCCAAGTCCACTGTCGTTCCTGCCAATTCCAGCGCCATTGCTGCTGAAAAACCACACGAAGCCGGAAACACTGTCCTGACTGGCTCGAAACTCTACCGGTTCATGGTCCTCAACAGTACGGTTTTCATGGCCTCCCTCATCGTGATCTGGATCACCGCTCTTCCCCTATTGCCTCTCACTCTGGTGGTTTACGTTTTAACGGCACTAGTTGGTATTGCCTACTTTTTTACCCTTATGATCGAATTCCCGGAACCCGATAAGTTCGCAGGAGCCCGCATAGGGGGTATTTACAAGAGCTTTCTGCTTCTCGTGTTGGTGGTCCCCTTGTTCCTTTCGTCGACCAACTACATATACCAAAGAAAACTCCAAAAGTTTGCCACAGGGAGACGCGTCGGCAACTTCCTCGAATTGAAGGATCGGAAATAGTTGGCGAGTATTATTTGCTCTGTAGTATTCTTCTCACGTGTGGAATAAAATCTATGTTTCTAGTCTTGAGGTTGGCAAGAACTAGACTCTTTCTTATTTGTTGCATGTAATGGACTCATCTATTAGTCCCTTGATCACAGGAGGCCTTTTCTCTTTGCTTGAAGTCGAGACTTCGAATAGCTTTATTTTCCTTATTCAACTTTGATGCAGTGGAAACAAAAAGCACTAAGTTGCAACTTGCAAACATGAATGCCCGAAGGGTACCTGCATAAAATGCGTAGACGGAAATCTCTTTGGCTTTTTTATTTCTAGAAAGAGGCAAATTGCATGATCCTATAAAACATAACAAGTTAATACAGTTGCAACCCCTTCTCTAAGAGTTGTTACTAGATAAAGTAACCGAGAAAAAAGAACCGAGAATATAACAAAAGCCTAGCTAAACCTTAAAAACCAACTCGATCCTATGGTATCTTCCGATATATATATCAACTCATCTAAAAATGCTAAAATGATAGAAATAATAAACTCATATTATATACTAAGTGAATATCCTTAGCCAAATTATGTAAAGAACGAAATATCAGATTTCACTATCCTAAATTCATCAAGTAAAAGACGTAAATCCAAACTTAAGGCGTCCAGCATCATTCTCCCTTTATTAGAAATAAAAGCTCAATCTTAAGCTTTTGAAATGTTGGATTATCAATAAAGCATGTGTTAAAATCCTCTTGGATTTGTAACCATATCTACAGAATCAATCAAAATTTCATCATTTAAGAAAAGATCGCAACCGAACTTGCATGATCGATCCATCAATTGATTTTTCCAATTGCCTGTCATAATGAAATCAAATTTTGTTCTTCTGTCCATCTTTCTATTTTCTATCGCTACCAATTTCTCCGCCCAAATCTCACTTGTATCTAAATTACAGATCAACATGGGAGGGGCTTTTCTCTTAAATTTTCTCTCCATCATCATGGAAGACATACTCCCCTGAGATTCTTCCTCAAGCTCAAAATCCCCCAAATCCTCCAGTTCTTAAAGATGGAATTCAAAAACTTCCACTTCTAGTTCTTGAGGCTCAACGACAGCCTTATCTACGACAATTATAGAAGCGTCAAATGTTTTCTGGCTGTCGTTATTGAGGATGACATGAATTTGGCTTGCTCAGCTCGATCATCAATCCATGAAAATCGCCGCCTTAACAGATTTCACATTGTCATGTTCTAATCGGGGCTTCACCTGCTTTTATCCCCTTAACCTGCATATGGTCCCACAAAAATAAAAAGCATCTTCCTTCAATCTACAAGCTAAGAGGTTTGCTTGTCGATTCGTGGAAATATACGTGCAGTGAAAAAGATGATCTACATCTGCAAGAAAACCTTTCAGGGTTAAAAAAATCCATTAAATAAGGAACCCTGCAGGGAATTCATGGAACTCTATGAGAAGATGGTAATGGTCACAATTCTTGGCGGTGATCTCCATGACAGGCTCTACCATGTCGACCTTCCGTCTGTCATAATAATTTCACCCATCACATTCACGCCTTTTGTAGCGACCAGCATACTGTTTATGCCCGTCGAACTCTTCGAAATCCTTTCCGCTCGAATATGAAGCCTTTGGATAAACAGGACATCCCATTACCTTGGACCGCTGAAATTGGTTCATCGAATGGTTGGCCCTCGGCTCAATTTTCTCACGGCACTCTTTCGTTGTCCCCACCTAGAATTCTCTCGGCTCAATTTTCACGTCCTAATCGGCGAGTTACCTGCCCTTTTCTGCTCAACCAGCACTTGATCCCAGGATAGAAAAGCATCTCCCCTAAATCTATAAGCTAGGAGATTTGCTTGTTGATATTTGATACATACATGCAATGGAAAAAGTGATGTCCACCCTATAATGAAATCTTTCAGGTTCAAATGTCCATTCAAACGGGGAATCTTGCAGCAAATTCATGGAACTCTCTAAAACAAGCGACTCTGTTTACATTTATACCGATTTATGAGCATGTGAAACATAGTAAATCTTGGCACGGCCGCACGGAAAAGCCCATAAAATCAGAGGCAAGTTATTGAAAGTTCATACATTTGCACCAGCCATTCTCAGTAAACAAGCACATTATACCAGGGCTGCTGCATTTTCCAGAACGCCAGCAGAAAGCAACCCTGTCAGACAGAGCTAGTCGATTCTATCGCTTTGACTGCAGACATAAGTCATTTTTTAATCATCAATCTTTGCTTTGCTTTGGTGGCATAGCACGACACTGCAAAGTGTAAGACACATGGTTTCGACAGTTACTGCTCCGCGAAGGAGGCTCCACCTGGAAAGATGCTTAGTTTACATCTTCGTTCTGGATAACATAATCATATGATTTCACAGTCGCATCACCTTCTGTAGCTGAAAGACGGAGGCCTCCCAAGGAAATTAAGAAACACGGTCTGAAGATGAGGACTCGCAAGCCATGGAGTCGCCAAGTGCCTGCGTGCTTTCCAAATTAGTCAAGGCAGCTCAACAGATCTTCCTCAACAGAGTTCCGTTTCTCAACGCTCACGTTCACAATCCACATTAAGATCAATCGAGCAAGTTCGTTCCCACTTCTCTCGCCCCTCGATTTGTCTGCCATAGACGGAAAAACTGATTAAATAGCAATTCATATTCGTTTTGGGATCATAAAAGAAGAATTGCTTCGACTTGCCGAACGCTTGGTCGCCATTTTCCTCCCACAAATGTCGTAACAAAAGGACAGGGCAGAGATAGTTAGCTTTAAATTAGGAATTTATATGGTCCTATTAATTTAGTCTTTGCTGAATTCATGGATGACATGAGCAGGCTTGGGTTACTTGCCTTGTGGCGACTTCATCTCGAGAAACACTTTGATTTGAGCAGATTTTAATGAGCGGAGCCTAGCACATGCACGTTTCATAGTTGATATCATTTGATTTTATGAGATGTCGTTGGGCTCATATAATGAGATATAGTTATTAGAAACCGAGCCAAGTCCCGCCAAAAGAGTCTAGCTCCCAATCAACACGACTTATGTGTTATGTAAAAAGATTAATCTGTTAGGTAAAGGCATGATTAACACTTAATAACTTTCTACTAGTCCCTCTCAATCTTTGTCTATGATTAAGCATATAAGTATATAATAAATGAGACAAATAAAGGTCTGTAAATATTTGAATTCAAGACATTCTATTCGATATATGAAAGATTTATTGGGACCACAATTAAATGTTGTAAAAACTTAAAATTGTTAAATGAAGGGGTGTTTAATTTTTAAAGATTCTAACATTAACATGCTCTCATCGCCCTTCCCTTTTTCCGTTTATGGTCAATTAACAATTGATGTTGCGATGATTGATTAACATAAAGGCAAACGAATATATCGAATACATATCCACGCACAGCTCCATGCATAGAGCTGCGACCTCCACATGCTCTCAGCATGAAGGCAGCAGACTAATATTTCGAATCGAATAGGCTATTAAACAAATCATACCACACACAGTTCCATACATAGAGCTGCGAGCTCCGCCTACTCTCTCTGTTTCGCTTCATATTAAAAGGCCAGACACGTTTTACACAGAAGAAGCTACAAGTCACAGATGGTGCAAAAAATTGAGATACTTCTTGTTTTTGGAAAATCGATTCTACTGGTAATTGAAATGTTTGTTTTTCACGAACGTTTGCATGGTGACTTCAAATTTGCCAATGGACCTAATTTTACGAATCAACAACATCAATTGTCTTCTCTATAAGGTACAGGTTCTGAAAGCCCTACTCAACATAAATATTAGGACAACAACTCAATCCTGCTGATTTTAGTTTGAATCATATGGAGGGGAAATAGATTTACGTCCGTGTAAATCAAATAGCAGATGGTGGAACTTCATGAAATTCTTGGACACGATCTCATCTTCAAATAGAGAAAGGAATGCATCTAAAACTCGTAAGTGTACAAAACTTTTTATGTCACTTGAATAGTTTATGTTGATTTATTTCAGCTCAGTTAATATAGAGCCTGAAGTTGCAGTTTCCTCTGCTAATTTGCTGCTCTCTAACACGATAGTGGCTCTTTATGGTATGCATGACAATCATCTCATGTACTTGCCTTGTCATTTTGAGCCGGTAAAGTTGGTGCATTGGCATTTTGTTCATTGCACCCGAGCCGCCATTTTGTTGAAAGAGTTCACTAAGTGAGGTTTTTATGCAGTTAATTCTTTCACTATCATTTCCCTTATTGTTAACACCTAAATTTTTCTTCTTGTACTTAAAACTTAATTGCGTAAAAAAATTAGGAGTTAGTCTTTAAAAAAGAAGTAGTAAAGAGTAAACTAACTAATTTTCATTAATATGTATCATGTTTTCGTTAAATTGCATCGTATATAGACATTAGGAGTATTAGCATTACTAGTATTAAAAAAATGAAATTAAAAATTAAAACCAAAAAATTAAAAAATAATAAAATTTTAAATTTTTTTTTTTTACGGCACTATTTATGACTTTGCATGCTCGCTACTCTTACTTTCAGCCATCATCAACGAGCAAAACACCTCTTCTCCTAGGGAGAATTACCAAAAAGTTCTAAACCTATTGCAATTGTGCCAATTCAATCCTAAACTTTTTTTTTTTGTCAATTTAGTCCTAAACCTTTTACAATTGTGCAAATTCAGTCTATTCGGCCAAAATTGGCCAGCTAGCACTGACATGGATGCCGGGCGGGGACAGTTGGCCAGCAAAGGATTTTTTAATTTTTTTTCAATTTTATTTATTAATTTTTTCCAGCTTCTTCTTCCTCTGGCCGGCGAAGGTGAGCCTCGCCCAATGACGGCGAGGCAGCCGTTGCCTAGCCAAGGCGAGGTTGCCGTCGCCCAGCCAAGGCAAGGCTCGGCCTCGCCCAGCCATGGCGAGGTCAAGCCTCGCTAGATCTGGCGACGACAGCCTCGCCGTCGCCCAACCAAGGTGAGGCTGGACTCGCTTAGCCATGGTGAGGTCGAGCCTCGCCAGTGGCCGGCGAGGCTACCCTTGCCAGATTTGGTGAGGCTCGACCTCGGCATGGTTGGGCGCCACCGTCGCCCGACCAAGGCGAGCCTTGCCCGGCAACGGTGAGGCCACCGTCGCCGGATCCGGCGAGGCTCGACCTCGCCATGGTCGGGGGAGGCCGAGCCTCGCCTTGGCCGGGCAACGGCAGCCTCGCCTTGGCTAGGCGAGGCTTGCCTCGCTAGTGGCCGGCGGGCGAGCCCCGCCGGCTAGAGGAAGAAGAAGCTAGGGAAAAATAAAAAATTCAAAAATTCAAAAAATTCAAAAAAATTCAAAAATCCTTTGCCGGCCAACTGTCCCCAATCAGCGTCCATGTTAGCACCGGCCAGCCAATTTTAGCGTGATGGACTGAATTGGCACAATTGTATAAGGTTTATGACTAAATTGGCAAAAAAAAAAAAAAGGTTTAGGACTGAATTGGCACAACTGCAATAGGTTTATGACTTTTTTGGTAATTCTCTCCTTCTCCTATGTGTCCCTTCTCGAACAATGGACCCTTGGCTTCAGCAAGCAATAGAAAATGACGACCTTGGTGAGCTCCATAGGTTCATTGTGAAGGAGCCAAAACACTTGGATGGTGTATCTAAGGACCCTTACCTAAATACTCCTCTACATATTGTTGTAGCCACTAGGCAAATGCAAGTGGCAATGGAGATGGCCATCTTAAAGCCATCGTTCACTAGACAGTTGCATTTAAACGGTTACAACCTCATGCACTTGGCTTTACAACATGGCGATTATCGCACTATGAGGGCATTGGTGACCCTCGATCTCGAGTTGATCCGAGTCGAGGGGTGACATGGAATCACCCCTTTCCACTATGTCACTGAGGGAGAAGGAGATAGTGAGCTAGAGTTCTTAGCTGAGTTCCTATGCACTTGCTCTTCCATCGAAGATTTGACAAACCAATGCGAGACTACGGTTTACGTTACCATCGAGAACCACAGCCTCAGAGCATTCAAGGTTTTGTTGGATGGCTTAGGCGAGTTGATCTGACAAAAATCTTGAATTGGAAAGACGAAGATGGTAACACTGTCCTACATATTGCTGTGTTCAAAAGGTAGCCTGAGGTATGGTTCTATGATTTTTGTGGATGTTCTTGCTTTTATTGTTTGATGCTTGCATTTGAAATAATCTAATCCAGGTACAATTGTTATGATAATATAATAGCAGGGGTTGAAAGCACATGGATTTAGAAACGTTGAGAGAGAGAAGAGATTTGAACAACAGTTTGCATAACAATATATCATATGGTATTTTACATTTGTCAATAAGTGTCTACTTAATCAGTGACATTTGATGCTGTATAGCATGGTATTGTAAACCGTAGAATTATTAACTTTGTTTGCTAGGAATGGTCTAGTGGAAAAACTAGAAAACGATTACAAAAATGCTTTATGATGTGATATGTTATAGATGAGTATTGTGATAATTGGACCGTGTATATAAATATAACAGATCATTCTATAAATCAATTATGATCACTAATATATATTTTCACAATATTATTTAAATATTAAAACACGCTTTCATATAGTGGAGTTTTAGAATATTTAAATATTACATAGCGCATTCATGTAATAATTTAAGCTTTTAGAAAAATTAACATGATTTCATAAAATCTCATAGACATTTTGCAACTTCAGCTCTCTCTCTATGAAATTTCAACCTCAAGTTTTTGCCGATAAACTATGTGAAAAACCCCATCTTAATATTGCAATATTTATCGAGAACAAAAATAGTTAAATATTGATTTCACATGCAATAAAAGTTGACAATTTGTCGAGCTTGTCCTTTTAACTCCCGGTCGAGTTCCGTGACAATCATTATATTGATCTACACACGGTTTACTCTCTTGTGAAATGCCCGCCATCCCGTAAAAATACAACAAAAAAGACTTCACGTGGTTGAAATGAGTGAATAAGTTCATCAGCCAAAAATTAATTTTGCCTTCAAAGAATATGGACTGGTATAACTAAATCAGACGGGATCGTAGAATTTGTACATTAGAATGGGTACGGCATAATTGGCAAAATAAATTGACTTATTTACAAGGGAGTACAAATATGGTCGGACAAAAATATATATCTATTTTTCTACCACGTTAGGCAATATTAAGTTTGAAAAAAGTAAGCGCCAGGATTATTGTCTAGCATAAAACAAAGAAGAAATGAAGTGACCGAATTGCATGTGGTGACTTTACCATCAGTGAAACGAATCGAAGGGCAATATAATCTACGATTAATAGGGAAGGAAAATTCCTAACTCGACAAGGACGAAATGGTATCCGAACCCAAAGAGGCAGAGGAAGACGCAAGCACCCAATTATAAGATTCAAATAAGGATCGATCTTAAAACCTATTTATAATAATCACAATTCCATGTTTCGTGAGAAAAAAAAACCATAATTAGTGATGCATTTTAAATTATTATCAAATAAATTTTTTTAATTTTCTATTTTCAGAGCTTAAAAGGACGTTCATGCTTATTTTTTAGTGTTGTCAAAACAAGTTGACAGTTTCATTTCAAAAACTGCTAGTGGCGAAACTATTTTAAGCTAGTGATACTTCTAATTTGAGTTCAATTTAATTGTCCTTAAGAATGCTTTGGTTGGAGGATATAGGGAGAAAGGAAGAAAAGAAAGGAGGGATATAAGGAAAACCTTGCTTATTGTTTATTAAGTGAAGAGAAAGTATGATTAAGATTGTTTCTCTTTTAATCCCCTATAAGAGGGCTTTTCTTATCTTGGCTTTATTAACCACTGGGGTTTACCCCAGTGGCCACCATTCCAACTTGAAAGGAGGAGGTGAGGGGTTCGAATCCTCACCTTCTCAGGGGGTGGGGGTCGAAACGAATTAGTTTCAAGAGTGGGTTTTGACTCTCACGCCCTGCAAGAATGCATGAAAAAAGTCTGAGAGTGAGAGTTAGAATAAGAGTAGAGTAGGATAGACCAAAAAAAACAGATCTTGACTTTATTGTTGTGTGGTCTCTCAAAAGTTCAAGAGTGAGAGTTAGAATATGAGTAGAGTAGTATAGACAAAAAAAAAAAAAAAAAAGATCTTGACTTTATTGTTGTGTGGTCTCTCTCTCTCTCTCGAGGAAAAAAAAAAAAGTAGTAGTAGTAGTAGTAGTATAGACAAAAAAAAAAAAGATCTTGACTTTATTGTTGTGTGGTCTCTCTCTCTCTCTCTCTCTCTCTCTCTCTCTCTCTCTCTCTCTCTCTCTCTCTCTCTCTCTCTCTTGCTAGTTCTGTATAATGTTCTTATTTATCTTTTGGTCTTCATATAATTTACTTCAAATATCACATTGTTGGAGGGGAAATATGAGATACTAACTTTGTTATGATTTTACTTCAAATATCACATTGTTGGAGTGGAAATATGAGATACTAACTTTGTTATGATGATATATTCTCAGTAAGTTTTAGAATTAATATGTTTGATGCAATTAAAGTACACTGGTGCTATGTCATTTTCACAACAAGATTTATCAGTGCTATGTATTTATCTATTCTGATTAATAGATTTTAAGCTACTTCTAGGACTTGGCCAGCTTCAAAATGAGAGGCATGCATGGCAGAGTCTAGTTAATATATATGCAAAATGTAAACCTTTGTATCAATTGGTGGTAATTTCTCATATGATGTTTTGCCGAAATTGGATTGTCAACGAGACACCTTTCACCGAAATTCATTCTTAGATTTTTGTTACGAGATAGGTTCTATGGCAATTCCGAACAAGAGTGTTAATAAATAAATAATAGCATACATGCTAATTGATGACAAGTACAAAATACTTTGCGGGAACTTAATTAACGACAAAGTGTAATGATAGAGTAACACAACGTCGAAATTTAATGGATGATGAGATCTAAAAACTACAATTGAGACATATGTTGGAATTTGATTGATTACAAAATAATTGAAACTACATTGACACATAAATTTTAGTTGATAAATAATTAATAGAAAAAACGAAAGATATAAGATAAAAGTGAAATGAATAAAAGAGAGGCTTTTATGGGCCATGTTGCTCTCAGCCCAGCCATTCTCTCCTACGCGCTCTCTCTATCGGCCCGTGTATTTCCAGCTTTGGTGGGCTCTTGTAGCGCCACGTGAAGCCCAGTCTTTTGCTTCCCTCTCCCACGCGCGCTCCGGCGAGCATTCGCTCATGGAAAAGTGAAGAGGGAGCTTCTAGAGTGGGCTGAACTGGAGATTTTCTCTCGAATCAAAACCCCACGCAACCGTCCCAGAATGGATAATTACGCAGTGACCTTTTCACTTTGACCCTACGTGCAATTTGATCTATAACTTTTTAATTTTATTTAATGTGATTTTTGAACTTAATCGATATTTGAAATGGTCTCTTAAGTTTTGTTTCATTCAATGTGATATCTAAATTTTTCCAAATTAAATGAAAATATTTAATATTTTTTCCATTAATTTAAGATCAAGAACAACATTGAATATATATATATATATATATATATTTTTTTTTTTATAGTCCATTAACTAAATTGAACATGTGCCATAAGTTTAAGGATAATATTGAATAAATAAAAAATTCGGGGCAATATTCCATATTAGATTAAAGTTCATTTATCACAATAAACAAATTTAAAGTTTAAAAATCATATTGCATATTGGATAAAAAATTCATGAATTATTTATATCTTTTTCCCTTTACAAAAAGAAAAAGTAAAAAAAAAAAAGAGGAAGAGGGGAAGCGGATTGTCTTTTTTTATTTATTTATATCTTTTCCCCTTTCATAGAGCCTTGTGCACTGATTATGAGAACTATTTCCCATTAGAACTGGTTCGAGAACAAGTTCCAAATTTTTGAAACCAGTTATAATGGATTTGAAAATCAGCTTCAAGTGAATACTCACTCGGTAACTAAACCAATTCACTCTATTTTGGAACCGATTTTATAAGCTAAAAAGCCAAAACCATAATTTATTTTTCCCTAAAATTCTAACCTTAGCACTCCATCCTTTGTCCTCTCTTAAAACTCCTTGCTAGTCTTTCCTCTTCCCCTAAATTTTTATGGATAAATGGGGAATTGAATTTTATAATCTATGTTTAATGTTATTATGTGTTTGAACTTTTTATCATTTATAATTATACATGATCATGCGTTTATCTTATGGATTGTTATTTTTGGCGGATAAGGATTTCCGCTATTCATCTTTTATTCTAAATTGTTTTGTTACTCATAGCTTCATATGATTTTACTATAAAAACTAGACCAAAAAAAGAGAAAAAAAAAAGGTTCTTGGGCAAATCTTGGAAGTGGATCGGAAAAACAAGTAGGTCCTATAATTAGTTCTAGACAAACAGGGTAGATTGTAAGGTCCAAAAACTGGGAACTGATTATAACATGGTAAGTTTTAGATTGGGTAGGTTCCGGGATACAGCTCTAGAACCTACCCACCT
This sequence comes from Eucalyptus decipiens, assembly GCA_014182575.1. Lineage (NCBI taxonomy): Eukaryota > Viridiplantae > Streptophyta > Magnoliopsida > Myrtales > Myrtaceae > Eucalyptus > Eucalyptus decipiens. The sequence goes on along the minus strand of CM024612.1, from coordinate 15,587,714 downwards.
TGGAACCCATCATCCATAGTTACAAGCAAGGCATGAATGGTTTTCGATTACTTGAGGAAGATTCGATGAGTTATGCGTTAATGGTAGGGAAGGGGCACTTTTATTTATTCTTTTTTCCTTTATTAATTTTGCTTTCGGCTTTACTCGCTCTTTACATAGATAAATAAAAAGGGGAAAAAGGAATTGACAAAGAGCTGTAAGCAAAATCACCATTCCTGCTGGATCAAGCAAGAATAATGAGGCCTTAGAAATAAGTATGCATCCATTAACTCATTTTATGCCTGTTTCCAAATTTAGAAAATTATGTCCTACGTGCATTAGGAATTAGATAGCAAATTAGGAAAAAGTATAAACTTTATTTATTGCATGTTTAAGATCTAACATCTGTAATTTCCTAATTTGTCAAAGTCATCATGTAAGTTTATGAAATTTCTTATTTTAACTCACAAAGAAAAATCTTAAAAAGTCTTGCATCCATATTTTATATAGATTACACTTAATCATAGAATAAATTTATTAATTATATAGTATTCATGTTGCTTGTTGCATGTTGCACGTAGAGGTGTGCATGGTGCTGGGCGGGCGGTTCCCGACCTAGAACCGAGAACCGCCCGCTAAGAACGGGTTCCAAAAAATTAGAACCGGGAACCGCCCGCTAGTTGCATGGATCCACCCGAGAATCGGACCACCGGTCCGGTCCAGCTCCCGAGTGGATCCATAGAACTGGTCCAATCTCCACACCTTCCCCTTTTCGCTTTCGACTGGTCGTGGCCCTTGCTCCGCTTCCGTCCAGGCCACCACCACCATCTTGGCCACCACCTCCGTCGTCTCCCACTCCTCCCTCAAGACCGACAATGAGGAGGACAATGGGGACGATGAGCCGTTCTTAGACCTAGAGTTTGCCCGTCCTTGAAGATGAGGATGATGGGGAGAAGCTTGACGAGGGGGAGGAGCAAGAGTGAAGGTAGAAGTGGGGCGAGCCCAACAACAAAGAAAACAATAGTAACAGTGAACGCGGAGGTGGCGATGACGTGGAGAGAGAGTTCAAGTTCAAGGGAGGAAAAGAGAATTAACTCATTGTTTCGCCGAATTCGGACTAGGACTTAAAGGGAGATGAGTAGATCCGAGATGAATTGGAGAGGAAGAGGGAGCTCGAGGAGATTTTGAATTGAGAGAGACGAGATGGAGTAGGAGAGTAGTGAATTGAGACAAGATGATGATTGAAGCCATAATATTAAAAATTAATATATTATTATAATATAACCGGTCCGGTCCGGTTCGGTTCGGTGGGCGGGTGGGCGGATCCAGCCATGGAACCGAGAACCAGACCCGGTACCCACCAATTCCCATAAATTGGAACTGAAAACTAGACCAATTCCCTTAAGAACCACCGGTTCCGAGCGGTCCAGGCGGGTCCCGGTTCTTTTGCACACCCCCGCTTGCATGTCATTTAGAGAGTTACATGTCTTAATGTCAATGTTTTAATAATCAAATTGTGTATATAGGGTTAATTAGTAATGGCATTTCACGCATTATTCATATTGCATATCATAAAAAGAAAAACAAAAAAGAATTAAACGACATTGCATTTAGAAATCATGTTTAGGTGATGCATACATTGTTCGGTTTTGAGTTAACATTTTGCAAAACGCTTGATATGTTGGATATAATTGAGCTTTACTATAACTTAGAGCATTAGGGTTTTCTTGTTTCCCTCAGTAATTTATTTATAGCTTTGATTATAGAATGTTAAATTTTGGTTTGCATACTTGCATAATCATCCATCACATGCTAGTGGTGTAAAAGTAAATTAACCAACACTTTGCTTGCAAAATACTTTTGAATAAAGAAAAAAATATTGAAGGGGTGTTTAGATTTATCTAGCATAAAGTTTATATATCCATCAAATCTTCGGTTCGCAAAGTAAGATATTCTCCCACATTTTACCTAGATTTTTTTATTGACCGATAATAGATTAGTGATAACTCCAAAATGAATTGATTTGAATATTTAATTAAATTTAAAACCTCAAGGTTACAATTGGTATGAGTTTGAGATAGTCCATGCTATGTCTTTACTTAGCGATTCATTAGCTTTTCTCCGGTGGTTATTGTTTGGAAAGGTCCCTCTAGAGAATGCTTCATGAGAGAGGAGGGGGGGGGGGTTTAAGGGGAATGGAAAAAGGAAAAGAAAAAAAAATGGAAGGAAAGGATAAACGGAAAAAAAAAAGAAAAAAAAGAAAAGGGACAATAAATTTGAGCATCGAATAGCATTGTAGTGAAGTATTAACCTATCTAGAAGATAAATATAAGTTGTGACTTTATCTCCTAATTTTGAAGGATTGATCGACTAAATAGCAATTCAAAAACGTTTTTGAACATAAAGAAGAATCGCTTCCACTTTTGAGAATGTACACTCTCCAAATTGGGCGTGGACCATTGGTCTTCTTTCTTTTCTTTTGTGTGCAAGGGCAGACAACAAGTTGAACCTTTGATATATGAATTGATGGTCCGACCGGTGATTAATTTAGTGTCTGCTGAACACATGGTTGACTTGAGCAGATTTGGATTATTTGCCTTGTGCCAACGTCATCATAAGAAACAAATGAACACTTTTAATGAGGCCGGAGCCTAGCACATTGAAGACATGATCACACGAACGTTAAATTATATGATATCTTTGCCTATGGTCTTTATGTTGTCTTTTGTTAGCTATCAGCAATAAACCCCTCATGTTGCCATTAATCAAGATTGAAGATGCTATTAACAAGATGCAAAGTACTTTTCGTGTCCAAGAATTCTCCTTCATTTCCCGACAAAGAACGGAATAAAGACATGATAGTACAAACGTTTTCCATGTGATGGTAAAGTGAAAATACGAGGAGTTGACATATAGCAAGGCAAGCACCAAAGAAAAAAAAGAAGTTGGTAAGAAGAAGATTGTCGGGTAAATGAAATAGAGCATTTCGATTTGTTGGTATATGTTACTCTATATACAATATATAAAAAAATATGTATTTAAAAAGATCATCACATGAACTACTTTTATTTGCTATAAATGCTTATAATATGTTGTCACAAGAATTGGCAACTCAAATTCATCTGGTTTGATCGGATTTCATAATTCTGTTAAGTCATGTTATTTGAAAACACCTATATTTTTATTGACTATGGTATAAAACTCGCATATAATAAATTCGTGTCAATTCGTGTTGCTTTTGAGTACGCCATATGATTGTGCATAAAGATATTAATTTGTGTAAGAAGAAATTGCCTGCCCTCTAGCACCAATGATCAAATATAGTTTTAAGGTAACACATGTCGCAAGGGCAGTTTAATCCTAGTTTTTTGAATCACTCAAGCGACATGGTTCTGATAATTCCAATTCTTAGAGTAGCATCATAATTTTGACATTACATTTTTTTTAGGGTTAATACCCTGAAAAATCCCAAAGTAGTACACTTGTGACAAATTTGCCCCAAACTATTTTTTTGACCATGAAAAACTCCAAACTGGTATACCCGTGACAAATTTACCCTGACTAATTATAAAAAAACCCTAAACTGGTACATTTATAACAAATTTACCCCAAACTAATTTATTCGACTGCAAAAAACCCCAAAATGGTAAATTTGTGACAAATATACATTCCGCTAAATTGTATTAATACCACAAAAAAATCACAAAAATTGTAAAATGTGATAAACGGAGCGTAAAATCCTAACTTAGTATACTGGTCAATTGTCACATGTTATTTAACTTAATAATTTGAGAATAAAATTTAACAAAAACTAACAGATGGTAAATTTGACACAAGTGTACCAATTTGGGTAAATTTGTCAAAGGTATATCAGTTTGGGGTTTTGGTGGTAAAAAAGTAGTTTATGGTAAATTTGTTACAAATGTACCAGGTTTGGGATTTTTCAGGTATTAACCCTTTTTTTTTTTTTATGCTAAATAGTCTTTCTCGGCATTAGAACTCTGCTTTTTTTTTTTTTTTTTTTTATAATTGACTACCCGCACTTTGCTTTTCGTCTTCCAAGTAGTCATCACAATATCGACTTTTAGAAAACAAAGAGAGACATTATTGTTCTTTTCACAAATCGTTTATATGCATGCTTATTTAGCTAGTAACATATTATTAAGTTACGGGCAGTTTTTTTTTTTTTTTTTTTTTCGTACCAATACTTATTGCACATGAGAGGAGGTGTTGAATTGTTATTAAAAATCGCTTAACAACAAAAATCATATGTTCTCTATATTTATGCAGTCTCCCTTTATTTATCAACTTAAGTTTTTAAAACAATTGATAATAGTTCTTTTACCAAAAAAAAAAAAAAAAAAAAAATTGATAATAGTTCTACAAAATCTTATAATAACGGAGCGGGAGATCCTAGGCTACATGTGATGAGAGGGAAAAGTGCTAAAAAAGTCCTAAACATTTTGCATTTGTGTCAATTTAGTTCTAAACCTTTTTTGGTGCCAATTAAGTCTTAAACATTTTTATGTTGTGCCAATTTAGTCATTTCTAGCCAATTTTAGTCGGATTTTGCTGACTAGATGCCGGCCGGTTGGTGTGGTCGATCGGCGCGGACGTTGACAACTTTTAATAATATTTTAATTTTTAAAAAAAAAAAAATTGAATTTTTTTCTTTTTCTTTTTTTCTTCTCCTCCTTCTTCCTCTAGCCGGTCGCTAGACCTCGGCGATCGACCGAGGTGACGGTTGGCAAGGTCGAGGTTGGCCTCACAGGCCACCTCGCCGGTGCGCGGGCGGCCTCACGCTAGGCGGCGAGGCTCGACCTTCGGCGAGGGCAAGCCTTGCCCACCTTGGAGGCCCGGCGGTGAGGTTCGCCCTCGCCGGATCCGCGAGGTCAAGCCTCGCCCATGGCCGGCGAGCTGGCCTTGCCCTCGGAGAAAAAAAAAATAAAAATAAAAATAAAAAATTCAAAAATATTAGAATATTATTAAAACTTGTCCACGTCAACGCCGATTAGTCCATGTTAGGCGGCCGACGTCCGAAAGCAAAATCCGGCCAAAATTGGCTAGAAATGACTGAATTGGCACAACTTAAAAATGTTTAGGACTTAATTGGCACAAAAAAAAGGTTTAGGACTTTTTTTAGCACTTTTCCCCGTGATGAGAAGTACTTGGAATATTTAAATATTAAACCACACTATTCTTTTTGCATATGTGCGTCCAATCCCATCTGTCAACTTTGGCTTACGCATGAGAGGGGTTGTCGAAATATTGTCCCATATTAGCTTAAATGTTTGGGTTAGACTTTTTAACATATACTTCCAAGATTAGTAAAGGTACTAACTTTTAGGGAAAAAGTCACAAAAAATTCCAAACTTTGCCCAAAGTAACAAATTTACCCCAAACTCTTTTTTTTTGGTAACACAAAAAACTAAAAATTTGCTAACTGTGACACATTTGCCCCAAGCTCTATGGCCTAGGGTATTTTCGTCTTTTTTTTTTTTCCTTTTTTCTACTTCTCTCGCTTGGTGGAGGAAAGCCAGATTCAAGCGAGGGTTACCCTCGCCAGCGTCCAGTGAGGGCCGCCTTCACTTGGGTGTTGCCTTCGCTAGCTAAGGTGAGGGCGACCCTCGGCTACTCGGGCGATGATAGCCCTCGCTAGATCTAGTGAGGGCAACCCTCACTTGACAGCAGGCGAGGCCAGCCCTCGCATAGGCTGAATCGGGCAAGGAATGCCCTTGCTTGATGTCGATGAGGGCCACCCTTGCTCGACCCAGGTGAGGGCCATCCTTGCTTGAAGTTGGTGAGGGCAGCCCTCACCAGCCCTAGGCGGGCGGCCCTCACCCGAGTCTAGCTTTCCTTTGTTGGCCATGGCGAGAGGGAGGAGAGAAGAAGGGAAAAAAATAAAAAAAAGTTTTAAAAAGTAAAAGATGAAAATGCCTTATAGTTCGAGGTAAATGTGTCACGCGGATACAAGTTTAAGGTTTTTGTGTCACGAAAAAGTTTGGGGTAAATGTGTCACGATTAGCAAAGTTTGAAGTTTTTTTTGTCACAAAAAAGTTTGGGGTAAATTTGTCACTTTGGGCAAATATGGGGTTTTTTGTGGCTTTCTCCCTAACTTTTATTTAAAATTAGCAACCTTAATTTAAGCGACTTGCCCATTTTTTCTCCCATTAAGTCACTGACTAATTCCAGCTTAATGTTTGAATCACTCGTTAACTTTTCTTTGATCGTTTCAAAACTACCAATTGTTGCAATAATTTACCTATATTTGTTTTCGTAGCTTACCAATGGATAAGGTTCCTAACTATCGTATGAAATTACCAACTCTTATTTGAGTCCACTTATTGACGTTTATTGATAGCCACAAAATTACCGGTTGTTCTTATCATTCATGACATGTATTTCCGACCTTATCATTGGATTATATTTACCAATTCTTATTCAAAATAACCAATGTAATTCAAAATTACTAGTTCTCTTAATAACTTACGAACATTTATATGTGTTGCTTAAATTAAAAACTCTTATAGGAAATTAGATATTTAAGCTTAAATATCTAACCTATTCTCAAAATAAACTAGTCGCTTTGTAATCTAATTTTGCATTACAGTTTCGCAATACGTAGTTATAATCCAGAGCATTCCTGGAACTTTTGAGTTAAAGGTTTTGAGATTAAAAACAAGTGAAGCCATTTTGATATATGATTATGGAAAGCTCAACTTCCAACTACATTAAAGTGGACTACGCGATGAAGAACCCGCCAATGATTCGCAGTTATTAATAGATTGTCAAATTTGCCGTGCACCTGTGATTTTTTTTGGTCTGGATGCATCCATGATTTAAAGAGCTCTATTTTTTAGCTAATTCAATGTTAAATTCAAAACTCCAAATCTTCATTCCATAAACTGTAATAGAAATGAGTATAGAACCTGCCTCCGTATATTGAATTGAATCGAGAACCAATGCGAGGTCTTGAGCTTGAAGAGATAGTCGTGTGCTTAGGTTTTGATAGAATATTTAAATATTAAATCATGCCATCATCTAATAGTTTAATATTTTAGAACAGTTGGCAATGGTCTTATCAAATTTCACATGAAATTAGAGTAGGAGGTCATGAGTTCAAATTTTCTAGGCCTCATTTACCTACCCAATTAAATTTGTCTACCTTTAGTACTAGGCAAAAAGACTAGATTAAGCATGAGGGAGTGATGAAACTTTTATAATAATTGATAGTAATCTCACCAAATCTTGTAGATTTATAAGCGGATTTGTTCAAATAAAGGAGGAAGCAGGCCCAATGCTATTAACTCCGCAAATGTATGAGTAAATTCTACAAATTATCTTCTTTAGTTTGGGATTAGCAATAACAAGGGGTGACTGATTTTATATTACCTTGGAATGATTCCATGGGTTGGTAGGAAGGACGTGGCACTATTTATTTTTCTTTCAGCTTTATTCGCTCTTTATTTACATGAAAAAAGAAAAAAAAAGAAAAGGAACGCAAAATCACCATTCCTATGGGATCAAGTTAAGAATAATGCAACTTTAAAAATGAGCATGCATCACGTTTACTAATCTTACAAGCATTGTATATATTCCAGCAAATCATAAGGCATGCATCATATCACAAACAATGTAATATTACATAGCCGGCATACGTCAAACTCATCTTATGCCCATGTCAAGAAGATTTTATGGTCACACTTTGCTTGGTGACGCGGCATGAAAATCATATTTACTATTGTTAAGCCCCGAAAATCACTTCCCTCTAATTAAGTCTCGGAAAACACATTAGCTGCAATTATGCCCTCTAAAACAGAATTAGTCCATATGCATGTACATAATGACATGTCTCAGTATGTAGGTTGGCTATGAGCATCAAATCGAAACCACAATATAACATGCTACCAAATATATCACCAATATAAATAACATTCCATCCAAAACATTTCCAGATAAAATTCATCTGAGGCACCTAGGTATTAAATGTTGATCCAGCTTTCGGGGAAAAAAATGTATACCATAAAATACTTTACAGTTCGATTTCAACATGTGGGCCATGACGCGGAAGAGTTTTTCCTTCTTGATAAATGGCGTCACGCAACCCTTGCAAAACACAACAAGAAGCGAAAAAGCAAAAGTGGAAAGCAAGAGAGGCGTGTAAAATCACAAGTCTGAAGATTTCCTGAGAATCCGACCTATCAAAGATATATTGGGTCCCACTCACCCCCGAGCTGCCACTGGGCCCACCTGTACACTTGTTCACTTAGCTAACTAAATATTCCTTGACCGTGGCACTATATAATATGTGATTTTGCGAGTTCACCACTTCCATTGATCATATCACCCAGCAAACCCCCTCTTCTGCTCCTACATTTCCCTAGTAACACGATGCCTAGGGGTCTGCCCGAGAAAGAAGAAAAAGAGGCTAGGGAGTCTCGGCTTAATCAAGCACTAGCAAATGATGATGTTGATGAGCTACATCACTTAATTGTGGAGGAGCGAGGGCTCTTAGATCGCGTATCTAAGCACCCCTTCCCAACTACTCCACTGCACAAGGCTGTGGCTGCAGGAAAACCGATGTGGCCATGGAGTTGGCCATCTTGAAGCCATCGTTTGCTCGGAAACTGGACCCGGAGGGTCACAGCCCTATGCACTTGGCATTGCAACACGAGCATTATGACATTGTTAGGGCACTGATGACCATGGACCCCAAATTGATCCGAGTCCAAGGACGAGGCGGGATCACCCCTTTGCATTACGTCGCCGGGAAAGAAGGAGACATTGAGCTGGAGCTCCTAGCCGAATTCCTTTGTGCTTGCAAATCATCCATCAAAGACTTGACAAACCAATGCGAGACTGCAGTTCACGTTGCCGTCAAGAACCACAATTTGAAGCATTCAAGGTTTTGTTAGGCTGGATTAAGCGAGTCGGGCTAACAAAAATCTTGAATTGGAAAGATAGAGGTGGTAACACCATCTTACATATTGCTGCGTCTGAAAATCAACCCGAGGTATGTTTTTTTCATTTCATTGTTGTTCTTCATTTTATTATTTGATTCTTGAATTTGACATAATCTAATCCAGGAACAAATGTGATAATAATGAAATACCAGGGGTTGAAAGTGCATGGATTTAGAAACATTGAGAGAGAGCAGATTTAAGCTACGTTTTGTGTAACGTCACATTATAAAGTATTATCATTCAATGGTTAAAATTTGTTGATCACTGTCTACTTGACAATTGATATTCGATGTTACATAGCATGGCATTGTAAACTGTAGAAGTGTCCATAAATTTGCTCGCTCGGAGTGATCAGCCGAAAACACAAGAAAAAGATCAACAAAAATGATTGATTAAGAGAAAATCTAGCACCTTTATAAATAAGTTGTGATCATTAATATATAATATCACGATTTTTTTTTTTCTTCATATATTTCTATATTTAAAAATAATTTTGTTGGAGACTTTAACTCCAATCTTTTACCAGTAAACTTATCGAAAAACCCATATTTAATTGCAATACCATATTGTTATATTTATTAACAACGAAAATTGCTAACTGTTGAGTTATCGTACAGAAAAGTTGACAAGTTGTCGATTTGATCTATCTCTCTCTCTTTCTGTTAAATCGTTATCGAGTCCTGTCACATGTGCGTCTCTATTGTTGAACTTCCCACCGCCGCGTAAAAATATTAAGAAAAGACTTCACATGAGGCATATTACTTTGACCTCTCTCTCTCTCTCTCTCTCTCTCTCTCTCTCGCTCTATGTAATGATAGAGTTCGATTTAAATAAAAAAATAAAAGTTTGGTTTAGCCATTGCCTCGACTCTCATATGGTACGCAAGAGAGATGGAATGAGCGAATAAATTCATCTGCCTCAAAATTAATTTTGTCTGTAAAAAATAGGGTTTGGTTCAAAAGTGAACGAAGTAAGAAACTAAAATAGTACACACAAAATGTAGTTCAAAAAGTATGGGATACCAATTAAAGTAGCTCTGTTAATAAACGATAATCATATTCGGTAACTTATTTCTAATTATTATCAAATAATTTTTTATTTCAATATTCAGAATATTGGTGTTGGTGCTTATTTTTCATTTTTATCGTAAGGAGTCGACATTTTCATCCTAAACATTGCTAGTGGGGAAACTGTTTTAAGCTAGTAATGCTTCTAATTTGAGTTCATTTTACTTGTCCTTAACAATGCTCTGGTTGGAGGTTACAGGGAGAAAGGAAGGAAAACAAATGAGCGAAATGGAGAACACTTTGTTTACAGTTTTCTTAGTGGACAAGTATGCCTAAGATTATATTCTTCCGAACCCGTATAAAACTCATTTTTGGATGGTTTTGGTTGAATACCTTTCCCCCAACTCGTTCCATCATCCTGCACTCCTACCTTACGCAACAGTAACATAATTAATCCTTTTTCAATATTTTTTTCCTATTGATTAACAGAATCTCTTTCCTCTTTTCGAATCAGTGCATCCGAACATATTGTATGGGATACAAGCAGTAAAATGAAAGCTAACAAGAACAATCTGATACATGTGGACAGGAAAATTTCTCCCAGATTAGTCGAATCTTATGCATAAAGGATTTAAACACAGCTCTATAGTGCATAAAGGATTTAAACACAGCTCTAAGGTGGTCTTTCTCTTAGTAGCAAAAGGACTTGTGAACTTTTGTTGATTTGATCAAGTCCCAAAGTTTTATGAAAAATCAGTCATGTAGGTCAGCATTTTTGTGAATTCGCCTGTGTTACAACTCACATGGGCACTTCCTAGCTATCAAGTGTATACTTTTAGGTGAGATGACTAAATCGCACTTTTCGAAAACATTTGGGACTTATTTACATGAGAAGAAATTATTGCTTTTGATAAATAAGGTTAAGTAAACTTGTTCCCATTGTACATCTATTGTTGCATCACTGTGTCACTTAAACTTAGGAAATGACATTACAAGTATCATAATTTTTGTATGGACTCACCTGAGGGGCATAGCTTTTTTTTTTTTTCCAATTACTTGAATGCCATAATTTTCGTAGGGCACTTATTTGAGTGACATAATTTTTTTCGATCACTTGAGTATCATATAATTTTGTAATCGATCACTTGAGTACCATAACTTTTTAAATAAAGCTCGTCTTAAGTGATATACCACATTGAATTTTTGACACTTTTGTGATTTTTTTTTTTTTAACTTATGACTTTCAAATAATTAGTGAAAAGTTATGGCACTGAAATGATTGATTTTTAAAAGTTACGACACTCAAGTGAAAAAAATTATGACACTCAAGTGAGTACTATATGAAGGTTATCACTTGTAGTGTTCTTATCCCTCAAACTTATATGACATGAGCTGACTTTGTGCATGATAGTAAAGCTAGTGACAGAGGAATAATTGAAATTCGACGGATATATACTTCATTTTGTGCCTTCTGCATTTCTTTCAGATCATCAAGCTATTGATTTGGGATGTCAAAATAGATGAGAGGAACTCCGATGATAAGACAGCTCTGGAAATCTTCAAAGAGAATTCCAGTCATGATCAAGATCTTGAAAAGAGGTTACGCCGTGGAGAATATGTGGTAGGATTTCTTCCTAATTACTCTCTACCAAGCTTTTAGGAAAGAAAGAAACTGTCTTTGAGAAGATCGCATCTTGGTTCGGCCTCCAAGATGATTCCGCTCGCAACATAATTCTTTTAGTGGCTACCTTAATTACGACTGCCAGTTACCAAGCCGCACTCACTCCTCCAGGAGGATACTGGCAAGATGACTCTCCAAATCCCCTGGCCAATTCCAGCCGCACTGCCGTTGAAAAACCACATCAAGCCGGAAATATTATCATGAACAGCTCGAAACTAAACCAGTTCACGTTCTTCAACTGTATGGTTTTTACAGTCTCCATCTTCACAATCTGGATCTCCGCTGTTCCCTATTTCCCCGCACTCTCCCGCTTTGCTTGCTCATGGTATTTCTCGGTAGTGCCTTCCTTTCTACAGCTACAGTCGAATTCCCGAAATCGAATGAAGCCGCAGGAAATTTCATAGCGTATTTTTATATTATCTTGCTGAGCTTGGCGTTGGCTTTGCCCATAAACATGTGGATACACTACAAGATCTTTCTTCGCGGATTCAGTGCGACAGGGAGACGCGTCGGCAACTTCCTAGAATTGAAATATCAGAAATAGTTTGCAAGTATTGTGCACCTTAAGTATTCTTCGTCTGTATGCATATCATCTACGTGTCTAGTCTTGAGGTTTGCAAGAACTAGACATTTTTAACGCATGTAATGGACTCATCTATTGATTACTTAGTCCCTTCCGACTTTTAATCTCACTGAAGATTCGAGATTTTGAATATCTTTTTTACCTAATTGAACTTCATAAGATGACACACTAAAAGCGAAAAGCATTAAGTCGCATTTAGCGGGTATGAACGCTTGAAGCGTACATACACAAAACACACGGAGCAAAATTTCTCAATTTTTTTTTTTTTTTAAACTACGTGATTTGATGAAGGAAAGCAATAAGTAAGCACGGTCGCAACACTTTTCCTTGAAATTACAATTCAATAAAGTTATAGAAAAAGAAGTATCGAGAATATAACAAAGGCTAGCTAAACCTTAAAAAGCAACTAGATTCAATGATATCTTCCAATCAATAATAGATAACTTAGCGCATTTAGAAAGTTAAAATAATAAAGAAAATATTCAAATAAGCTATACTAAGTGATTATCCTAAACTAACTTAATTATAGAAGGAAATATCAAATTTCAACGTCCTATTCAACATCCTAAATTCATCAGATGAAATTCCTAAATACAAACTTGAGGTGTCCCACATCATAATGAGAAAAATAAATTCAAACTTGAGGTGCTCCACATCATTCTCCCTTGTTGGATAATCTAATAAAGCATATGTGCTAAAATTCTCTGGGAAATTGGAACCATATCTGCAGGATCAATTACAATTTCTTGCTTTAAGAAAAGATCCCAACCGAGCTGGGAGATCGATCCATCAATTGATTCTTCAGTTGCCTGTCATAATGAAATCAATTATTGTTCTTCTGTTCTTTCCATTTTCTTTCGGCTTCAAATTTCTCTACCCAAATCTCATTTATGTCTGAATTCAGATCAACATGGGAGGGGCTTTTCTCCAAATCATCTCTCAATCGTCTTGGAAGACATGGTCACCCTGAGATTCTTCATCAGGCTCACAATCTCCAAATCCTCCTGTTCTCGAAAGAGAATACAAAATCTTCCACTTCTTGCTTCTGAGGGAGGCTCAGCAACAACTTATCAACGGCAATTATAAAAGTATCGATCGATTTTTTTGGCTGTTGTGTGGGGGCGAGCCTCGCTAGTGGCCGGCGAGGCTGACCTTGCTGGCCCTAACCGCTCACGAGAGGAAGAAGAAGGCGGGGAAAAGAAAAAGAAAAGAAAATTCAAAAATTAGAAATATATATATATATATATATTAAAATTAGTTCACCGGCTAGCTGTCCTCGGCCGGTGTCCACATCCCGACGTCGGCCGGCCAATTTTGGCAAGATGGACTAAGTTGGCTTGCAGGTTGTAAAAGGTTTAGGATTAAATTGGTCCAAAAAAGTTTAGAATTGAATTGGCACAATTGCAATAGGTTTATGACTTTTGATAATTCTCATTTTAAATATCTAACCCTTCCCAAAATAAACTAGTAGCTATGTAAACTAATTTTGCATTTCGGTTTTTGCAATACGTAGTCCTGATTCACAAGAGTATTCTTGGAACTTTGAGTTAAACCCTTAGAGATTAAAAGCAAGTGAATTATTTAGCAGCCATCGGATACATGATTATGGAAAGGTCAACTGCTAGTTTCATTAAAAGAGGACCAAGTGGTGAAGAACCCACCAATGATTCATCCCTTTATAGATAAATTGTCAAACTTGTCATGCACCCATGATTAAAAGAGCTTTATTTGCCGAGCTAATTCGAGTTAAACTCAAAACTCAAAATCTTCATTCAATAAATTGTTATAGTAACGAATAGAGAACTTGCCTCCATTTATTGAATCAGAACCAATGTGAGGTCTTGAGCTCGGGAGATAATCGTGTATTTAGGTTTATAAGTGGACTCGTTGCAAATAGAGGAGGAAGGAGATCTGGTGCTATTAAATCCTCAAATATATGATTAAATTCTGCAAATTATCTTATTTGTTTGGGATTAGGCTAACAAGTAAGGCGTGAATGCTTTTCTATTACCTGGAAAAGATTCGATGGGTTATAGGTAAGGAAGTGGCACTTTTGCTTTCTTCTTTTCTTTTCCTTTATTTGTTTGCTCTCAGCTTCGTTCTTTTTCACTTTACATGGAGAAATGAAAGAGAGGAAAAAGGAAATAGTGGAGAAGAACTCCCCGTCAGCAAAATCGCAGTTCTTTTGGATGAAGCAAAGAATAATGCAGCTTTAGAAACAAGTATCCATCGCATTTACTCATTTCACAAGCATACATTCCAACATATCATAAAATATACACCATATATAAACAATGTAAAAAATAGTATAGCTAGCATGTCAAACTCATCCTAAGCTCATGTCAACATGACCTTACAGTCACACTACGCCAGGTAATGAGGCACACAAATTATATCCACTATAAAATTAGCTTTGATTAAGTTTCAAATGATACGTTAGTCACGATTAAGCTGCGAAAATAGAATTGGTCAGTACACATGTACATCATGTTGTGTCTCAATATGTATATTGACTACAAGCATCCAAATCGAAGCGATAATACAACATATGCCATATTAACATTCCATTTAAAAAATTTCCAGACAAAACTTATCCGAGGCTCCGAGTATCCTTGATCAGTTTTGAAAGACATACCACACGGTACTTTACAGTTCAACTTCAACATACCATGCCATGACCCACTATAGTTTTTCCCTCTTTGTAAATCATATCGTGCAATTCTTTGCAAAACATAAGAACTGACCCATCATTTTCTAAGAATCTGACCAGTGCGCAATATGCATCGGTCTAAGATGTGTTGTCTCAAATAAAGTTTGGGTCAAATTTGGGACAATATCCCAAGTTCGTCTTTTTTTAGACAAAATAAGTTCGGATTCAAATTAGGGACAACACATAAAAGTTCGTGCTTTTTTTTTGAGACAAAATAAAGTTCGGGCCAGATTTGTGACAACACCCTAAAGTTGATACTTTTATGGAATTGGCCTTAAATTTATCTGTGCAAAAATCAATTTTGTCTATTTGAATAGAGTCTTGTTCATATAAATCAGGACAAATAGTGCAATTCTCAATTAATGACTTGCGTGAACACTTAGAGACGTAATTAATTGTATTTATTGTGAGCATTCTATAAACAATAAAGCCC